>OX393570.1:13548862-13578862 GCA_947652115.1 Blastomussa wellsi | reverse complement strand
TTTTGCCCGACCAAGCGACCAACCAATCACAATAGACGAGGCGATGGGAAAAGAAACATTTCATTGGGATGTCCTAAAGACGACAAGAACTTGCTTTCTTTGTTTCTTCTGGATCATGCCATTGCTTCTAGCCTATCTTCAAGATTAAATCCGAATTTTTGTCTGTATTAATGTTCTTCCCTTTTATATCAAGTAGACCGATTTTTCTCTCTGAAAACTATGCGTTTTGTGTGAAACTGAACTGCAAAGCTTGCTGTTCGCTCGTATACACCTCGATGGTTTTCCTGCTTCAAATGTCTGAACGTAAACTGACTGGTTTAAATTCATCGCGTGAACCAATCAGCTTCAGGGCGTTGCATGTTTTGACGATCAATTTGGCCAAGTATATGGATACATGTACCCCTGTCACAGTGATTTGGGTATCCTCGTGTTTTTTCCCCCTGTACCCAAATCCCTAGTGTGTTGGGTGTCCCCAGTGGGGACACCCAAAACATTGAAAGCATTAAATAACAATTATAATCATAACAATGATGGGGCTTACAGCACTTTCAAACATGGTATTCTAGAAATGAAGCCTCAGAAATTTGACCAACCTTTTTTCATTTTTGCAGTAATTTTTTCCTGCAACTCTATCCCCTGTCGGTTTTGAGGTTCTATTTGCAGCAGTCTATTTGTGTACCTGAGAGCTGACTTGTATTCCTGTATGGGATAAGAAACATGCAACAATACCTGAGCTGTATAACTACAGCTTTCAGAAACGTCTGACATTCAAATTGTTGTCAATCATAATTATAGCAAAAGCCAACAAATGCTGACAAATGGAAACTTGCACACAAACTGTGATCAAAATCTACCAATCACAACTAACAGATGTGGATTTCAAAGTGATTGAAGTTAAACATCTGTCTCCTAAGAAACCTGTTTAGATCATAATCAACAGCAGCAAACACATCACTGTTACACACATAGGCCATGAGGGTTTTGCGACAGCTTTGCATGCAATTTGTTTCCTTATTGCTGAAAACCGTTTTTGCACTAAACTCTACTCCAAAATGTCACCTCGTTTAGTGTAAAAACGGCTTTAACCGATCAGGAAAGAAAACTACAAACAAGGTGGGCCTGAACCCTGATCGTCCATGTGTGAAAGCAAATAATTACACAAACACAAGTAAACAAAAGAGCGTGACCCCAAGCCAAGCGAGCGGATGTGACACGTAAAATATTCCCTGTTGAAGAAATACATGCACTGGTATATACAAATTTCTGTCGCACAATAATTTTCCAATTGAAGAAATGAATATTCTGTCAAGTATGCTTGGATAATTTGTATGCTGAGTGGTTTACACCTGCTACACGAACTGCATAATATTGTCTTTTGAATTCTTTGAAGCGTGACTGTGATCATAAACAGTGTGAGCACACAAGTCTTCAACAACTGAACAGTGCAATTGACAAGATTTTGCAAGCAAAAGAAACGAAGACGTAATCGACATTCTGATAATATTTGAGTGACTGTGAGGGTCACTCAAATATGCGGAAGCAAAGAGGGTGCAGGGGGGGCATTGGAAATTTAAACTTCACAGATTAGAAGTTTTCAGGCCAGTGTTTTCGGTTTTTACCGAGAAATTCTGCGGTCTTTCGGTTTTGAAAACACAGTAGTAGATTTCGTATTTCTAAAAAGATTTGATCAAATCTATTCAAATTATCTATTCAAATCAAAATCAAATCTATTCAAATCTATTCAAAATTAAATCTAATCAAACGATTACTGAGTTAATTTGCTATTTACCTTGGGAACTTCAGGAGTTGATTATCAAGAAGTATATTGCCACAAAAATGGAGCAACGATCAGATCTTGACTGGAACGATGTACATCAGGAGTTGGAGAAGACTCCTTTATGCCAACAACGACAAAGTCTTGTGAAAGGGTTCAGACTTCCAACAGTTAACGATAAGCATCGCAGCCATTTCAGGCATTGGCTTAGTTTGGGGGCATTCATGTACAATTGCCTTAAAACTATCTTTTGGATAGCCAAAAATCCTGATCATTACAAAGAAGTATTTGAGGAAGGTGAGGAATAATTTCAATTAAATATTTTTTCTCTTCTCTATAACCAACATGTCCGACAACGAGCTCGTCAAAACAGTCATGGGTGCCGCCAAAAATTATCCGAGGCCGCCAAGGTACCAGAAGACACCGCAAAAAAGTGGCTGGTCAAGCAAGCCGTCTGGCAGATATACCTGCCTGCTCTGAGGTGCATTCCTCGACCAAAATTTGACGTGTCCACACCCATGGTCCATCTGCCGCACGACAAACTGCCCCGCAGGCGCAAAGTTTTCAAATACTCGCTGACCGTTGTCGACGTGGCCAGCCACTACAAAGAGGCTGGACCCTTGACTTCAAAAAATTCTGATGAGGTCGCCCAGGCCTTTCAGTAGATTTACAAGCACGCGCCTCTTAAATGGCCTCAACTGCTGCAGGTTGACCCAGGGTGCGAATTCATGGGCGCCGTTACAAAAGACATGGAAAATCACAAAACCTATATCCGGTGCGGGCGCGTTGACATTCACCACGACCAGGCCATTGTTGAACGTTTCAACCACACCCTTGCCGTGCGCTTGTTCGGGCACCAGTACGCCATGGAAATGCGACTACCTGAGGGTCAGTGGTCCACTGCGTGGGTCAAAAGGCTACCTGAAGTTGTTGCCGCTCTGAACAACGAGATAACAAGCCTTACCGACAAGAAGCCCGCAGTTGCAATCAAAGAAGAAGCTGTTTATGCAAGGCCATCGACATCTTATTCAAGGCCTGTTGGAAAAAACGAAAAATCCTCCCCTCCATTGTCCAAGTTTGATACCTCTGCCAACCCGGCGAGCTTGAAGGTGGTGTAAAAAGAGCCACAGATCCAATCTGGTTGTTGAAAGTTTACAGAATTGAAAGGGCTTTTACATGACCTAATCAACCCGTTCTCTACTATTTGCATGATGGGCCCAAGCGCGGCTTTGTGCGTGAAGAACTGCTGGTTGTCCCTCCAAACACACAGTTACCCCCCGAGCACCTCTAACAAAGTGCTGTGAGCAAATCTGCATCTGTCAATAAAGCTTTGTATGGATCCCATCATCTGCCATCCAGCGTTTTGAATCAAATGCGGACAGCGAAATCTTGTTTACGTGCCATAGTGCATGCCATGCATTCCCTTTTGCGACTAAAAATTCCTCTTCAGTCACAATTTTGCGACTATTTTTCGCCCAAATCAAGGTAGAATAAATATTTTAATTCTTTTGCGCCTTTCTTATAAAGAAAATGTGAAAAGTTTTGGTCAAAATCCAGTCCAATTTATCTTGCCATAACGTACGCGATTCGCTCGATCAGACGCCATTAAAGCGGTTTCTTTGTAAATATGTATTGCTGGTGTACATAGGCGCACCTGTTCGCTAAAACAACTCGCACAAACAACAATCATGGCGGACGTGGGGGTTTGCGAGTTTCGTTCATCTCACGCTTGTCCTTGCCAAAGATTCAAACACTTCGTAACGATACTCTGACCAATTTTGCTCAATTTTTCTAACCTGTAATTTAAGTAGTAGATAAAATATGAGCGGGAGATCTGTATGGGCATTTACAATTGCGAGCCGATAGGCGAGCAATTGTAAAGCCCATACAGATCGGACGCGAATATTTTATCGTACTTGTGAAATGAAAACAATAAATTGAATGCAAAGTATTGTTATTCGATTCCATTGTGCTTTGCATTTTAATCAGTAAAGATCTGTATCAAAAGTTAATAAATACTAATCAGCTGAGCAGGAGTTTGTATCAAAAGTTAATTCTACTCTTGATTTGTATTGGGGTTTACAGAGCATTCATGTGACCTAAATAGTACCTTTGCATTGGATCTACTCCTTATGAATTATTAATGAATTTTACAACTACAGCTAAAGCTTAACTAAACACCTGCAAAGGTAAAGTGTGTTGAAAAGGTTAAGATTATTACTCGTGTCGAGCTTAGATCAGAGATGTCCAAGATTGTGTCCTTTGTTGTAGTCGGTCCTCTTCTAACTTGGCTACAAATGCAATTTAGTTTCAATGGAATTAAAAGTTTGAGAACCTACTAAATAGTGTACTGTACAGTGATCGATGAGGATGAAGACTCAATTGACGATTTTTTCATTCGATCATGCATCATTTTTCCATCATTTAATTAACAGAAATAAAATAAAAGTTAAGCTCGCGTTGTTGCAATAACAAAATCATAGCTTATGTGCATTTTGCGACTAAAATTTTCGAACATGCGACTAAATTTACGCAGCTGGTCGTAAAATGGCGATCTGAATTTTTTTCTTAATTTCAAGCCCTGCATATATCTCATGCCCCTCGCTTCTACGAATGTTAATTCCGTGCCATAACTGTTTCGCACCTAAAAGTGTTTCCTTGTACTGTTCATGCATTATTTGTTTCTTGACAATGCTCTTTTTTATGCCCTTCACTTTTTTATGTTTTTTTTTTGTCCGCCTCAGAATCGCGTACAATTTCGACCTCAGACACACGCACTCTGTTATCGGCGTTCCGGCACATTCATCTTTCATCTTGCCCAAGGCCTTTTTGTTGGCGTTTGAGTGTAGTGGATGCACCTTCTTTTGATGTCCTTGTAGACGCCATCCGTTTCTGTCTCAAGCAGAAGGCTGTCGGTGTCTGTCTCGCACTTTGGGCCGTATTGTTTTTTTTAGCTTGTTGTAGAAATCATACATCATTGCTGTTGTCAAGGACCGTCATGCCCATGTAAACAGGTTTATCAGGCAGCAGCTTGCTTTTATGTATGTGGATCCCCACCATGTCGTTTGTAAATTCAGCAAACCTTGAGTACAAAGGGCTGGCAACCAATTTCCTTATTTTGTCCTTCTCGTTGCTGTGCACGCTTTTTATGTCAACATGGTTGCGCAGGTTTTCCATGGTTTTGCCCGGAACTGAGCTGTTCATGAGCTTGTAAAAGTTCTTTTCAAAGTTGCTCTTGCGATTTTCCTGAACTCAGTATTCATCCTGATGTACGGCTCCATCCAGTATTCTTGTTCGAACTCGAGCACCCTGTGCACGTGTTTTAGTTTCATGCCCTGCTTCAGATAAAACTGAAGGTTTCTGTAATGCATGACATAGTTGTTTTTGTCTTTGAGGGTCAGCAGAAGCTTCTTGCTGTCCCAGGCGGTTAAATCTAGGTCTTTCATTCAATTCTTTTGGTAGTCCGACATCCATTCCTCTTTCACAACTTTTTTCTCCGGTGCCAGGGGATAGCTGTTATGTTCCTCATGCAGTTTTGCGGGATATTCAGGATCAACCTCTACAAATATGGCAATCAGTTGCGTTTTCGTGTTTTTCCCAGTCTTCTGCCGTCATAACAATCGGCTTTGGTGTGGCCAAACTTTCTCTTATTGCAACCTCCTCCTGCAGAATGGCACTTAGAAATGTTCCCATCGCATTTTCGCCCCTGTAAACTTTTGACCCTGTAACTTCGCCGTTGCTTCTCACAACCATGTAAGAATATCCGCATGCCTCATGCCATTCAGTCTTTTCCGTGTAGTTTTTTTGCTTGCTCTGTGGCCCGCGCTCACGGCCAGGAATCTTTCTGACCAACGCCCCAAAGTCCGCATATATCACGTATGGCACATTCATCTGTTTGTGATGATTTTGGAAAGAAAGGGTGTTTTTCCCCTCTTCTGGCATCTCGATCCTTGTCAGCCTGCCATTCACGCCGTTGCAATATTTTTTGTGGTTCTCGAGCAACTCCGCTCCTGAGAAACCAGTTAAGCACAACATGCAATAGTGCTGTGCGTTGCTGTTTTTGTTCTGATCAAACAGCAAAGCACTCACCCATTTTACATAACAATAGTGCTGTATTTCCCGACTCTATTAGCATCAGGCTAATCCTTGGTAAATTTCTTTCTTTCTTACTTATCCTGTGGACTACCACACAGTTGTTCTCCCAGCCAAAGAAATTTATTGCGAGGCCTTTGTTTTGCGCCTCAAGCTTGTCTATTTGTTTTACCGTTGTTGGGAAATCTATGCCTTGGTAGTTAATATCGTTAACCGGATAGCTGCTTTGTCTACTTTGGTTCTTATTAATCGGTGCAGGAAATAAAGCAGCTCTGAGTGCCCACTTCAAGCATTCATTGTCCCTGTTTAGTACGTTGATTATGGCCTTCTTGTTTGCCAGATTGGCTGGAAGAGGCAAATAATTTCCTCCTCGCAGTGGCTGATAGCCTGCGACATTCACGGACACAACCATTATTCTTTCAACTTCCCATCCTGATCCCTTCTCAGACCAGTTCTCTATTACTCCCTTTGTTCTTTCAATGAATTCATCGAATTTTTGTTTCATCAGTTCTTCATCATGACTGTTGAAAACATACAGTTCTTTTTCTCAAAAATAATGTTCCATGTGTTGCATTTGACCGTTTCTTTCTATTGAAAACTTTACTTGTAACCCAAAACTTACTTTTACGCTTTTTAACTTTAGGATTTCCTTTTCAACAATATTTGTAAACTATGTTTTGTTTTCTCTTGCAAACGTTAAAAGATCTCTATTGTTTGGATTTTCTGGAGACACATCCATTCTCCAAGCGCAAAGCCATTCCTGGAAATTATTTTGGAATGAATAAAACCTATCATATAATACAACCGGTTGTGGTTGCAATGGTTGAGGCATGTTTCTGTTTTCCTCTTGTGTTATTGGCCCATAAAACATTTTAAGAACATTGGATGAATATCTTGTGGCAGCCATCTTGGCGTGTATACTTGTGCAGATATTTTCTTCAATTGGAAAATAATTCTGTGACACAAATTCGTATATACCAGAGCATGTATTTCTTCAACAGGGAATATTTTACATGTCACATCCGCTCGCTTGGCTTGGGGTCACGCTCTTTTGTTTACTTGTGTTTGCGTAATTATTTGCTTTCACACACGGACGATCAGGGTTCTGGCCCACCTTGTTTGTAGTTTTCTTTCCTGATCTGTTAAAGCCGTTTTTACACTAAACAAGGTGACATTTTGGAGCCGAGTTTAGTGTAAAAACGGCTTTCAGTGATAAGGAAACAAATTGCACGCTGTCACAGAACCCTCATGGCCTATGTGTGTATGTTTAGTGAGTACGTAGTGTATAGGGTGTTGTTGAAAGCTGCAGTAAAACAAATGAGTCACACAAGGTGGCAAAAAGGGCTAAATTACATGTAGGCATAACAACTTGGCAGAAGTTATTTTTGCTTGCAAATTACATGTATGTACTGGGGCGTAATTGCAACTGGCATGATTATCATGAATGTGGTGAAGGTGAATGAGAGCATAGAGATAAAAATAGTGTAACCTATAAGACAAATTTCAGAAATAATTGAGAAATAGTTGGACATCGCACTCTTTAGAGATCATATAACTGGATAGGAAATATTTTCTAACAACTTTGGAGCAAAATCACTTGAGTTTCAAACTCTTCTTTGTTCTTTACAAGTGGAGAATTGAAAGCCCTTTCAAAATGATGAAGAATGGCATTTTCCTTTTATCCCAGAGATATTCACATCTTTGTATTATGCAAATTAGATGATCCATACAATATGCCAGCCAGCGAGCCATGCGAGGCGGACTTGTGAGACATGCGAGCCATGCGAGGCAGACTTGCGAGGCAGGAAAAACCATGCGAGCCATGAAAAAAAACATGCGAGCCATGAAAGAAACACGCGAGCCAGAAAAAAAAAACATGCGAGTCATGGAAAAAACATGCGAGCCAGTCAAAACATGTAGCCTTTGTATTCAAATTGAGTGTTTGTGTGACCATTCAAACACATTTCATGGTTTCTCCCCCCCCACTATCCCTGGTTTTTGCCTGAATCCGAGATGGGCTTTTGAAGTTTTTATGCTCCTATCCATGTTAAGCCGCTGAGGGGGGGGGGGGGGGGGGCAGGCATAGGTGGGGGATTTGACAGTAGTCCTGTAGTGGGGACTTTTGACCGTTTTAGTGGCCTTTCTGGCAACATTTTATTGACTTTTAGTCACTATCTTGACAATCCACAATTCCTTGGGGTAGGGAATTTGAACAGAAAGTCTCAGCTCAGTTCAAACGCCCCACCTAAGCCTGGCCTCCCCCCCCCACTTACTTCATCGCACTTGTGGCCACTGAAGAGGGCGTTCACATCCTTTTGAAACTCATGTGACCAATCCGAATGCATGGCATCGAATTCCATCTAACACATCTACTGACTGCCTTGTGTGTTTCCAGGTGCCTCGCAAGTCTGCCTCGCATGGCTTGCATGCCTTGCAAGTCTAGCTCGCATGGCTAGCATGCCTCGCATGTCTGCCTCGCACATTGTGCAGCCCCATGACCCATGATGTCACAATGCAGATGAAACTTGGTGTAAGTGTTTTATCCTATGCATTACACATTGTGGTGCTTCCTTTGCTGTTGCTATGGCAACACATTTGGTCCCAGATCTCCACGGTGACAATTACTGCTTTTGATCTTTATCAAACATCATCCACTTCCTAAATGGTAATAAGGAGACCTAGTGCAATTTGGACATTGTGTATGTTTCGAATAAGACCATGGTAATAATACATTCAAAGAGGAAAGAGACTGGAACCAAGAGCATTGCCATAGCAGCAGCAAAATAGGCACCATGTGGTGTATTTTGTAACATACAATATAGGTGCCAAGATTCAACTGCATTGTCTTAATAAAATACTATTTGCAGAGATAGTCTTCCTTTTATGTTTTGACACTACCGTGAAACCACTTATGACATCATCACTTATCTAATTAAAAAACATATTCTTCCTCATTTTGAAAGGGCTTTCAAGTAAGATTAAGTTATTTTTTGCTACATATAGGCACTTTAAATGGTAACAAAAAGCAATTAAAAACAACATTTTAATTGTTCTTTGTGCTACAAATTATCCCATTATTTGTTCCTTATATTCGACACATAATGGCCTCATGAACTTTTACCTAATACTGAAATTAAAAACTTATTCAGTGTGTATTATACCAGTGAGATTTTAAAATGTTTCGACTGCACCTTGGTGTTTAAAAGTCCTGTACAGAATACTGTAACTTTTAAAATAACAAATTTTAAAGCAACACTACTTAAAATAGATACCTAATTAATTTAAACTCACATTTAATTTAAACCCACATTTAACTACTTCAAATAGATACCTAATTAATCGGTCAGTACAAAATGCAGACTGGGTACAAAATGCAGACTGAAGACTGCAGACTGAGTACAAAATGCAGACTGACAAGAAAAACTGTTCTTTACGTCAGAAACGTGGTAACAAATTATCGACTTTATGACCTACATGTATCTGCTGTCATGCAATGGCCTTACAATCGCAATTCTCATTTGTAGGGAATGTACTTAGCTTTTTATCTGGGTACATACCCTTCATTCAATTCATTCTTGAGTTCATTTCAAGCCTGCAATCTTCTTACTTGTGAAGATCTCTTAAGTTACGCGACATCAAGAAATGAGCGATGAAAATAAACTTGAAAATACTGTTGAGTTTTTAATAAAAAACTAACTCTCCTTGCTTCCGTCATTTTTTTTTTCTATGGTACAGGTGAAGGCAGTCTCCAGAGGGTACTTGATATATGCTGGGGTGGGGAGATGCGATCAGGGCCCTCAACACTGACCCAGGAAACCTTGTTGAAGACATTTGACAAGAAAAGATACCCGGTTTAAACACAAAGTGATAGAATTGACACTCTGTTTAAGAAACAAATCCCTGAAACCATACCCTGAAGGGCCGCAAGTCCCCATTAAGCCCTCATAAGGGAGTAGCCCCCAAGGGTGGTTTTCAGTTCCATTGGTTTGTTCTCTAAATAGCTGTCGACAAACATGTAGGAGAATTCAACCTTCTCTTATTTTCTCTTCTAGAGAGCTAAGTCTTGCATCAGACATGATCCAAAGTAAACTACATGTAACAGCAAACGATAAATTATATAGGCGTCAGACTCAACACGAAAGCATCAGACAAAAACGGAAATCATGCAGACCTATGACCTCTTAACATTTGCTGTACAACGCTAAAACGGATCTATTCTATCCATAGTCCTCCTCATAACACAGAATTAAGTGCCCTTTATAAACAAGTGCGAAGCAAGAAAACAGTCGAAACATCGAAATCGAAAAGGGAACGGCAAATTTACAAATGTCACGGAATGTAGGAGTCACACAGGCTAGTCAACATTTTTACATTCAGTACAAGAATGCCAACATTGTGAGGTGATTGCATGACAATAGGTAAGTTATAAAATTGATTGTTGCCATGTTTCTGACGTAAAGAACAGTTTTTCTTGTCAGTCTGCATTTTGTACCCAGTCTGCAGTCTGCATTTTGTACTGACCGCCTAATTAATTTAAACTCACATTTAACTTGTAATATCCCTCTGCAATAAAATAGAGAAAGTCTCTCTGATCTGTTCCACTATGACACAGCCCTTAAACATAACAAAAGACAGAAAAGTCTGGAATTAAAAGGCTTACACTTAACTGGGAGGCATGGTGGCCTACTGGTTAGTGTGCTGGACTCTGGATCTAACGGTCCAAGTTCAAGCCTCTGCTGGCACACTGCATTGTGTTCTTCACCAATGTCTATAAATGGGTGCTGGCAAATTTAATCCTGGGGGGGTAACCCTGCAATGGACTAAGCTCAAGCATGTCGGGATCAGCTCAAGCCTGATAGGTGACTTAGGCCTGTATGCAGACTTTACTTAACTTTACCTTACTTTAAGTCCTGAAAGAAATGTTGCACCACCAACAAGTAGTGACCATTCAAAAGCACCAATAAAATGAAGCATCATCATGACTGTACACAAAATACTATGATTAAATGTGACAGACACTTTGAAATGTAGTCTTATTGTACCTTGAAGAAAAAGTACTCCTTTTAAAATGTCATTTTTGTTGCCACTTCTGATTAAACACCAAGCATAATTAAATTGTGTATCTGAAGAAACCTTTCCTTTTTCAAGCTCAGCATTATACTGTTCCTCAAAGCGCTAAAATAAGGTGAAAAGAAAAAATAAACACACATAATTATACATGTAAATATGTTCATCAAATTGAATAAATGCTTGAAAGAAAATTTCCCTGAGAGGGATTTGAACCCATGTCCTCCTGGATGCTAGTAGGGTATGATAACCACTATATCATCAGGACAATGATGCTGGCAACACGGTTATCGAAGATGTGATTTACATGGTTTGGAATGTGCTCTCCCCAAAAATGTTCTTTCAAGGTGAGATTAGGTAGGGGAAGTCTATAACTCTTTTTGAAATCCCACGAAGGATCAAATATTAATCACTTTATAGGATGTGGTAGTGTGAAAGCCAATTTACCATATTATTATGTATGAGCCCCTCTCTGGTCTATGGGTATTTCCACAGAAATTGCTGAAAATAAAACACGGATCTCAACATTGAAGAAAGATTCAAAAATTTCTGCTGAAGTTAGATACTTATTCAGCTCTGAATTACACCAACTTTTTACACTGCCATCTGATGATTTTGATACATTAACCGAGTATCTAGATGTGCACAAAAAATTGGGTTATACTCATAGAAAGTGACAGCTACCAAAAGCAGGTCACAGGTCACAGCTCCTTGCGGAGTGTCAGCATTACTGTTTGTCCTTTGTATGTGGGAGGCACAGTGGCCTAATGGTTAGTGTTCTCAGCTGCGGATCAGGCGGTTTGGGTTGAAGCCCCTGGCTGGGGTGCTGCATTGTGTTCCTGGGCAAGACACTTAACTTTCACAGTGCCTCTCTTCACCAAGGTGTATAAATGGGTACCGGAAAATTTACTGCTGGGGTTAACCCTGCAATGGACTAGCATCCCATCCAGGGGGGAGTAGAAATACTCTCTGTCGCTTCATGCTACAGAAACCGGGATAAGCTCCGGCCTGATGGGCCACTAGGCCTGAATGTAGACTTTACCTTATCCCTTGTATGGGGAACCCTAAAACATGGAATCCAGAATCCGGAGAATCAAAGAAAGCAATTTTTTTATACAGAAGATTTCTTACGATGGATAGTTTATAATCGTTTATGCTTGTACAAATAAAATGGGCAACACAGAATTTGAGAATTGTGTGAAATGACGGTACTTTACCTGAATTCCCCTGATTTTAAAAGGAAAAAGTACAGTACGTGGCCCAGTTCTCGGCCGGGTCCAGTTCTCAGCCACTTGGCATTCAAAGCGATTTTTCATGCCAGAAAAAAATTTCAATAAAAAGGACTTTCAGGAGATCAATTGATGTGTCTACTTTCATCATTTTGAGTGATGACTTTCCAGTTGCTACAAACTTTGTTTTCTAAATCAAACAAAGCCCCTTGAACATAATTTGTAATCAAAACATCATAACTGAGGTTTAAAAGTGTTTTATTATTGTAAAAAAAAACTATTTTTGTGTCTGACAACTGGGCCCAGTGGCAGGTAAACTGGGCCTGTGAACAGAGCCTCCATTTTCGTTATTGGTTGGGTGGAAACTGTGTTGAGCTGTACATAATAATAACAATAATAATTTGCTAATTTGTACAGCGCATATTGACATATTCTGATCAATAGCGCTTTACACTACCATGAAAATAAAATAACGTTATAAATATTATAAAAAATACGTCTTAAAAAGATAAGTTCAGATTTAAAACTGTTAAGTGATGTTGCTTGACGAAACTCCTTGGGCAGGCCATTTCAGAGTTTTGGAGCTGCTGCTGAAAATGATCTAGCTCCCAGTGTTAAAAGCATCTTTCCCTTGGGATAGTCCAGTAAGCGCTTGCCAGTAGACCAAAGATTATATAATGAATGCGATTTTATACTAAAATAAGATCGCTAAGATAAGTTGGTGCTAGACCATAACTACATTTAAAAGTCAAAAGTAAAATCTTATAATCAATACGCAAAGAAACCGGCAGCCAGTGCAGCTCATAAAGCGCCGGTGTAGTTGTGAGAAAACTTTCCAATGCCAAGAATAAGTCTAGCTGCTGCATTTTGTACACACTGTAATTTAGCGATCTGCGCCTTTGGTAAGCCAAACAATAAACCATTACAATAGTCAAGATGGCTAGTTATAAAAGCATAAACCAAAGTAATTAAAGAATCCCTCGATAGGTATTTCTTAATACATCTCAAGTTATGCAAATGATAGAATGCCACATTACAAGCCCTGTTTATATGATCAGTCATGCTTAAGTTGCTGTCAAACCACGATCCAAGGTTTTTGACACATGGGCCTTGACTGATACGATGATTGCCCACAGTAATGGAACGCGAATCTAGTTTATCAAGCTGTTGTTGTCTGCCAACCAACAAAAACTCGGTTTTGTCATCATTGATCATCAATCGATCTTGAATCATCCATTTTCCCACTGCGTCAATGCACATTTCCATAGCTTGTATAGCATCAGCTTGAGCAGTGTTACCGAGTGGTTTGAAACTCAGGTACAGCTGCGTATCATCAGCGAAACAATGAACATCAGGAAGATAATGTTCCACGATCTTAAACAGCTTGGACACATAATTATATTATGAATAACAGAGGCCCTAAGCATGAGCCTTGAGGTACTCCGCAGGTCAAGTCGAAAGGACAAGAAAGAACCCCATGTACAGAAACACGCTGACTTCTATCAGACAAATACGATCTAAACCAATTAACTCAGAGCAGTCCCACGTATGCCATCCTCATCCGAAAACCTCTCTAAAAGTATTTGATGATCAATGGTGTCAAAGGCAGCGACTCAAATCCAATCAAATTAAAAGTGACGTGTTGAGAGTTTATGTTTAACAAAATATCGTTCATCACCTTGATAAGTGCAGTTTCAGTGCCATGAAATTGCCTGTAAGAAGATTGAAGCACGGGAAAGATAGCATTTGAAACCATGTGATCATAAACTTGATTAAAGACGACATTTTCAGTCAACTTGGATACGTATTGTAAGTTACAAACTGGTCTGTAGTTTTTATATGGCAGATCGATCCAATCCCGGTTTCTTCAAGATAGGATTAATAAGCCCACATTTCCAATCATCCGCAAATTCTCCAGAATTAAGGGATAGGTTGATCATTTTAGTAATGACTGGTAATAGCACATCAGCACAGCTGATAGCTGTACGTAGACAGCTTTCCATGTGTAAACTGAATGCTGAAGCTGGTTGTGTGTGAAATTTGAAGTCCCTGTTATTCTTCCAAGGTTGGCAATACAAGTTTACGTCTTTTGTGGCCACAAACTGGGCCTCATACTGTACCTGGTATAGGACATGGTATGGTACATGTATGTGCTTAACGCTTTTGGCAGGTATCGTACCCACTTCATTGTGAGTGCCAAACAAAATATGTTATGTTTTCAGTAATTTTTTTTCTTGTCTTTTTCGTTTATGACTTTCTTTGATTTTTAAATTCTTTGTAATTATCATTTTTACCGTAAAAAAGTGGGGATGGGGGCTGTAGTCCACCCAGCCCCTCCCCCTGCACAGTCCCTGTTAAAATACTAAAGAGGAAGATTGTATTCGTATTGTATTAGCTGTGACCTTGCTCCCAATGTGTGGCTTCATAGCTCAGTTGGTAGAGCATCGCACCGGTACCACGGAGGTTCGAATCCTGTTGAAGCCCTGATTTTTTCAGGCTTTTTCTTTCCAATTGCTTAAATTTGAAATTAACTGCGATGATCATTCTTCACTTATATATCTTCAGTTCAATTATGAATTATTTCATATATACTATACATCATTTCACTCCTCATGGGAAAATATGAACTCAATAAATTGACCTCGCTCCCAATGTGTGGCTTCATAGCTCAGTTGGTAGAGCATCGCACCGGTGCCATGGAGGTCACAGGTTCGAATCCTGTTGAAGCCCTGATTTTTTTCAGGCTTTTTCTTTCCAATTGCTTAAATTGGAAATTAACTGCGATGATCATTCTTCACTTATATATCTGCAGTTCAAATATGAATTATTTCATATATACTATACATCATTTCACTCCTCATGGGAAAATATGAACTCAATAAATTGACCTTGCTCCCAATGTGTGGCTTCAAAGCTCAGTTGGTAGAGCATTGCACCGGTATCGTGGAGGTTACAGATTCGAATCCTGTTGAAGCCCTGATTTTTCAGGCTTCTTCTTTCCAGATGCTTAAGTTGGAAATTAAGTGCAATGATCATTCTTCACTTTCATCTATATCCGCATTTCAAATATGAATTATTTCATATACTGTATACTACACATTAAAATCATCAGTTGCGTTGGAAGTGTTAACGTTTATATTAACTTGTATCTAATTATTTCATGAGGAAAGGAACGTTTCAGCCACCCACTAAAAACCTTGCTGCTCAGGCCTTGATTTTAATGGCGCATTCATAAATTGTGCAAACTTCAATTTTTAAAAACGTTATTTCCCATCAGATTCCCATACAAACACTGTAATTTCTGACCACTTTGCCTACCCATCAAGATGGGGTCGAAAACTGTGATAAGGCCAATTAATCATTATTCATCATGTTTGTGTAGGGGAATGGGTCTGCCTGCAATTTATAATTAGACCACTCGTCCTTGTTTTCTATGAGCAACAGCTGCGCCTCATTGACTATTCAGGGCTAAAAATAATTTCCGTAGAGTCTCCGGTCACAATGACCGGCCAAGTATGTTTTAGCTCGGTCACATCTCATATCTGACCAGACAATAGGCACGCAATGCGTGCAAGAGTTTTTCTTGTTTCTGATATGGACGTATTTGGAATTTTTAGGTGTAACAGGTATTTTTGTTTGTGATGAAAAGTAAAATGGAAAGATCTAGTTTTATATTGAAGTAGATTACGCGTGTGTTGCTTTTGCTTTGTTCAAAAAGTTATTTTTCATTGAAGTGATAAACAAGAACTAATTTAATTATCAAATAGTCATGGAATAGCATGTTCTTATTTGTTGCCGCCATCGCTTGTATTATCTTCTGTAAAAACCACTTAAAATTATATGTAGATATCGATTTATCTCGGAAGCGCTTCAAGGAAAAGTATTGAAGGTAAACAGCTTTGTTTGACCAAAAGTTTCCTACACTGGTGAAAAAAAAAGCATGTCACACACTAATTGAATTTATTTGCGGTTTCGGAAGGCTCCACGGAGTCTGCAGCAATATTTGGGTAGCTCTCTTGCTTCAAACCCGAAAAAATATTGTCAAAACATTAATGTTTTGACTCTTCTTTTTCAGTGAACAACCTGTTAATGCCAAAAAGATTAAGCCCTGGCAGTGACTTAAGTTAACTTAAGCTGTGGAGGCGCCAGGCAGTGTACAACAATGCCTTCAAATTTAAAGTTTACAATGGTTTACCGCAATGCCACAAAGTTGGCGGAATCGTGCAAATACTGTCACCTTTCACATTCATTTTATATGGCAGATCGATCCAATCCCGGTTTCTTCAAGATAGGATTAATAAGCCCACATTTCCAATCATCCGCAAATTCTCCAGAATTAAGGGACAGGTTGATCATTTTAGTAATGACTGGTAATAGCACATCAGCACAGCTGATAGCTATACGTAGACAGCTTTCCATGTGTAAACTGAATGCTGAAGCTGGTTGTGTGTGAAATTTGAAGTCCCTGTTATTCTTCCAAGGTTAGCAATACAAGTTTACGTCTTTTGTGGCCACAAACTGGGCCTCATACTGTACCTGGTATAGGACATGGTATGGTACATGTATGTGCTTAACGCTTTTGGCAGGTATCGTACCCACTTCATTGTGAGTGCCAAACAAAATATGTTATGTTTTCAGTAATTTTTTTTCTTGTCTTTTTCGTTTATGACTTTCTTTGATTTTTAAATTCGTTGCTATTATCATTTTTACCATAAAAAAGTGGGGAGGGGGCTGTAGTCCACCCAGCCCCTCCCCCTGCACAGTCCCCGTTAAAATACTAAAGCAGAAGATTGTATTCGTATTGTATTAGCTGTGACCTTGCTCCCAATGTGTGGCTTCATAGCTCAGTTGGTAGAGCATCGCACCGGTACCACGGAGGTCACAGGTTCGAATCCTGTTGAAGCCCTGATTTTTTCAGGCTTTTTCTTTCCAATTGCTTAAATTGGAAATTAACTGCGATGATCATTCTTCACTTATATATCTGCAGTTCAAATATGAATTATTTCATATATACTATACATCATTTCACTCCTCATGGGAAAATATGAACTCAATAAATTGACCTTGCTCCCAATGTGTGGCTTCAAAGCTCAGTTGGTAGAGCATTGCACCGGTATCGTGGAGGTTACAGATTCGAATCCTGTTGAAGCCCTGATTTTTTCAGGCTTCTTCTTTCTAGATGCTTAAGTTGGAAATTAAGTGCAATGATCATTCTTCACTTTCATCTATATCCGCATTTCAAATATGAATTATTTCATATACTGTATACTACACATTAAAATCATCAGTTGCGTTGGAAGCGTTAACGTTTATATTAACTTGTATCTAATTATTTCATGAGGAAAGGAACATTTCAACCACCCACTAAAAACCTTGCTGCTCAGGCCTTGATTTTAATGGCGCATTCATAAATTGTGCAAACTTCAATTTTTAAAAACGTTATTTCCCATCAGATTCCCATACAAACACTGTAATTTCTGACCACTTTGCCTTCCCATCAAGATGGGGTCGAAAACTGTGATAAGGCCAATTAATCATTATTCATCATGTTTGTGTAGGGGAATGGGTCTGCCTGCAATTTATAATTAGACCACTCGTCCTTGTTTTCTATGAGCAACAGCTGCGCCTCATTGACTATTCAGGGCTGAACATAATTTCCGTAGAGTCTCCGGTCACAATGACCGGCCAAGTATGTTTTAGCTCGGTCACATCTCATATCTGGCCAGACAATAGGCACGCAATGCGTGCAAGAGTTTTTCTTGTTTCTGATATGGACGTATTTGGAATTTTTAGGTGTAACAGGTATTTTTGTTTGTGA
Organism: Blastomussa wellsi; assembly: GCA_947652115.1. Lineage (NCBI taxonomy): Eukaryota > Metazoa > Cnidaria > Anthozoa > Scleractinia > Plerogyridae > Blastomussa > Blastomussa wellsi. The sequence goes on along the minus strand of OX393570.1, from coordinate 13,560,882 downwards.
TGAAAAGTAAAATGGAAAGATCTAGTTTTATATTGAAGTAGATTACGCGTGTGTTGCTTTTGCTTTGTTCAAAAAGTTATTTTTCATTGAAGTGATAAACAAGAACTAATTTAATTATCAAATAGTCATGGAATAGCATGTTCTTATTTGTTGCCGCCATCGCTTGTATTATCTTCTGTAAAAACCACTTAAAATTATATGTAGATATCGATTTATCTCGGAAGCGCTTCAAGGAAAAGTATTGAAGGTAAACAGCTTTGTTTGACCAAAAGTTTCCTACACTGGTGAAAAAAAAAGCATGTCACACACTAATTGAATTTATTTGCGGTTTCGGAAGGCTCCACGGAGTCGGCAGCAATATTTGGGTAGCTCTCTTGCTTCAAACCCGAAAAAATATTGTCAAAACATTAATGTTTTGACTCTTCTTTTTCAGTGAACAACCTGTTAATGCCAAAAAGATTAAGCCCTGGCAGTGACTTAAGTTAACTTAAGCTGTGGAGGCGCCAGGCAGTGTACAACAATGCCTTCAAATTTAAAGTTTACAATGGTTTACCGCAATGCCACAAAGTTGGCGGAATCGTGCAAATACTGTCACCTTTCACATTCATTTTATATGGCAGATCGATCCAATCCCGGTTTCTTCAAGATAGGATTAATAAGCCCACATTTCCAATCATCCGCAAATTCTCCAGAATTAAGGGACAGGTTGATCATTTTAGTAATGACTGGTAATAGCACATCAGCACAGCTGATAGCTATACGTAGACAGCTTTCCATGTGTAAACTGAATGCTGAAGCTGGTTGTGTGTGAAATTTGAAGTCCCTGTTATTCTTCCAAGGTTAGCAATACAAGTTTACGTCTTTTGTGGCCACAAACTGGGCCTCATACTGTACCTGGTATAGGACATGGTATGGTACATGTATGTGCTTAACGCTTTTGGCAGGTATCGTACCCACTTCATTGTGAGTGCCAAACAAAATATGTTATGTTTTCAGTAATTTTTTTTCTTGTCTTTTTCGTTTATGACTTTCTTTGATTTTTAAATTCGTTGCTATTATCATTTTTACCATAAAAAAGTGGGGAGGGGGCTGTAGTCCACCCAGCCCCTCCCCCTGCACAGTCCCTGTTAAAATACTAAAGCAGAAGATTGTATTCGTATTGTATTAGCTGTGACCTTGCTCCCAATGTGTGGCTTCATAGCTCAGTTGGTAGAGCATCGCACCGGTACCACGGAGGTCACAGGTTCGAATCCTGTTGAAGCCCTGATTTTTTCAGGCTTTTTCTTTCCAATTGCTTAAATTGGAAATTAACTGCGATGATCATTCTTCACTTATATATCTGCAGTTCAAATATGAATTATTTCATATATACTATACATCATTTCACTCCGCATGGGAAAATATGAACTCAATAAATTGACCTTGCTCCCAATGTGTGGCTTCAAAGCTCAGTTGGTAGAGCATTGCACCGGTATCGTGGAGGTTACAGATTCGAATCCTGTTGAAGCCCTGATTTTTTCAGGCTTCTTCTTTCTAGATGCTTAAGTTGGAAATTAAGTGCAATGATCATTCTTCACTTTCATCTATATCCGCATTTCAAATATGAATTATTTCATATACTGTATACTACACATTAAAATCATCAGTTGCGTTGGAAGCGTTAACGTTTATATTAACTTGTATCTAATTATTTCATGAGGAAAGGAACATTTCAACCACCCACTAAAAACCTTGCTGCTCAGGCCTTGATTTTAATGGCGCATTCATAAATTGTGCAAACTTCAATTTTTAAAAACGTTATTTCCCATCAGATTCCCATACAAACACTGTAATTTCTGACCACTTTGCCTTCCCATCAAGATGGGGTCGAAAACTGTGATAAGGCCAATTAATCATTATTCATCATGTTTGTGTAGGGGAATGGGTCTGCCTGCAATTTATAATTAGACCACTCGTCCTTGTTTTCTATGAGCAACAGCTGCGCCTCATTGACTATTCAGGGCTGAACATAATTTCCGTAGAGTCTCCGGTCACAATGACCGGCCAAGTATGTTTTAGCTCGGTCACATCTCATATCTGGCCAGACAATAGGCACGCAATGCGTGCAAGAGTTTTTCTTGTTTCTGATATGGACGTATTTGGAATTTTTAGGTGTAACAGGTATTTTTGTTTGTGATGAAAAGTAAAATGGAAAGATCTAGTTTTATATTGAAGTAGATTACGCGTGTGTTGCTTTTGCTTTGTTCAAAAAGTTATTTTTCATTGAAGTGATAAACAAGAACTAATTTAATTATCAAATAGTCATGGAATAGCATGTTCTTATTTGTTGCCGCCATCGCTTGTATTATCTTCTGTAAAAACCACTTAAAATTATATGTAGATATCGATTTATCTCGGAAGCGCTTCAAGGAAAAGTATTGAAGGTAAACAGCTTTGTTTGACCAAAAGTTTCCTACACTGGTGAAAAAAAAAGCATGTCACACACTAATTGAATTTATTTGCGGTTTCGGAAGGCTCCACGGAGTCTGCAGCAATATTTGGGTAGCTCTCTTGCTTCAAACCCGAAAAAATATTGTCAAAACATTAATGTTTTGACTCTTCTTTTTCAGTGAACAACCTGTTAATGCCAAAAAGATTAAGCCCTGGCAGTGACTTAAGTTAACTTAAGCTGTGGAGGCGCCAGGCAGTGTACAACAATGCCTTCAAATTTAAAGTTTACAATGGTTTACCGCAATGCCACATAGTTGGCGGAATCGTGCAAATACTGTCACCTTTCACATTCATTTTATATGGCAGATCGATCCAATCCCGGTTTCTTCAAGATAGGATTAATAAGCCCACATTTCCAATCATCCGCAAATTCTCCAGAATTAAGGGACAGGTTGATCATTTTAGTAATGACTGGTAATAGCACATCAGCACAGCTGATAGCTATACGTAGACAGCTTTCCATGTGTAAACTGAATGCTGAAGCTGGTTGTGTGTGAAATTTGAAGTCCCTGTTATTCTTCCAAGGTTAGCAATACAAGTTTACGTCTTTTGTGGCCACAAACTGGGCCTCATACTGTACCTGGTATAGGACATGGTATGGTACATGTATGTGCTTAACGCTTTTGGCAGGTATCGTACCCACTTCATTGTGAGTGCCAAACAAAATATGTTATGTTTTCAGTAATTTTTTTTCTTGTCTTTTTCGTTTATGACTTTCTTTGATTTTTAAATTCGTTGCTATTATCATTTTTACCATAAAAAAGTGGGGAGGGGGCTGTAGTCCACCCAGCCCCTCCCCCTGCACAGTCCCTGTTAAAATACTAAAGCAGAAGATTGTATTCGTATTGTATTAGCTGTGACCTTGCTCCCAATGTGTGGCTTCATAGCTCAGTTGGTAGAGCATCGCACCGGTACCACGGAGGTCACAGGTTCGAATCCTGTTGAAGCCCTGATTTTTTCAGGCTTTTTCTTTCCAATTGCTTAAATTGGAAATTAACTGCGATGATCATTCTTCACTTATATATCTGCAGTTCAAATATGAATTATTTCATATATACTATACATCATTTCACTCCTCATGGGAAAATATGAACTCAATAAATTGACCTTGCTCCCAATGTGTGGCTTCAAAGCTCAGTTGGTAGAGCATTGCACCGGTATCGTGGAGGTTACAGATTCGAATCCTGTTGAAGCCCTGATTTTTTCAGGCTTCTTCTTTCTAGATGCTTAAGTTGGAAATTAAGTGCAATGATCATTCTTCACTTTCATCTATATCCGCATTTCAAATATGAATTATTTCATATACTGTATACTACACATTAAAATCATCAGTTGCGTTGGAAGCGTTAACGTTTATATTAACTTGTATCTAATTATTTCATGAGGAAAGGAACATTTCAGCCACCCACTAAAAACCTTGCTGCTCAGGCCTTGATTTTAATGGCGCATTCATAAATTGTGCAAACTTCAATTTTTAAAAACGTTATTTCCCATCAGATTCCCATACAAACACTGTAATTTCTGACCACTTTGCCTACCCATCAAGATGGGGTCGAAAACTGTGATAAGGCCATTTAATCATTATTCATCATGTTTGTGTAGGGGAATGGGTCTGCCTGCAATTTATAATTAGACCACTCGTCCTTGTTTTCTATGAGCAACAGCTGCGCCTCATTGACTATTCAGGGCTGAACATAATTTCCGTAGAGTCTCCGGTCACAATGACCGGCCAAGTATGTTTTAGCTCGGTCACATCTCATATCTGGCCAGACAATAGGCACGCAATGCGTGCGAGAGTTTTTCTTGTTTCTGATATGGACGTATTTGGAATTTTTAGGTGTAACAGGTATTTTTGTTTGTGATGAAAAGTAAAATGGAAAGATCTAGTTTTATATTGAAGTAGATTACGCGTGTGTTGCTTTTGCTTTGTTCAAAAAGTTATTTTTCATTGAAGTGATAAACAAGAACTAATTTAATTATCAAATAGTCATGGAATAGCATGTTCTTATTTGTTGCCGCCATCGCTTGTATTATCTTCTGTAAAAACCACTTAAAATTATATGTAGATATCGATTTATCTCGGAAGCGCTTCAAGGAAAAGTATTGAAGGTAAACAGCTTTGTTTGACCAAAAGTTTCCTACACTGGTGAAAAAAAAAGCATGTCACACACTAATTGAATTTATTTGCGGTTTCGGAAGGCTCCACGGAGTCTGCAGCAATATTTGGGTAGCTCTCTTGCTTCAAACCCGAAAAAATATTGTCAAAACATTAATGTTTTGACTCTTCTTTTTCAGTGAACAACCTGTTAATGCCAAGAAGATTAAGCCCTGGCAGTGACTTAAGTTAACTTAAGCTGTGGAGGCGCCAGGCAGTGTACAACAATGCCTTCAAATTTAAAGTTTACAATGGTTTACCGCAATGCCACAAAGTTGGCGGAATCGTGCAAATACTGTCACCTTTCACATTCATTTTTGCGTTCAGTAATAAAACTTCAGCTCATGTTTCCAGACATCCCGCCGTATTATAACAATGAAAACACAACATGAAACACGAATAATCTTCAAAAGAAGTGAAAGTTTTAATTGTACCTGTTACTTTTTTCTGAGCTTTGGAACTAATTTGCGTGGTGGAAAAAATGAACAACTTTTTAAACTTGAGCCTTGCGGTTCACGAACCCCAAGTCATTTTCCCCACGAATTTATTTTATTTTCAGTTTAACAAAACAGCGAGCAAGGAGCAACAACAACACAGAAAAGTTATTTCCTCCATATGGTTGAATGTGACCAGTCAACATGACCAGCAATGTGAAAGTTTGGCCGGTCAAAACCCCAATCAGGCCGGGCATTGTCCATTGACCGGTCTTTAATTTCAGCCCTGCTATTAGCTCGTAAGTCTCATAAGCTCTCGTAGAAAACTCGTGCTAAAGAGTTTAACTTGGGCTCATACATGTAGTCTAATACTCTTTGTTTGTCCCCAAAATTTTGCATAAGCATTGTTTCCAGTTTCTCATGGGACTTGCAATGGTCCTGGGTAAGGGAAAACAAAAACAATGCTTATGCAAAATTTTGGGGACAAACAAAGAGTATTATGGTATTATTTTCTGAAGTGACCTGTTTCTGAAGAAAATTTAGTGTTGAACAATAAAGACAATGGAGTGTTTCTGTCGAGGAACTATCGGCTGATAGTTGCCCCCGCGGAAATTTGATGTTCTTAAAACAAATATTTGCCAGAAAAGCAAAGCTTCGAGGGCAAATATGCTAGTTTTAAGAACATCAAATTTCCAAGGGGCAACTATCAGACCGATAGTTCCGAGACATAAACACTCCATTGCCTTTATTGTTCAACACTAAATTTTCTTCTGCGCGCAGATTCACAAAACAGCTTCTTGAGTTTTTGCTGCAAGCCGAAATGTACAAATAAATGAAAATCAGGCAAGAAAGCCTCTAAATGCAGATCAATCAAATAGCGTTTGAAATTTTTTTTTTTAACGAAAGCCCGCTTGTTTACAAAAAATAAATTCACGGACAGCACTATCCATCTGGGAATTTTCCTCGGACGGGCACTATGCGCTGATAGTGCCCTTCGCGGATGAACACTATCGCGTCACGTGTTTAATTTAGACCAATGAGAAACGGAGAAAATTTAGTGGTGAACTATAATGTTAAATAGATAATGAGTAGCGTAGCTATCCAGAGAACAGCATTCGTGATAGAATGCTAGTACATTAGTACCAATTCAAATTTAGATGAAACTATGTGAACACTGAAAACGTTCTCTACATAGTTCTCGTATGGTGCTTAAAAACAGTTAAAAACAAATACAGTATGTTGCCCTATTTCCGACACTTAATAAACCGTAATATCTTACTTCAAAACAACGCAAACAAGCTTAAATTCAGCCACAAGTTAGCTTTTACGTCTAGTAAGTGGGTCGTTAAGTTTCATCGCCTGAAACTCTTTGGATCCTTCGTAATTTTGGAAAGAGTTCGTCGAATTGGATGCCCTATTTCCAGACAGGTTGCCCTATTTCCGGACGATCGTTACGAGATAAACACTCCGCTTTTCTTGGGGACATTCTTCTCCCTTTTGGCAAAATATATCTTATCAAAGTTGAATAAAGAAACATTTAGCTAAGAAGTTATCAATGTTTTGAAACCGGCCAACAAGCCGACATATTTGATTTGTATCACCGTAAGACGAGGAAGACTGGTACTGATTCATTAGATGCTGGACTGGACTTGGTAAACAACACCCAAGTATTTTTTTCCAAATAATTATTTCATGTGAGTTGAAATTATGAAACGGAGTTATGAAAACGCTTGTCTTTCAACAACTCTTCGATAAGATTGGCATTTCAAACAGAAACAAGTTTACAATCGTTAGGTGTCCGGAAATAGGAACACCTCACCAAAAATTGCAAATAAACTCTTTTGTGGTCAAGTTCGAAGATACGAAACTGAAAACAGAAAATTCTTATATGCTGACAAACCTAGTCCTTTAAGCTTTACTTATGTCCAAAAAAAAGTTTAATCTGTATCGTATTTTGCGAGAACAGACCGAAGAAACAAAATTTTCCAACCTCGACTGAAAACGAATGTTCTCGCCTAAACGGAGCGTGGCTTCGCCACGAAGGTATCAAACTAAAGCTGACTAGTCGAGAAGTCTTTGGAACATATCGATCGGATTTGTTATATTGTTTCAACGAAATACGGAATCGTCAAATCGAAGTGTCCGGAAATAGGGGTGTCCGGGAAATAGGGCAACATACTGTACGCAATAATTTTATGCTTTCGGCTGCAGCCTTACCCCGCTTACCTTTACGTCTTCTTTGGAAAGAGTTTCATCCATAATTTAACAATCAAATAAAAGAACACGTGATCGAAGAACAAAACGAAGTTTAGCCACCCTCCAACAAATATGTAGAAGAAATGCTGTTAAATGTAGAGTCATACCAGAGTCACATTTTCGTTCGGTTCATCCGCCATTGTTCCTCGTTGTACGTGGTATAACAATCACGCAATCTTTTCGCAACCGTATCCCATCATATCATCTAATCGAGGTATAGAGCGTTTTTCACGTGACGTCATAAAATTCTAAAAAGCCACCAGACTTTTTATACTCATCAGGCATACGAGGTCTAAATTTATATTTGTGTGCAACTTTTCAGGTCAACAGCTCCTTCGTTTGGAAACTAGCGCAATTTGACTTTCAGTGTTACGGGGGTGTGTAATAGTTTAATGAAGCTTAAAGGGACCAACATTTTAGTTTTGTTTTACTACAAGAACTTTAAAAACTTGTGATTGCACTCGTTAAAAGAAAGTTGTTTGAAGGGTTTTTTTTTGGCAAAGGAATGGTTTCTATCGCAACCAGCCACGCCCTTTTAATTTCCAGTTTAGGGTATTAACCCTAACCCTAACCCTAGCTGTTGAGTCCGTAAAGGTACCAAGACGACAGGCATAAACACGACATGCTTTAATACGATCGATTCATACAGCTAGAACCAACGACAACACGAACAACTCTGAGACCTCGCTACTGCCGGTCAGCGGTCAGTTAGTACTTCATGTTACTACATCTTCCTTTTTTTTAAATTAACTAAATGTCAATAAGGACATCACTGTTCTCAAGTGTCCTGAGTGAAACTAATCTGAACATTGTTCAATAAGTCTGTCCGGTCTTCTAAGAGCTCCTTGTTACGATCAACGTAAGACACCGAGCAATAAAACAACTGTAAACAACTTTAATGGCGGCGAGCAAAGACCACGAGGTTACAACAAGTCACGTGATACATAGATGCTAATTTATGCAACTAATTCATGCAATATCACAACATCTTCCCCTTTATAAAAAAGAAAAAAGTCTCAACTGAAAATGTCTCACTTAAGTCTTGCGACTGAGTTTGTAAGCAAGATAACAATAACACTGTGCAAAATAAAGTTTCTAACAGAAACAGTCTAAGTCGCAAAGTCCTGAAAACGGGCTGGTGGCTTGACAATACGACCACTCCTTGTAACAGTAGGTAGGGGAGCAACTTCCTGAAGTTCCACAGCAGGTTTAACAACCAATGGGACAGGCTCAGCTACTGGCTTCACAGCAGGTGGGGGGTCTGTTTGTACCACTGATTGAAAAGGCCCAGCTACAGGTTTTGCAACAGGATGGAAATCTGGCTGCGGCACTGATCGCAGTTGGCGGCGGTTGCGTCGATATGTTCGACCACCTGACACAACAACATAAGAACGTGGGCCAATCATCTTCTTGCACACGGCCTCCGACCAGGTTGACTCTTTGGGCCTCTTCATTCGGACAGACTGTCCAGGCTGCAACTCGGGTAAACTTGCACCCTTCAAATTGTAATAAAAGGCCTGCTTTTGTTTAGAGTTAATCAGTCTATCTTTCACATCCTGCGGGGGAACTGTCTTGGGCTCCAGTTGCTTGCTGGATAGCGGCAGCAAATTGCGTGTTCTCCTGCTAAACAGCCTTTGCGCTGGAGATGAACCAATTTCCGTGGGCGTGTTACGGTAGTCCAGGAGGGCAAGATACGGGTCAAACTTTCCACGCACAGCTTTCCTCATGATGTTTTCGCAGATTTTCACCGCACTTTCAACCTTCCCATTACTTTGAGGATTCCGTGGTGAGGAAGTGATGTGTTGAAAGTGCCAGTCACTTGCAAACTTTGCAAACTCTGCAGAAGCATACTGCGGACCATTGTCCGAAATGACGATTTCCGGGATGCCATGGCGGCTGAACTGCATTTTTAGCTTCTCAATAACAGTTCTGGAATCTGTCATGTTCAGTTTATCCACCTCGAAGAACGACGAATAATAATCAACAGTTATCAGGTACTGTCGCTGATCAAACAGGAACATATCCGTGCCAACCTTTTGCCAAGGCCTTGACGGAATTTCATGTGGCATTAGTGGTTCTCGAGGCTGTGCTGGCTTGTACAAATTGCAGATATCACACTTGAGAATGAAATCTTTTAACTCGGCATTCAAGCGTGGCCAGTAGAACACTTCTCTGGCTCGTCTAAGGCAGCCCTCAATACCAAGATGGGACGAATGGACCTTTTCCATCATTTCCTTTCTTAACTTGGCAGGTACAATGAGGCGCTCGCCCTTGAACAGTAAACCATTTTGGGCTGTGATTTCATCTCTAAACTGGAAGTATGGTTTGATCTCAGCTGGAACTTCATCCAGAGTGTTAGGCCAACCTTCTAAGACATTGGACATGAGGATCTGAAGGATGTCATCCGAGGCGGTGCCCTCTTTGAATTCCTTCAGTCGTGCTTCTGAAATAGGGAGATCCTCCACAAGTACTATCTCCTCGAGCTCATTGCAAAACTCGGTCTGTGAAGGAGGGTCGTCGAGATAGGCTCGAGACAGGGGATCAGACATTATCATCAGGCTTCCTTTTTGGTACTTGACATCAAGGTTGTAACGCTGTAAGCGAAGCAACATCCTTTGAAGACGCTTGGGAGCAGAACCAAGGTCCTTCTTAAAGATGGCTTCAAGGGGTTGATGATCTGTTTTAACATGCACCACATCTCGACCATACAGGTACGTATCAAACCTGTCACATGCAAAAACCACGGAGAGAAGTTCCTTCTCAATCTGAGCATAACGACTTTCCGCTGGAGTTAGAGCTCTTGAGGCAAATGCAACTGGCTGTCCCTCCTGAAGTAAGGAGGCGCCAAGTCCACTGAGAGACGCGTCACTTTCAATTGTGACTTCACGATTAACATCATAAAACTTCAACAATGGAGCTTCACAAACAAGACTCTTGATACGTTGGACAGCTTCATCATGAACAGGCAGCCAACACCATTCAGCATCCTTAAGCTCCAGTCGCCTTAATGGCTCGCAGACACTTGACAAGTTTGGTAAGAACTTTGCTAGGTAAGTAACCATGCCAAGAAATCTTTTCAAGGATTTGACATCTGTCGGGACAGGCATGTCACGTATGGCACGAACTTTGTTTGGGTCAGTTACAACACCATCAGCTGTGAGTAGATGGCCCATGAATGGTACGCATGATAGGCGAAGCTTAATCTTCTGAAGATTAAGTGTCAGATTCAACTCACGGCATCTTTGTAGAAAGGCGGTCAAATTCTGATCATGATTCTTCACTGCTTCATCCACTGTGTCTCCAAATCCACAAACTAGGAAATCATCGGCGATTACTTCAACTCCTTGGAGACCCTCAATGGCTTCGTGCATCTTTCGCTGCCAAATCTCAGGCGCAGAACTTATGCCGAATGGCATCCTCAGCCACCGAAACCGGCCAAATGGGGTGTTGAATGTAGTAAGGTAACTAGAGTTCTCAGTCAGTTTGACCTGCCAAAAACCACTTTTGGCATCTAAAACACTGAAAACCTTGGCATTGGTGAGACGAGTGGTGACATCTTCCACTGTCGGTAAGGGATAGTGAGAGCGTTTAATGGCAGTGTTCAAATCTTTGGGATCCAAACAAATGCGAACTGATCCATCCTTCTTCGGAACTGCTAGGACACTGGACACCCAATCAGTTGGCTCAGTAACAGGAGTAACTATCTTGTCAGCAACCATCTTGTCAAGTGCTGTCTTCATTGCTTCCTTCTTAGGAACAGGCACCTTTCGTGGAGGGTGAACTACAGGTTGAACATTCTTGTTGAGTGCGATGCTGTATTCTCCAGGTAAACAGCCAATACCTTGAAACACATCAGCAAAAAGGATTAGTAGAGGATCCTTTGTGACATTCTCAGAAACTGCTGACTCTTTCTTTGGAGCTGCAACTACATTATTGACAGAGGTATCAACACCAGGTACCATAATCCTCACAAGACCCATGCCTTGGGATGACTTCAAACCAAGCAAAGGAGTAACATCTTGATCAACAATAACAAAGATAAGTTCATGCTTGCTACCTTTATGTGCCACTTTCAGCCTTGCAAAACCAAGAGCCTTTCGCTTTGAGCGATCGTGCATAACTAGTGTGATGTCTTTAGGAACAATATTAGCTTTACTGTAATCTTTTGTTGCCCTGATGTAATCCTGTAGTGGCAAGATATTTGCAGAAGAACCAGTGTCAATTTGAAAGGTTACTGATGCTGAACCATTCAAAGTAAGCGAAGCAAGAGCTTGATCTTTACCACTGACACTATGAACGTAAAAGACTTCTTCTTGTTCGACCATGTGAACTTTTGCATTTTCAGACTTGCTTCGGCACTTGACTGCAAAATGGCCTTCTTTACCACACTTCTTGCATTTCTGACCTGAAGCTGGACACAATTTCCTTTCCAGTGCATGTGTACCACCACAAAACAAACACTCTTTAAACTTGGGCGGGTCCTTGCTGGGAGGTTTGTGGCGCGGAACTTTCCCGCGCTTGGGTTTCGACCTTTGCCTCACTGCATTAATATCTTCGTTGGCTGAAAATTCTTCTGAAATCTCTGTCGCTCGCGAGTGAGTAACTTGACTTGCTTTGATAGTTTCGATGGCTTTATCTAAGTCGAGGTCTCGCTTTCCAAGAAGCTTTTCACGAACTCTGTCATC
>OX393570.1:13539785-13548662 GCA_947652115.1 Blastomussa wellsi | reverse complement strand
GGAATCCTGGAGAGCATAAAAGAAAACAGCAATGCTCTTCGCGAGCAGACAGACAGAATAGTGGGCGCCGCCAATGCCGTAACGTCTGCTGTTGCGGGTGTTGTGCAGGTTGTTGGGATTGTTGGTGGAATTGGTTCTGCTCTCCTTCTTCTGCAACACTTGCGACCGAAATATCTTGGGTGGCAGGCTGCAAACACTGCACAGAGCGCAAACCCTGTAGAAAATGCAGCACCACCAGAGCAGCAGATCTTGCAAAGACCGTCTGGGAAGAATGTTTTGCGGCTAATGGAGTAGAAAATACTCGCATAGCGGATGCAAGGTCTACAAAGCATGTAGAAACAGCGGCTACAAGGCCTGCAACAACAGAAAAACAACACAGAAACAGCGGCTTCAAGGTCTGCAAAGCCTGCAGAAACAGTGGCTGCATGGTCGAAAATTTGGCTGAAAAAGAAAAAATGCGCGGCTGCAAGACCTGCAACAGCAGAAAACAGCGGTTGCAAGGCATGCAAAGCCTGCAGAAACAGCGGCTGCATGGCCTGCAACAACAGAAACAGCGGCTGCAAGGTCTGCAAAGCCTTCAGAAACAGCGGCTGCATGGTCGAAAATTTGGCTGAAAAAGAAAAAATGCGCGGCTGCAAGGCCTGCAACAACAGAAAGAAGCGGCTGCAAGGCCTGCAAAAATACAAAACAGCAGAAACAGCAGAAAACAGTGGCTGGAAAGCCTGCAAAACAGCGGATGCAAGGCCTGCAAAAACAGCAGCTGCATGGCTTGCAAAAACAGCGGATGTCTGGTTTGTGGCAAGAAAAAAGTGGTCGAAAATTTGGCCTCTCCTACAACAACAGAAAACAGCAGAAAACAGCGGCTGCAAGGCCTGCAGAAACAGCGGCTGCAAGGCCTGCAAAAACAGCAGCTGCATGGCTTGGAAAAATCAGCGGATGTCTGGTTTGTGGCAAGTAAAAAGTGGTCGAAAATTTGGCTGAAAAAGAAAAAATGCGCCCGCAGAAACAACGGCCATGGCCTTCAAAGCCTGCAGAAACAGCAGAAAACAGCGGATGTCTGGTTTGTGGCAAGGAAAAAGTGGTCGAAAATTTCGTCTTTAAAAAAAGAAAAAAATGCGCCCGCAGAAACAGCGGCCATGACCTAGCCTGCAGAAAACAGCAGAACAGCGGCTGCAAGGCCTGCAACAGCAGAAAACAGCGGATGCAAGGCCTGCAAAGCCTGCAGAAACAGCAGAAAACAGCGGATGTCTGGTTTGTGGCAAGGAAAAAGTGCTCGAAAATTTGGTTAAAAAGTAAAAAAATGCGCCCGCAGAAAACAGCGGTTGCAAGGCCTGCAACAGCAGGAAACAGCGGCTGCAAGGCCTGCAACAGCAGAAAACAGTGGATGTCTGGTTTGTGGCTAGAAAAAAGTGGTCGAAAATTTGGTTGCGAAAAAGAAAAATGCGCCCGCAGAAACAGCGGCCATGGCCTGCAACAAAAGAAAACAGCGGCTGCAAGGCCTGTAACAGCAGAAAACAGCGGATGCAAGGCCTGCAACAGCAGAAAACAGCGGATGTCTGGTTTGTGGCAAGAAAAAAGTGGTCGAAAATTTCGCTGTTTAAAAAAAAATGCGCCCGCAGAAACAGCGGCCATGGCCTAGCCTGCAGAAAACAGCGGCTGCAAGGCCTGCAGAAACAACAGAAAACAGCGGCTGCAAGACCTGCAACAGCAGAAAACAGCGGCTGCAAGGCCTGCAACAGCAGAAAACAGCGGCTGCAAGGCCTGCAACAGCAGAAACAGCGGAGGTCTGGTTTGTGGCAAGAAAAAGTTTCCGAAAATTTGGTTGCGAAAAAAAAAATGCGCTCTCCTAATTGTGCGAACAGAGCGGGAGGTTGGCCTTCCTCGCCTCTCCGGTGGAAAACGCACACCCGGCCACCGTTTTTTTCCCGTTTCGAAAGCTCCCGGCGCTGTTTTGTTTGCATATTGCTTCCTTTTGTTTGCATCTTTGCTTCCTCTTTGCCGAAGACTAGATTTCGATTGCATCGTGGGTGACTCGCTCCGACTTGTCGGAGCTGAGTCTTTTCGACGTTTCGAAATCTCGTCTTCAGCGATAAGAAGCGACTGCAAACAAAAGGAAGCAATGTCCAAACAATCTGCGCCGGGAGCTTTCGAAATGGGAACTGCCAACGGCCAGGGGGTTGTCCTTCTTCCGTAAGTAGTATAGCCGGGATTAAATTAATACACACCGTAGATCATCGCGTTAGTTTCCTATTTCGAAAATCTCCTGGTGCGCGAAGCTCGTGAAGCGAGTTTCGTGCGCCAGGGGGTTTCGAAATTGGAAACTAACGGCGATGATCAGGTGGTATTCATTTAATCTCGGCTATACTACTGTGGCCAATTCACATTATCAACCCAGTTGATAAAGCCCAATTATACGTTTTAAAAACCCTATAGAAAGATATATTTTTTACATTTGATCCGTTATTGTCTTTCGATAAAATACTTTGGTGCGTGTTTAATAAATCACAAAATTTGACGCTTTGTGTTTAAAGTCAGCGATACAGAAAAACAAAGTATCATGTTTCAACATTTCGAAGAAAAACAAAAGTATCATATTACAAATAAACAAAAGTATCGTGTTACCGCTGTCAAGAAAAGGCTAGGAATCACGTCTGGTGTTGCATTCTGCACTGTCCTTTGAGTCTCTGAGTTTTTAGTGCAGAGTGCACTATTGGGATGATGTGTTGTGGGCTGTCCTTCTCTAACGCACTATGGCATAAAAGCTATAAAGCGCTAATGTGTAAACTTTAATGTTTGTATAATTAATTAATACCAATTAATTAATTAGTCTTGCGGAGGGGGTGGGGGGCTAGTAGAAACCTGTGTGCACTGTACCACGTAAAACGCTGGAAACTGCACTACTGTTCCTTGAACATCAAAAGGTATATATATGTTTCAGAAAACACCATACCTGCCTTGTGGTACTATCTTTACAGTTCCTAGAACAAAGCGATTTGCTCCCAAAGTATGCGCAGAAGATTAGTTTGTGTTACTTTACTGCACAGTACCATTCTCGTCCCCAGAGGCCGCGATCGGTTTTGTCAGCACCCACAATCGCGACCTCTGGGAAGGTCCAACACCGGAAGTCCGTGATTTTCGGACTTCCCGTCACTCTGCGCATGCACAAAATGAAATCTAACAAATTTGATTGGCTGAAAGCTACAAAACGAGTTCTCTGCGCATGCTCACAATTCGGTTGCGGCCAGAGGTCTCGATTCCTTGGTGCTGACCAAACGAATCGCGGCCTCTGGGACGGGAATGGCACACTACAAGAGGGAAGTTAAACTACGCCAATACGGAATAGATAGATAGATAGATAGATAGATAATCTTTATTTACCCACGGACAATTCATCAGCTATTCACAATACTCAAAATCGGAGCGCGAAGCCAAAACATCAAAATAACATGTTTTATGCACAAGGGTATGCAAGTGCACGGAGCCCTGAACCCCAAGGGGCTATAATAAATATGAATGAACACTCCCTCTCCGCTCATTCTCTGATCAGCGCCAAGGAGGAACGGTGGAACTCTTTTCAATTTATTCACGAATTTTCAGCAAAGAGCAGAAAGAAGACTAGATTGAGAATGCCCCGAGAGGAAGAAGGAGCTCGAGGAGAAGTTCAGATACCACAGGAAATTCCAGGACCAGCTGTTCCTTTGCCGGGAAATAACGCACCTGGACAACCGGCGGCACAGCAAGCACGTCAACTGACGGCCGAAGAGAAACTTGAGGTAAATGTGAGTCCTTGTCTACTCGTTTATATTTGCATGCGGTTTTGTATAATGTTTTCGGGGATAGTTCTACATAGACGTTTTCTTGTCCCGATTTGGTTCGCAGTGTGCTCAGAATTCGCGACGGATTTTGTGTTTCTCGTCGCACGTGGTCGGGTCTGTATTACATAAAGACGCCTATCCCAGGGGCTCCCAGGGTTTGCTTTTGCTGGTTTTGTCCAACGTCCATGGCTGGTTCCTTCGTTCTCGTCGTTTTGGGGCTATTGGGTTCACGTTTTATAGCTATTTTGTACTGTTTGTGTTTTACCCTGTTATTCTAAAGTAAATTACATAGTATACATAGCTTTGTTAGTTTGTGTGGCCAGTCATGGTGTGATTCCTCAGCGAGTCGTCTGTTGATGATCATGACTGTGTCGAATTGGGAAATGTATGCAATCTGTGATTTGCATTTTGTCATGGCGTGATTCTTCAGCGAGTCGTCTGTTGATGATCATGACTGTGGAAATGTATGGCCAGTGAGGCAATCTGTGATTTGCCTTTTGTCATGGCGTGATTCTTCAGCGAGTCGTCTGTTGATGATCATGACTATGGAAATGTACGGCCAGTGAGGCAATCTGTGATTTGCCTTGTCATGGCGTGATTCTTCAGCGAGTCGTCTGTTGATGATCATGACTGTGGAAATGTATGGCCAGTGAGGCAATCTGTGATTTGCCTTTTGCCATGGCGTGATTCTTTAGCGAGTCGTCTGTTGATGATCATGACTGTGGAAATGTTTGGCCAGTGAGGCAATCTGTGATTTGCCTTTGTCATGGCGTGATTCTTCAGCGAGTCGTCTGTTGATGATCATGACTGTGAAAATGTATGGCTAGTGAGGCAATCTGTGATTTGCTTTTTGTCATGGCGTGATTCTTCAGCGAGTCGTCTGTTGATGATCATGACTGTGAAATGTATTTGCCTTTTGGTCATGGCGGGATTCTTCAGCGAGTCGTCTGTTGATGATCATGACTGTGAAATGTATTTGCCTTTTCGTCATGGCGGGATTCTTCAGCGAGTTGCCTGTTGATGATCATGACTAGGAAATGTATTGGTTTTTGTCATGGCGTGACTCTTCATAATTGATCAGTTTTTTGAATAGAATTTTGACTCAGCCTATTGTTCTCTATAGGCGTTGCAGTCTAAGTATGAAGATTTAAAGAAGAACTTAGACGCCCTTACAACGTCTTCTGTTGACAACCTTCTGGACAAAATACGTCGCTTGGCCTCCCGTCCTACTCCTGAATTTAATCGATTTGAGGCACTGGACCTTCTCGAAGCTCTGAAGAACGCGGCCCAAGATACGAAACATGAGAAAGCGGGATATTATCGCTACACATTTGAGACTTTACGCGGAAAGGCAGAAGAGCCTAACGACCAGTTCCGTAATTTCCTCCTTCCTTTGCTTGGCGATAAGGACATGGAGAAAGTGCTAGAAGTGGTGGCGAAAGTTGAAAAGACCAATCGCGCGAAGAAGGAGAGACAGAATACTGGGAATGGAAGAAGAGTGATGTCAGCTCCTTATACCGGGGCCCGCTGCTTCTACTGTGATCGTCCTGGTCACTTACAGGCAAACTGTTTTAAGAAGAGGCGAGATTTGGGCGGGCAATCTGGTCTCCCCCGCAGGGCTTCCCAATCCAGAGCCAGCACAAGCCACAATAAATAGGAGACTGATTTTTGCAAAGTTTAAGTGGACTTTGAGATCACTGTAATGTCATTTAATTGTCTACAGGCTTTGAAGAAAATACTTACCATACGAATATTGGAAATAAATGTTTTCTTTTCCTCCATATTGAGCTGTTTTTCCTTTTTTATTTTCGGGAATTTTTTCTCCTGTATAGATTGTAATTTGCCCAGGGTTTGCTTGGAGTGACAGTTGTGAAAAAGAGTATCTAAACAAACTCCCCCGGTTATGCTGGGTCATGACTGTCATCCCTTGCTAGCTCCCCCGGGGTTCCCCACCTATGCGTCCTTCTAGGTGTTCTGTTTTGTTCACAAGTGTTTGTAATTGGGTTGTCTTTCCCTTCCCTCCTCAGAATTCTTGTCATTTGGCTTGGGACTGGGAGAACGATTTGGAATTTGAGAGAAAGCCTCACGCATATACCCAATATTCTCCAAAGCCAGTCAATTGGGTAGACTGGTCGGGGAACTCTGTTGGGGATAGCACTGGGGTGACAGTCTCAGAGATCACGAGGGAGGAAATTGACCAGATTTTCCATGGAGATAAACTTGGAGACCCAGCAAGACTACGGTTCAGAGACCCTGCTAGTTTTCGCGCTGGGGAAGTTCACAATCACTACCATCAATGGCATAATATAGTTGATGACCCTCCATCCCCCCAACAAGTACAGGTTCTGAAATGGATCAACGATAAAGTCTCCATTTTCGAATATTTTCAACCCTTTTCTGGTAGTTTTAAAGGGAAACAGTATTGTTCGGATCGTCCACCCTCTGAACAATTCAGGAACAATATGTCATGTAAACCGTTTGTGAATTTTGTGGGAAGTACATTGCTTGATCGTTTGACGACGGGGGCAATTTCTCTCAAAGGTAAAGTTGGGGAAGTTGAACCTCCTCACCTGGTCCTACCCTTAACTGTGGAACCTACAAAGCCGAGACTTTGCCATGATGCTCGTTTTTTAAACTTATGGATGAGGGACATGCCCTTCAAGTTAGATACCCTTCTGAATCTACCAAGATACGTGAGCCGTGATACCTATCAGACCATACTCGACGATAAGTCGGGCTACGATCATCTCCTTTTGACTGAGGAAAGTAGAACTTTCTTTGGAATACAATGGGGTGGCTGGTACTTTGTCTACAACACCTTGCCCTTCGGATGGAAAATATCCCCCTTTGTATATCATTCTACTGGTTTAGTGGTATCTAATTTCTTCCGTTCAATGGGAATACCGTGCTCACTGTATATTGATGATCGGCACAATGGCCAACTTCAGATCCAGCCAAACCAAGGGGCCTATGCTAATTTTACAAATCTTGATGAGCACAATTTCGCGGCTGCAAAATCGGCTGTTTTTCTGGTAGCCTATTTTTTGATCAGCCTTGGATATTTTCTTGGTTTGTCAAAGTCCATTCTGATGCCTCGTAAGATTGTCCCATATTTGGGTTTTCTATCCGACTCCACTCGAGAGGTTTTTCTCCTTATCCCGGCAAAAAGGAAAAGTTTCTTAGTCTGATTGAACGAACCCTGGCATGCTCGATGGTATCAGTCAAAAGCCTGCAGCGTTTGGTGGGTAAATGTGTCTCCTTTTCATTGGTGGTGCCAGGAGCTCTTCTCTATACCAGGGAGATGAATAGTGCAATTTCCAGGGGTCTGCGCACATCTAAACCCATTAAGTTGCATGGAGCGCTGAAAGAGGAAATCTCACAATGGCTTTTTCTTCGCTCATGGGATGACCCACTCCCCTGGAGAGATGAACGCCATATCCGCATCTCCTTAGCAACAGATGCCTCAGCTTCAGGTTGGGGAGGTTCAGTTACCCTGAGTGATCGTACGGTGCAGGTCTCTGATTACTGGTTGGAGGAAGAACAAGGGTTCGATATTTCTGTGAAGGAGGCACTGGCACTCGATAAGGTCCTTCTTTCTTTCTCTGACTCCTTAAAGAACGCATGGGTAGATGGCTTCGTTGATAATCTGGCTGTAGTTCACTCCTGGCAAAGACAAGGGGGTAGGAGTATGTCTTTGAATAGGGCAATAAAGAAGCTATTTCTCACGACTACAAAGTATAATATTGCCCTCCATTTGATGTACGTCCCATCGAATGAAAATGAGGCAGATGCACCCTCTCGCCGTCTGACAACCCTTGATAGCAAACTTCACCCGGAGTTATGGGAAAAGATACAACAAGAGTTTGGTGGTCCAAGGGGACACACATGTGACTTGATGGCACTTGACTCGAATGCGATGACAGACCAAGATGGTTCGCCCTTACCGCACTTCACGCCCCGCCCGTCACCACAATCGTCCGGTGTTAATCTTTTTGCGCAAGACCTATCTAGTGGAGCCCCGTTTTTGGACCATCCTTATGTTTTCCCGCCTCTTTCCCTGATGGGATCTGTTCTGCGTTTTCTGAAATTTCATAGGCGATCGTCCACGATTATAACCTTGGATGTTTACCCAAAAAAGTATTGGTGGCCTCTTGTCCGAAATAATGCCAGAAAATCGCGTAAATTAGCAGTTAAAGGGAAAGTTGGAGCATTGCTGTCACCTTCCAAACAAGGATGGATTCCTCATCCGGGGATCCCAGGAGACCTCTGGGCCTTTAGTGTACATTTTTAAAGTGTATCTTATGACTGGCGGTTAACATGCACGAACTATTAATGATTTTTGTACCTAACTTGTAGAGTTAATCTTGCCCCGCTAATTTATATTTGGTTAACATTGTCCGGGCATTGTATACGTTGGGGAAATAAAACTTAACATTTTGAGTACACATTTTCTGTTTCTGCTTTTTGTTAGGATTTACCCGTTGTTGCGAAGCTGTTTACTCCTTCTGTGAGATGTCCAAATTGTAGCCATGCCAATGACTCTGATTTTCGCTTTTGCCAACTATGCGGATATAAAAGGAAAATCTTAAACAACAAAAGTGGTACGCCTTTGGCTGTGGATTTAAACGCTATTGATGATCGTCTACGACAATTAACCGTGTTTGATCAAGCAACTAGCTACTCTAAACAAAAAGACTCGCTTCAAAGGGAACTAGAAAATTTCCTTTCTTCCCTACCAGGCTCCATTACAGTTTCAACTGTAACACCACGCGATATTTGCCGTTTCTTGGTTTTCAAAGACAAGAACGGGAAAACCCAGGTTCATCGTAACGGGTGCCCTCATCTGGGAAAGAGAGGCACATTTGAGTGTGTTTGTCCATTACGACTTTCCTACAAAACCGTAGACTCGTACATTGGAAAGCTGCGGGCGATCTTTCATGCTATTGGACGTGATGGGGAATGGGATAGACGCCTTGGTCTCGGAAACCCGGCTGCGGATAAGTCCGTTAAAGACTATCTTCGCTTAATTACGGCTGAGCAACTACAAGCAAGAGTAACACCA
>OX393570.1:13517285-13534785 GCA_947652115.1 Blastomussa wellsi | reverse complement strand
TTTTCTGCAGTTTTGAAAGTATTGTGTTTTTCAGGGTTCAAATGAAGAGAAGCGTATTATTTCTCTCCAGCGTCTTGTCTATCTCCTTTTAATGGACACACGCACAAACGTTCAAGCTTTCCTGACTTTGTCACAGTACGGTAAACTTGCTAAATTTGAAGGTATTGTTGCACACTACCAAGCGCCTCCAGAACGTGCGTTACCGCTAAGTCTCTGCCAGGGTTTAATCTTTTGCATTAATGGATAGTTCACTGAAAAAGAAGAGTCAAAAGATTGATGTTTAGATAAGACTTTTTTCAAGTTTGAAGCAAGGAAAGTTCCCAAATATTGCAGTAGACTACGTGGTGCCTTCCGAAAACCGCAAATAAATTTAATTATTGTTTGAGGTATTTAGTTTTCACCGGTGCTGGAAACTCTTGGTCAAGCAAAGCTGTTTACCTTCAATACTTATATAAAGAAAATTTTAAGTGGTTTTAACCGAATGGCGGCAACGGAAAAAGAATGTACTATTCCGTGACTATTCGGTAATTAAATTAGTTATTGTTTATCACTTCAATGAAAAATTGCTTTTTCAATGAAATTTTTTTACATCAGATATTTAACGTTCTACCAGTTATTTCCGGCCTTGAAAAAGAAACACATCTTTTATTATGTTTTCGAGAATCAAAAGTATCATGTTACATTCGTTTGCGAGAGAAAAACAAAAGTATCAAGTTACAAACGTTTGCAAGAAACAAACAAAAGTATCAAGTTGCAAACGTTGACAGTCACGTTTGCTGCCATTCTCGTCCCCAGGGCCACGTGTTTTCTTTTAACCACGTGACCCAAAGAAACGAGGGTTCTGGGAACAAGAATGGTTTGCTGCTTGAATGCCTTATTGTAATTAAAATAAACTAAGATTTCTATCTTGCCGTGGAAGACGTCACTGTAGTATCAGGAGTATGATAAATATACTTGAAATTGTGTTGAGAAAGTGGCGTCTTTACGTTTTTGTGTCCGGGATGGCAAGTGCACATATACACTGCTTAGATCATGAAAAGCCCTCTAGTCTCTACCCTAAACAAAACATATTACACTTGGAAATGAAAGTTGTGTATTGGGTGTCAAAAAAATATTAAGAAAGTCAAGTAAAAAAGTAAGCAAAATATCTAAAGTTTCTGTCTGCTCATGTTTGGCAAAGCAAATAGGATAATTATAACCGAAGTCACTACAGGCTGGGAGTGGTTGGGGGGGGGGGATAGGAGGCCTGCAGGAGTACTCTCACCTATGACCATGCTAACGGCCGTGACAAATGAAGAAACGTTACAGACAGAAATGTTTCCCTGTCTGCCCGTCTGCGCAACAGAAACATTGTGTTTGCAAAAATTGCTTCCCAGTTTGCTCAAAAGGAGCAACAATGTGTCCTCGTTTGCCACGGCATGTTAAGTTGTAGATAACACTCTGCACTATCTGAGATCATCTCACTAGTTCATTTTCAGGTAGAAATAGCTTTGTGAATTAGAATTGGCATTTAGTCACAACAAGCGGCAGATGGGTATGTCTTCACAACATTGTAATGCCGTGTACTAATGAGTAGTGTTAAAGAAGAGAGTTTAAAAAGCATTAATATTTTCTAAAGATTTGTGGTATGGAATCCCTCAAATATTGCTGCAGACTTTGTGGCGGCAAGTGTAACCGCAAAGTAATCAAATAAGACTTTTAGACGTCACACCCATGTTAGTGACGTACATCAATACAATCAGGTTTGGGGTTGCATTAAGAAACCAGTCAAATTGTCAATCTCGTCCCCAGAGCCCGCTTTTCTTGATACTGAGCAAAAGAAAGGCGGGCTCTGGGGACGAGATTGTCAAATTGTTTGATAAAAATGGAATGACATGCGCAGTAAAGTGACTGATTAAACTGATTACTGCAGTTTTTACAGATATATTATTCATGGTCGACAGGAAAGTTTCGTCGTGAATGAATTCGCTAGTCAAACGTATTTTGCGTTGCGCTCATTCCCTTAAAATGCACACGCCGTCAGGCCCAACACTAAATTAGTCATTGAGCGTTCGTTTTGGACGGGCTAGTTTTACTGACCAAAAAAAATACCCAATACGTCCATATCAAAACTGAAAAAAAGAACTCTCGCACGCATTGCGTTCCTATGTTTTCAAAAGACAGTAGCTTCAGTGTTTTGTGTACCCCCACCGGGGGATACACACATCACTAGTGATATGTGTATAAGGGATACACACATATCACGGGGATACACTATCACTGTGACAGCGTGACCGGAAATTGCTTCACGACAAGTGTCGATGTCGAGTACGAATCGGACCGAACCAAAGCTATTACTTCCAAGTTGTGTCTAATAGTCAAAGTTTACAAAAAGCTAACGTCATGGTGAACAACTGCACATTGTTTGTGGACAAAGAACACTACTGTGTAAGTTTTCTCACGAAAAAATGTTATCTGCTGCATTGATCTGTGATACAATTATGTTTAACTGCTTTCGGTAATTTTGTCTTGCTCCAGACGGTGATTTATGCCGTTAAACAAACAGTGTCTTCATTGGAACTAATTGGAAGGTAATTTATTTCTTGGGCCGTTGAAGTAGACTATGGTTTGTATAAATGTTATTAGAGGCTTGCAAATAACATTGTCACAAGTGCATTTAGTTGTGAGTTGTGACGCGCCATGCCAGCATGAAGTGAGGGACGACAGGGGCCTTTCTAACCATGAACAAACTGAGTTATCTTACACGAAGCGTCGAATCGTTGGAGCCTCGAGGGGTCGGTAGCCACTGAAAGGGCTGAGGCTCCAACGATTCCACACCTCGTGTAAGACAATCTGTTCACGGTTAGAAAGGTACCTCTCATCTATCCCTTTTAGCCATCGCCAGCATGAAAACACTTCGTTTGTTACAGCCTGCTGGATCGTCAGAGAATCCGGTGTCAAACGGCTGGGGGCAATGAGAGGCTACTTTAATCGCCGACTTGGATCCTACTTACCAAACAGACAGCAAACACCATGCGGTATTTTGCAAAGTTGTGACGGGTATCTGAACAGAATGTTGTAATTTAATATAATGATAATAATGAACTCAATAAATTGACCTCGGTCCCAATGTGTGGCTTCATAGCTCAGTTGGTAGAGCATCACACCAGTATCACAGAGGTCATGGGTTTGAATCCCGTTGAAGCCCTGATTTTTTCAGGCTTCTTCTTTCCAACCTCCAAGAGAGTAATGAAAAAATTACATCAACAAAGAAATGGCATCAAAGGAAACTCGGAAAAAGTCTGAGTCTCTCAATGCAACTTGACTGAAGCCGAACCTGGTAGTTGCAGCCAGTTTAAACAAGAAATCGTCGTTCAAAAAAACGGACTTATTTTGAAAATTAAGGCACAGCAATTGGCATGGTGTATTAATTCTTGCCAAATATAAAATTGGAATTGAAAGAGAACAAGAATAACATTTTTTCATCATAGTAGCACTTTAAATTTGGTTGAGTCTGTGCCATCATCACTATGCTAGCTATGCAATATGAGATCTCCCCAGTGTTCAAGGCCATTTTGGCCATTTTTGCAGTCAGTTTTGATATTTTTCAGTGATTCCAGATCTGCATGATCTCAGAAGCATATTTATGTGTTAGGTAGCTTCCTTGGCCTGGTTTAATTTTTCTGGGCTAAAAACCACATAAGCTAATGATAAAGTGGCAACTTCTTTAGCCAAGGGAGACTTTTTACTGATAGGGGACACCATGTAGGGACACCGAAGCCCTGACATCTACGGGTAACCTAAAGAAAAATGTCAAAAAATCTAAGAATAGCTAAAAACAGATCTGTTTGCAAATTACATAAGATATACAAAAATTGTTTTTGGTTTATTTAAATTTGATAAAATACTAAAACATAATTATGGATAGTCTATTTACAACTAAAGATTATTAAATATTTTGATTTAAAACTCCTTCATTGCTGCACACGTTACAACCCCGGCATCCCTGATCTAGTAGAAGTTGCATGTCTCTTTTTAAGATTTCCATGCAGGATAGAAAATTGCCTTTTTTATATAAAAAATGATAAAGCTTAAAGCCTGAAGATTGGAACCTTTGTATTAAAATCTAGAAAGGAGCAGACTAGCAACAATTTTTATAAAAATAACGACACATTTGAAACTACAAGACATGTTTCGGTCGTTCAACGACCATCTAAGATGGTCATTGAACGACCGAAACATGTCTTGTAGTTTCAAATGTGTCGTTATCTTTGTATTAAAGAAGTTTCAAACACACAAGTGGTTACCAATCATATTCTAAAACTATCATATTTGTTATTTTAAATTAGTTTTAAGTGTATCGATCAATCTTAATGCACCAGTACTCATTGCTATATTTTCACCTCTGTTGAAGGTTTGTGTTTTGGCATGATTATACTTTTACTCTATTTTTGCTCATCTATTCGCCTCTGGCTACTTATAATGTGTAACTTTTTCAAATTTTGGGAGAGCAGGGGGAGGCTGTGGGAGATGTGGGAGAAGTAATTTGCTGAAAAAAGTTTCTGCAGTGTTTTCAGAATCAAAAATCAAAAATGCCTGGGTTTGCTCCTGCATACCTACCACACATGCCTATATAGGCCTTCCTACTGCAACTGTTTATCTACCACAACAATTAAACCTACTCACCCATGACTTTTAATTGCCTGCTTGCTTATTTCGTTCTTTGATTTTTGCAGCTTGTTCATCATTTTTGTCATCTGGTTGTTTAAAACTTACAAATATTTTCACCAGGTACACATACTTTGTTTTTAGAGCTATTTTCTGTGACTTGTGATAGTAATTATTGACTGCAATTATTGTAGGAGAGCCCAAGCTCATAATGTGACCACGCAATATGCAGAACATGACTAGTGCCTTGTAACCTATGTATTATGGAGTTGCTGTGTTACAACAGTTTGGATTATACATTGTAGTAGAGGCTAAAATTTTGAATCCGTTTTTCCCATACAAACCATATAAATTAAAACCGTTGTAACACAACACCTCCTCCGTTGGTCACATTTTGCATATAATTTGTGTAATCACATCATGAGTTTGGGTTGCCTGTATAGGCCTAGATACAAATTTTCAGTTATTTTCTAAGATATTTAGAGTGTCTTGGGATATTTAGAAAATTTTGTGATATATAAACAATAGCCTCCATTTGGCATGGAAATATCCTCAGATATTTATCTGCTGACAGTACTGTTCCAAGATACAAACAGTATAATGTCCAAGGACAAATATCCAAGGATATTTCTGAGGCAAATGGAGGCTACTGTGTTTATTATCCTTCAATTATTTTTCAATTAGGCTGCTCAATTTTGGAGACCTTTTCTGAAAACCATTTAATGCCTAAGCATTTCTGTGGCCATTCAAAATATTCTAATTCTGTTTAAAATGTTCAGTTCTATTGAAACAAACACTTTCCTCAGTATGAAAACTAAGTAAACATGCAGACAATATCGCTTGTGGTATATTCTCGGATATTCCCCAGTTTTCTCAGCATCATGTGACGTGTTTAGGCCAATTGTGTGCAATGGGTTATAATTACAAATATTTAGGTTTTTTCTTGAATTCTTGAAAGGGTCTCAATCCTTATTGTGTCAGTTATTCAGTTCAGTGGTTTCCTTTATTAATAACATACCCAATATTTAAGTGTATGCCTAGACGGTGGATACTGTGCCCCCAGCTGATTGTAGAAGGTTATAAAACTTCACACGTGTTAAGCCAGCAATGCAGAGACTGCTTGACCACAAATTACCTAAACCGTTCTTTTGATATACCAGCATGCTAGTGATGTACAACATTAAATTGCCAAATTATTAAGAAGACTTTTGCTTAAACTGAGTCATTTTTGGGCTTTTTCTAAAAAAGGAAACAAACTTATTTTATGAGATATTTAGAACATTTTTAAAGATGTTTAGAAGAAATTGAGGTTTTAGAATCTCCAGAAACATATTTAGACGATTTTACATGTATGTGATTGTTTTGTTGGCAAGAGGCAACGTTAAAAACCCCAAGGAACAAGTACAGAAATTTCATGTCTTTTGTGTCCTTTTGTTCTCATTACTGTGGTCATTACTATCACCCTTTTTCAATTGGTCTGGACCAAAATTGTTGGCTCCAGGCTTCTGGCCAGACGTGCACAAGTAACACAATTTCACTCCCCAAGACTACACTTGTATGGTCATGTATTGGTGAGCACGTGCTGTGGGGGTCATTAGATTTTTTGAAATGAGAAAAGTCATACTCCTACATTTATGACGTTCGACGTTTGGCTTCTGTTATCTCAATTGACTCAATCATGTCTGGAATGTCAAATCGCAAGTATTGAAGAGAAATGAAATGTTTTTTTTCTGTCCTAATAATACAAAGGTTGAAAGACAGTCGGCTCATTCCTTTTCAAGACCTGACAGCAATAATGATCAAATGATCATTTGTTTGGGAAGTGCTTTCTCAAATTTCATAACTTGGATTTCTTGATTTAATAGCAACTATCTCAAGGATTTAGAAAAAGTGATTTTAAAGCTTTTACAAAATGAAGTAAATTGGTTGCTTGCAATACCTTTAACAGAAAGATGACAAAAGCAGTGCTAGCTGTTATCCTGTATAATATGGATAGAAAAAGTTCAGGAAAAACGAAGATTGGCTTTCAACCGAATTCCGTACGCTAAGGCTAACATGGCTTTAAGAAGGCCCTTCTATAAATAAAAATATAGGTTTGTTTGTCCCAAATAGAATACATGTATCTGGGACTTAAAGTCCTCATATACCTCTTCTAGTATAAATGCTGCTGTTGATGTTATACTTTTGTCTTTGTTCTATATTTTAGCGGTTGATTTTGGCACTTAGTATTGCTGCTCTCTGCGGAAGTATTTCCTTCATGCTGGTAAGTAGAACCTCTTAAATAATTTCCGATTTTTGCAGAGTTGGAACTCCAAATTTTGGACAAATTTATCCGAAACTGCCTAGAGACCAGTCCGCACAGCAGGGAATGTATAGACACATTTGAGAATTATTGGACAAGGTTGAGGCAAATATCGTGATTTATCCGTGGCAAGCAGTGCGAAACACTAAGGAATCATGACATTTTCCAAAAACTGAGTTCAATAATTGTTTTATCATTCGATCACTGGATTTGCACGTTTGAGAACTTTCGTGTTTGCTTGATGAAGTAAAAAGTCGTAAAAAACCACAAAACCATAACTTCACGTTTGATAATATAAGTCAATATAAGCTACAATATTAGACAAAAGTTGTTTACACATTGATTTGAAATTTCAGTTTGTAAGGCATATTTATCACTCTTTTTTCTTGTTCACTACATTCCGCCAAAATACCTCCTTCCCATTCAAAGTTGTGTGATTACAGCAAAGGATTCTGAGATTGATAGGGGCAGGGGGTTTAAGTGAGGGGGCAAGAGGTAAAATGAGACTGTAATACAATAAAACGAGGTTTAAAATGACAATGTGTCAACAATTTTGTCACTCATTGTCTGAATTATAAAAGGTTAGATATCTCAAGAACAACGCATAGTGTTTAAGGTGGCTCCGTAGTTATTCTGAGTGAAATTAGAAGGGCTTTAATGTTCATCGTCAAGTTGCATAGGCAAGGCCTACAAGGCCGTACAAGGTTCGATAGTGTTCAATCTTTCTTGTTTTGTTTAAACTCGAAAAAAGAGACAAAATCATGACATAAAACTTGACTGCGCATGGGCAGACAAAAAACATGAATATGCAAATTAGATTAAGGCATGTCCATTCCGCAGGCCTTGATAACATCAACTTAAGGAGGCTTAAATATTTCCAAATGTTCTTAATGTTCTTGATATTGTTGATGTTCTTTTCTCTAGTTCTAGTAAAATTCCTTGGAAGTGTTCTTTAAAATTTAGCCTTAAATAAAGTTCTTTGGAAATGTTCCTTTAAGTTCATTTGGTTTCAGTAAAGTTCTTTGGAAATGTTCCTAAGAGTTCATTTGACCTTCAATATCTTTCAAATTTGTTCCTGACAATTCTCTTGAATTGTTTGCAAAGTGCGTAATTTGCAACTACTGTGCTTCTTCTGATGGACTCAGCAAGCACAACTTTACGATTGGTAGAATGAATGTTCCATTCTTGGTTTTGACTATGGCCACTCTGACCAGCTGATCTGGTTCGGGATGGATTCTGATGATTCAGCCAAGTGGCCACTGATATGGCAGAGTGCTATTATCCTTCACAAGCACGATGTTGTTGATGTGAAGGTTTCACTTGGGTGGCTTCTATTTGTTGAAGCGTTGAAGAGCATTGAGATATTCAGTTGGCCATCTCGTCCAAAAATGTTGTGTTAAGGCTTGACAAAGTTGCCACCGCCTTAACTTTGATATGGGTGTGGTGGAGACTTGTTCAGGCAGTGCTTCTAAAGGGCGGCCAATCAAAAAGTGAGCGGCAGAATTCCATCATCATTATTTGCATCAAGCGCTGTGAAGAGAGGTGTGGAGTTGAGGCACGCCCCTATCTGACAAAGGACAGTTGTCATCTCTTCAAAGGTTAACTTGCTTTTACCGACTATTCGCTTCAGATGACATTTGCAGGCCTTGACACCATTCTCCCAGACAGACCCATGATGAGGACCCGTTGGTGGGCTGCATTTCCATTGAATACCTTGTGCTGAGCAGAAATTTGTAACAGATTCTTGTGTGGCTTGTTGCTGGAGACAGTGTGTAAGTTCCTTTAAATCTTTATCTGCAAGATGGAAGCAACTTTCGTTAACGCCCCATATTTCAGTTGGCTTTCCTCTTTTTGAAATGAATCGGCGAAGGGCAGTGAGGAATGCCTCTGCTGTTAGGTCTGACACCAACTCAATGTGGCAGGATTCAGTGGCTAGGCATACAAAGATGGCTACGTAAGCTTTACAGAATATTGGCCTTCGCATAGTTCCTATCTTCAGAGTAAGAGGTCCTGCATAGTCAACTGAGACCCTTTCATTTGCAAAGCTCGGAAGAAGATGTGCTGTTGGGACTTGGCCCATGAGTTGGGTTGTAACCCTCGGTAAAGCGCGTTGACATGTCACACATTCACGTGTACATTTGCACACAGCTCTTCTTGCCCCAATGATGTTGTAAAGATGTTGTAGTGATCCCATAGTGAGCTTGGGACCAGCATGGCATAAGCGTTTGTGTTCATTCTGTATGATGAGGGACGTAAGGTGATGCTTTCCATGGAGAATTATTGGGTGACGTGATTAATAATCTTTCAGTGACTGTGAAAGCCGACCACCAACCCTTAAAAGACCATCTGTGTCAAGAAAGGGGTTCAATGGTTGCAGCGAATTAGACAAAGGAAGCTGCTTTGCCACTGCGTCGGTCTTCGCTTTGGTTAACTCAGCCACCAAGAGGGGAGTAGAAGTAAACAGATGAGAGTGGGTGATAACGCAAAATACCCAGGCAGTAACTCTCATGAGATGCGTGTAGCTTGAATATCCTTGAAAGTCAATCACACATTTGGCTTGGCCAGGGGCTTTGGTTGCTTGGAGTGAAACGTCCTTTCTTTCTATAAATTGTAAGCTTGTTTCTTCAATCCCTGAGGAGCACACGGTCTCCAATAAAGGGGGTACAGCAATCTTAGAATGCCAGTTTGAAGGATCTTCCTTCAACCAGCTGGGACCGTTCCACCAAAGATTGTGTTCAATCGGTTCTTCGGGTAGGATGCCACGAGATCCAACATCAGCTGGATTTTCTTCGCTGATGGCATGTGCCCACTTCTCCGGGGGAATGTGTTCTTGAATCTCTCCAAATTGGTTTGCTTCGAAGGTCTTGAAACGCTGGCTACTTCTATGGATCCAGTAGAGAACAATGGTACTATCAGTAAAGGCATAAAGATTACATGTTGGGATGTCTAAGATTTCTTGCAGATGTTTCATAATTTGTGAGAGCAGCTGAGCTCCACAAAGTTCAAGACGAGGTAAAGCAACCTTCTTGATTGGTGCGACGCGGGTTTTTCTCATGACTAGTAATGTGTGTACTCAGCCGGCTGTGTCGACACTTCTCAAGCACACCACACCACAATAGGCCCTTTTGCTAGCATCAGAAAATCCAGTTAATTGTTGGGTGACAATTTTGTTGACAGTTGGGGTGTAATATCGTGGAATGTTCAAGAGTTTAGAGAGTTGTGTTCTCCAATTCAGCCACTCTTTCTGAATGTCTGGTGGGAGGGGTTCATCCCACACGGTGCCTCGCTCCCAGAGACGCTGGAAGATTATCTTTTCTACGATGGTTACACAAGAGATGAGACCAAGGGTGTCAAAAATCTTCGCTGAATCAGACAGCACTTCACGCTTGGTGATATCTAAACCTTCGCCATACAAATCGGTTGAACAGAATCGGAAGTGATCTTGGTTAGAATTGTACTCCATTCCAAGAGTTTTGACAAAGGGGGCAGGGTTCCCAAGATTGGAGGTGTTTTTCATAGCTCTTATCACTGGAGGGATGGAGTTCAAAACTTCGGGCGAATTTGAGTCGCACTTGTGAAGTTTGAATCCTCCTTGGTTAAAGAGATCTTGAAATTGATGTTGAAGTAAGATAGCTTCTTGCTTTGTTTCTACTGAAGGAAGATCGTCATCAGCGTAGAAGGATTCTTTCACTGCCTTTGCAGCAAGGGGTACTTCCGATTCATTTTCTTCTGCTAAGAACATTACTGAGTTTGTCGCTAAGAATGCAGCACTTGCAATTCCAAAGGTGACTCTTGTCATTTGATAGTCCACAACTTGATCAGTAGTGTTATCTTTCCATAAGAATCGGTGATAATCTCTGTCTTCCGGTGCCAAGGTGACAGCGCGGTACATCTTTGAAATATCGGTGGTGAGGACATACATGTAGGGATGTCTTCTAAAACGAATGAGAACGTCATTGAGCGGGGCATGAACAGTTGGTCCTAGGAGGAGTTGGTCATTAAGAGAGATACCAGAAGTGGTTTTCATGGACCCATCAAATACAACGCGTAGTGGGGTTGACGCTGATTTCTTGTAGACAGCATGATGAGCTAAGTAGAATGACTTTGAGGAAGATTTGTCGAGGTCAGTGGATGGAACCCTTTCTGCATGACCCAATACGAAGTACTCATCCATGACCTTTGCATAGTTTTGGAGTTGTTCACTGCGTTGAAGACGACGTTCTAGGGGCAGGAAGCGCCGTAACGCCAGTGGTCGTGATTCTCCTAGCGGCACCTTGTGTGGCTTAAATGGGAGCTTGACTACAAATCGGCCATCTTCTTCATGCTTATGGTTCCTGTCATAATCTTGCACAAGTAATTTGTCAGTCGGTGATAGAGGTAACTTGGGTTTGGGAGGTTCCTCTAAAGTCCAAAATTTATGAAGAGTTTCTTTACAGCTTGGAAGCAAGGTCGATGCATGCAGGGTCCTGACTTCAGCAGATAGTTGCTGAGTGTTAGTGTTTCCAAACAAAACCCAACCAAACATGGTTTCTTGTGCTGCTGGACTTCCTTTGTGTCCAAGGATGAGACACGTTTTCAAGATGTCATGATACACATCCATACCAAGGAGAACATCAATGGGCTTAGATACATTAAACTCTGGATCTGCCAGCCTAAGAGAAGACAGATGTGACCAGTATCCCTTTGGAAGACTAGTGATGGGTCGACTTTTGTCAATGAAGGCAATGTAATGGCTTGCACATTGCTTAAAGTCAATGAATTCTGGTTCAGCACTGGGTTTCTCCAATTCCATTGATAGTAATTTCTTGTCTTTGTTTGCACAACTTCAGGTGTTGGGCTACTCTTTCAGTGACAAACGGCTCGTGCAATCATTGGATGACCATCGGGTCCACTAAGGAGTACTTCTGCTGTCATCATGAGAACTGATTTTGGAACATATGTTACAGAAGTGATACCGCTATCACGTACAGTGCTTTCTGCTTCAGAAGAATTAGAGTTACTAGGTATTGAAACCACGGAGACATTCTGTCTTGCTGTTTCCGGTGTATTCTGAGAAATCACATCACTAGATTCATCGAGGTGAAGGAAGGTATGATGTTGCTTGTCATACTTGAGGCAACAGTTAACTGAAGGGCATTGTTTACTTGTATGCTTTGCCTTCAGACAGTTAAAACAAAGTCCTCGTTCCATCACAAAGTTCCTTTTGTCAGGAAGTGACTTTGCTTTGAAGGTTTGGCAGTACGCTAGATTATGCCTTCGCCCATTACAGGCGACACACTTTCCTTGGGTGTTTGCAGTGTACACTGACACTTGTTTAAGGCTGTTGTCAGGAGAGGTGAATTTTGGGGGCTTTCTGAAAGGAAGGTGATGTTTCCTATGGCCTGATTCATGATTCATGATTCATGTTCCCGTTGCATTTCACGCTCTTTGTTTTTGCGAGTTTTGGTTCAACGGCGTTCAATTATTAGCTGAGCCAACGTGTCTTGAGCAGTTTTCATTTTATCAAAGTAATCAGCTCTTCAAAATCTTTTTTCAATTAATTCTTCGTTCGAAGGTTCGACTAAGGCGATCGCTTCCAGATGTTGTTCTTGAAACTGGCCATCCAAATTGCGGATTTCATTTAAATACTGCTCGGCACAAACCACGTCGAATCCTTTTCAACTAATGACTCGATTTTCTTGATAAGATTTGTGATCTTGCGTTTTGTTGTTCCTCGTTTTTGGTTCAGTGATTCACGGGTTGCCATCATTTGTTGCAGTGATCGGAGCTGCAAATGGCGATTCAATTGAAAAATTGAGGACTGTATAATGCGTACCTTGAATTATCCGGCGCTCAAGGGACCAGAAATAATAGAAGGGCTTTAATGTTTGTCTTCAAGTTGCATAGGCAAGGCCTACGAGGCCGTATAAGATTTCCGCAATTCTGCTCCAACGATTTTCTTGAAACTTGGCTATGGTATGTATTAAGTTAATACACGCTGATTTTAGAAATTTAACAAAAATTTATCAGCAAAATTTTTTGCTAGATGCGATTTTTTTCAAGAAGACAGGTCCATTAAAATGCCAATAACATTGAAATATTTTTCATCAGTTATATTATTACTGAATGATAGGAAACAATTTTCATTGCCATCAGAACAAAGCGAAAAAAAGTTATGACGCAAAGTTTGACGAATATCGCTTGGAATAACTACGGAGCCACCTTAACATTACAACTACTCGTCGATTTTACCCTGAAGACTCAGTTTATTCCTTTGGGTAAATATCTTCGGTGGTGCCGGATAGCTGTCCGTCTCATTCGTTTTCTTTGACCTACATGTAGAAAGAGGTGGGATATTTGCGGGAAAGTCTTTTGCCGATTTGAAAAGGAGGACAATAGCTTAATCGATCAAGTGTATCCTTTTGTTGCTGCCGATAGGTATCACCCATATTCTTTAAGCAATGGAGAATACAAAATACTATTTAAACCTAGAAAAACGGCATTACAAACAAGGGACAATAAGCCAATTAAAGCTGGATGATGAAAACTTTGTTAGTAATTTTGAGTGAGTGCGAAACCTTTTACAAATGACTTAACAGTTCAAGCAAGATGCCTCAAAATGAATCAACAAGTAGCGTCTTCTTCAACGATCCATTAACACACACATGGCCTCTCATTTGACGAGATGCACTTCGGATCAAATGAAATATATACGCTCCATACGAAAAGTAAGGACCGTTGATTGCCCTTTTCGTTCTGTAAGAAGGAATGACGACCCGTTTGAAATTTGTGGAATAGTTGAGATGCAATATACGATCTGTAAACTCTACTATGGGCATAGACCATTCAACGATCCGTACGAATAGAACAAACTGAATATGACTTCAACGGATCGATTCAGTGCGGGTGTATTGGACATGGGTGACCTTTTTTTTTAAATTCAATAAACTACGCTTATCGTATCGGGCAGCTTTCAGTAACTCAAATTCATACCAAAAAAGATGCAGAACTTAATTTAATACAAAACTGGTGCCCGATATCTCTGCTAAACTGTGATTTCAAAATAGCAGCTAAAGTTATTGCTAATAGATTCAAACAAGTTATTCCAAATATTATCAGCTATGACCAAACCGGCTTTCTTAAAGGTAGATTTATTGAAGAAAATATTTGACTCGTTGATGGCATTATATCTTGATTTTGAAAAGGCCTTTAGTAGTAATACACAGCGGTTTAGGCACTAGCCAATCAGGAGCCAAGAAAGACAATAGACTATTGTTTAGGGAAAAATGCCCTATTGTTCATCACAATAGGTTTGGTAGTAGTAATGCGCCATTTTGTCATGCAAAAGCAAGTCACGCAAGTGAAGGAAACGGTGAGGGAATGGGGAGAGTCACGCAATACGTGTCACACAATGTAATAAAGTGAATAAATGTATACCTCGCTCCTTCAGGACCTAACCAATCAGGGGCTGAGAAAAAAAAATGGATAGTTGGTCACATGTACATACATACATACATACATACATACATACTTTATTGTAACTCCCTACAAGGGTTTTTCGGTTACAAGACTACATGACTAAAATACTATTATAATTACATAAATAGACAGATAACTAAGGTAATAAAAATGAATAAAAATTAGTAAAATCTAATAAGAAAAAAAAAATAAGTTAATTAATTAATCAGAAAAAAGTAGTCGAACAATAGTTGATCTAAACGTTTTCACTGAGCCTATAGATTTAACATCATCACTTAGGTCGTTCCAAAGCCTAGCACCACGGTAGGCGAAAGAACGCTGACCAGTGGCTCGACGGCATCTTGGAATGTTCAGTTGACTGCATTGTCTAGTATTCCTGGTATGAATTTGAGAACGCAAAGTAAATTTCCCAACTAAATAGTCAGGAACAAGTTTATTAACACATTTAAACATCATCACAGCATCGTTCAAGTAAAGTCTGTCATTAACAGGCAGCCAATTCAGGGTTTTGATACCTTGTGAAATGTGATCAAACTTTTTGAGGCCGAGTACAATACGGGCAGCGAAGTTCTGTACTAACTGGAGTTTCTTGATGTTATGTTTACTAGTATTTGACCAGACAGTTGAGCAATAATATAGTTTACTGAAGACAAAGGAACTCATAAGGAGAAGTATTGTCTGCTTATCTAGCAAGTGTTTAATTATATTTATTTGTTAGTGACTGGTCAATGTAAATGCCAAGATCCTTAGCAGCAGTAACAGGTATAATTTCTTTTCCGAGCATCCGAACAGATACTGTGGGCAGCTTATGAAGGAGTTGAGGCACACCAATCATTAGAACTTTGGTCTTATCAGGATTTATCAATAAAGAATTTTGACAACACCATCTGGAGACACTCTCCAGGTCAGGTCAATTGCAGTGGATATGTCAGACGAGGGAAAGGACAAGTACAGTTTAGAATCATCAACATAGCAGGCCGATTTGCAGTGTGTGGGGACAGACAACAGGTCATTTACATAAATAGTAAACAGAACTGGGCCCAATATTGATCCCTGAGGGACTCCATATTTCAGTGGAAGTGCCTCAGAGATAGCATCTTGGATAGGTAGCTATGGAACCAGTTGAGAGGAGACACCCAGTGCTTGTAATTTCTGCAATAAAATATCATGTCTAATGCTGTCAAAGGCCTTTGACATGTCAAGTAACACCAGAGCTGAGATCTTTTTATCATCAATAGCCTGCAGCAGTTCGTCTGTAACACCGAGAAGGGCAGTTTCAGTTGAATGAAGCTTGCGATTACCACTTTCAGTTTTAGCCAACTTCATGTTTGCTGTTAGATAGTCGACAAATTGTCCGTGAGCCAGACGTTCAGACACCTTTGAAAGAATTGGCAAAAGGGAAATTGGTCGATAGTTGCATGGATCTTCAGAATTACCTGACTTTGGGATAGGAGTCACCTCGGCAATTTTCCATGCCCTTGCAAAGGTTCCGGTATGAAAAGAACTGTTCATAATGCTTGTGATTGATGGAAGGATTACTGGTAAGCTGTCCTTGAGCACTCGTGCAGAGACTTTGTCATAACCAGGTGCTTTATTTGAAGGGAAACCATTAATTACACGCTCAACATCCTTATCTAACACCGTGTGAAACTGAAAAGCTTCTAAACACGGATAAGGTGTGGGTTCCAAAGCTGACATAATTGGATCAGTATCGAAATTATGTCCAATAGCAAGGTCCCGAGCTTTCTGGGCAGTCATACTTCCCACTGACGTAAAGTATTCGTTGAATTTATTAACCAGAGCAGTTGGATTTTCAGTCGTAAAGGGACAATTTCGACTTTTTCTTGGCAAACAGTTGTTGATAATCTTCCAGATTGCATTGGTGTTTCCTTTGCTATTAAGCAGTTCAGTTCGCACATGGGCTTTTTCTGCAAATCTTAACTCACGCTTTACTTCCTGTCTGAAGCATTTATATGCATTCCAGTGAAGGCTGTCTTTAAACCTGATTGCTCTTCTATGCCATAGATCACGGGTCTTCATTAGCTGGCGGATTTCTTCTGTAATGAAAGGATTTGGTCTAGTCTTTATCTTAATTCTCTTAATTGGGGCGTGATCATCTAAAACATTTGTAAATAAGGCATTATATGTGTCCACCTGGTCGTCGAAATCATCAAACATGGAAATCATGTGGAATGGAACAAGTGCCAGATCCTCGATGATGATCACTTATAGAGCAAGCCAGTACATCACTGAGGCTGACAATGTTCTTATTTGTAGTCATGATGACATCAATGAGGGATGTAGTCGTCTCGGTGATCCTTGTTGGTTTCTCAACCAGCTGGTTTAAGTTGAAAGTTGAAATAAAGTCCTGCAATGATTTAGACACAGGGTTAGAGGCCAACAGGTTGCAATTTAGATCTCCAAGTATAATAATATCCAAGTCCAAGAGTAACGCATCAACGAAGCTTTTAGCAAGAGTTTCAAAGCAGCTGGTTGGTGTGTCGGGAGGTCGATTGGTGTTACAGACTAAAAATGATTTATGACTTCTACACTGCACTCTCAGCCAAAGCTGTTGAAAACCATCTCCGCAAACTAGTGACAGATCATCCAGGACAGTGATTTGTAGGCTTGATTTGGCATAGATGCATAAACCACCTCCATTTTTGTATGATCCACGATCTTGTCTGAAAAATTGATAACCAGGGATCTGAAGACTTGCATCACTCACAGTTAAGTCAGCCCACGTTTCAGATATGGTGAAAATATCAAAGTTATTTTGTAGAATCGTATCTTTAACAAGGCAGAAATGCACTCTAGATTTTAAAGAGCGAACGTTCAGATGAGCGAGTTTGACATTTGACTTTAGATCCTTCGGTATATCAAGCTTGGCCAAGTTAGTTTGCTTGTTAGGTCCTGGCAAGGGATGAACATCACCGCTTCGGACAATAACAACGTCTGCTGGGTTGAAAGAGGCTGTACAGTTCGCAGAGTACGCCACTCTTGACTTCAGAAATTTCTTCCGAGGCCAAGAAACAAAATGTCCGCCAGCTCGTGTCAGGTCCAGCAACGAATTTAGTTTGAATTCTTCCAGTG
>OX393570.1:13494602-13512085 GCA_947652115.1 Blastomussa wellsi | reverse complement strand
ATGTTCTCGTCATAAGAACACTGCGCGCACATTTGCGCTTTAATTTCAGCCGATTCGGACGAAGTTCCAAAAATCACTTTTTGGCCTCCCGAAAATTTAATTTTTTGCTAAAAATTGCGGTTGCCGCGAAACGTTGAAATTACGATGTTCTCGTCATAAGAACACTGCGCGCACATTTGCGCTTTAATTTCAGCCGATTCGGACGAAGTTCCAAAAATCACTTTTTGGCCTTCCGAAAAATTTCATTTTTTGCTAAAAAATTGCGGGTGCCGCGAAACGTTGAAATTACGATCTTCTCGTCATAAGAACACTGCGCGCACATTTGCGCTTTAATTTCAGCCGATTCGGACGAAGTTCCAAAAAATCACTTTTTGGCCTTCCGGAAAATTTCATTTTTTGCTAAAAAATTGCGGGTGCCGCGAAACCTTGAAATTACGATGTTCTCGTCATAAGGACACTGCGCGCACATTTGCGCTTTAATTTCAGCCGATTCGGACGAAGTTCCAAAAAATCACTTTTTGGCCTTCCGAAAAATTTCATTTTTTGCTAAAAAATTGCGGGTGCCGCGAAACCTTGAAATTACGATGTTCTCGTCATAAGAACACTGCGCGCACATTTGCGCTTTAATTTCAGCCGATTCGGACGAAGTTCCAAAAAATCACTTTTTGGCCTTCCGAAAAATTTCATTTTTTGCTAAAAAATTGCGGGTGCCGCGAAACGTTGAAATTACGATCTTCTCGTCATAAGAACACTGCGCGCACATTTGCGCTTTAATTTCAGCCGATTCGGACGAAGTTCCAAAAAATCACTTTTTGGCCTTCCGGAAAATTTCATTTTTTGCTAAAAAATTGCGGGTGCCGCGAAACCTTGAAATTACGATGTTCTCGTCATAAGGACACTGCGCGCACATTTGCGCTTTAATTTCAGCCGATTCGGACGAAGTTCCAAAAAATCACTTTTTGGCCTTCCGAAAAATTTCATTTTTTGCTAAAAAATTGCGGGTGCCGCGAAACCTTGAAATTACGATGTTCTCGTCATAAGAACACTGCGCGCACATTTGCCCTTTAATTTCAGCCGATTCGGACGAAGTTCCAAAAAATCACTTTTTGGCCTTCCGAAAAATTTCATTTTTTGCTAAAAAATTGCGGGTGCCGCGAAACCTTGAAATTACGATGTTCTCGTCATAAGAACACTGCGCGCAGATTTGCGCCTTAATTTCAGCCGATTCGGACGAAGTTCCAAAAAATCACTTTTTGGCCTTCCGAAAAATTTCATTTTTTGCTAAAAAATTGCGGGTGCCGCGAAACCTTGAAATTACGATGTTCTCGTCATAAGAACACTGCGCGCACATTTGCCCTTTAATTTCAGCCGATTCGGACGAAGTTCCAAAAAATCACTTTTTGGCCTTCCGAAAAATTTCATTTTTTGCTAAAAAAATGCGGGTGCCGCGAAACGTTCAAATTACGATGTTCTCGTCATAAGAACACTGCGCGCACATTTGCCCTTTAATTTCAGCCGATTCGGACGAAGTTCCAAAAAATCACTTTTTGGCCTTCCGAAAAATTTCATTTTTTGCTAAAAAATTGCGGGTGCCGCGAAACCTTGAAATTACGATGTTCTCGTCATAAGAACACTGCGCGCACATTTGCGCCTTAATTTCAGCCGATTCGGACGAAGTTCCAAAAAATCACTTTTTGGCCTTCCGAAAAATTTCATTTTTTGCTAAAAAATTGCGGGTGCCGCGAAACCTTGAAATTACGATGTTCTCGTCATAAGAACACTGCGCGCACATTTGCCCTTTAATTTCAGCCGATTCGGACGAAGTTCCAAAAAATCACTTTTTGGCCTTCCGAAAAATTTCATTTTTTGCTAAAAAAATGCGGGTGCCGCGAAACGTTCAAATTACGATGTTCTCGTCATAAGAACACTGCGCGCACATTTGCGCTTTAATTTCAGCCGATTCGGACGAAGTTCCAAAAAATCACTTTTTGGCCTTCCGAAAAATTTCATTTTTTGCTAAAAAATTGCGGGTGCCGCGAAACCTTGAAATTACGATGTTCTCGTCATAAGAACACTGCGCGCACATTTGCGCTTTAATTTCAGCCGATTCGGACGAAGTTCCAAAAAATCACTTTTTGGCCTTCCGAAAAATTTCATTTTTTGCTAAAAAATTGCGGGTGCCGCGAAACCTTGAAATTACGATGTTCTCGTCATAAGAACACTGCGCGCACATTTGCGCTTTAATTTCAGCCGATTCGGACGAAGTTCCAAAAAATCACTTTTTGGCCTTCCGAAAAATTTAATTTTTTGCTAAAAAATTGCGGGTGCCGCGAAACCTTGAAATTACGATGTTCTCGTCATAAGAACACTGCGCGCACATTTGCGCTTTAATTTCAGCCGATTCGGACGAAGTTCCAAAAAATCACTTTTTGGCCTTCCGAAAAATTTCATTTTTTGCTAAAAAATTGCGGGTGCCGCGAAACGTTCAAATTACGATGTTCTCGTCATAAGAACACTGCGCGCACATTTGCGCTTTAATTTCAGCCGATTCGGACGAAGTTCCAAAAAATCACTTTTTGGCCTTCCGAAAAATTTCATTTTTTGCTAAAAAATTGCGGGTGCCGCGAAACGTTGAAATTATGATGTTCTCGTCATAAGAACACTGCGCGCACATTTGCGCTTTAATTTCAGCCGATTCGGACGAAGTTCCAAAAAATCACTTTTTGGCCTTCCGAAAAATTTCATTTTTTGCTAAAAAATTGCGGGTGCCGCGAAACCTTGAAATTACGATGTTCTCGTCATAAGAACACTGCGCGCACATTTGCGCTTTAATTTCAGCCGATTCGGACGAAGTTCCAAAAAATCACTTTTTGGCCTTCCGAAAAATTTCATTTTTTGCTGAAAAATTGCGGGTGCCGCGAAACGTTGAAATTACGATGTTCTCGTCATAAGGACACTGCGCGCACATTTGCGCTTTAATTTCAGCCGATTCGGACGAAGTTCCAAAAAATCACTTTTTGGCCTTCCGAAAAATTTCATTTTTTGCTAAAAAAATGCGGGTGCCGCGAAACCTTGAAATTACGATGTTCTCGTCATAAGAACACTGCGCGCACATTTGCGCTTTAATTTCAGCCGATTCGGACGAAGTTCCAAAAAATCACTTTTTGGCCTTCCGAAAAATTTCATTTTTTGCTAAAAAAATGCGGGTGCCGCGAAACGTTCAAATTACGATGTTCTCGTCATAAGAACACTGCGCGCACATTTGCGCTTTAATTTCAGCCGATTCGGACGAAGTTCCAAAAAATCACTTTTTGGCCTTCCGAAAAATTTCATTTTTTGCTAAAAAATTGCGGGTGCCGCGAAACCTTGAAATTACGATGTTCTCGTCATAAGAACACTGCGCGCACATTTGCGCTTTAATTTCAGCCGATTCGGACGAAGTTCCAAAAAATCACTTTTTGGCCTTCCGAAAAATTTCATTTTTTGCTAAAAAATTGCGGGTGCCGCGAAACCTTGAAATTACGATGTTCTCGTCATAAGAACACTGCGCGCACATTTGCGCTTTAATTTCAGCCGATTCGGACGAAGTTCCAAAAAATCACTTTTTGGCCTCCCGAAAAATTTAATTTTTTGCTAAAAAATTGCGGGTGCCGCGAAACGTTCAAATTACGATGTTCTCGTCATAAGAACACTGCGCGCACATTTGCGCTTTAATTTCAGCCGATTCGGACGAAGTTCCAAAAAATCACTTTTTGGCCTCCCGAAAAATTTAATTTTTTGCTAAAAAATTGCGGTTGCCGCGAAACGTTGAAATTACGATGTTCTCGTCATAAGAACACTGCGCGCACATTTGCGCTTTAATTTCAGCCGATTCGGACGAAGTTCCAAAAAATCACTTTTTGGCCTTCCGAAAAATTTCATTTTTTGCTAAAAAATTGCGGGTGCCGCGAAACGTTGAAATTACGATCTTCTCGTCATAAGAACACTGCGCGCACATTTGCGCTTTAATTTCAGCCGATTCGGACGAAGTTCCAAAAAATCACTTTTTGGCCTTCCGGAAAATTTCATTTTTTGCTAAAAAATTGCGGGTGCCGCGAAACCTTGAAATTACGATGTTCTCGTCATAAGGACACTGCGCGCACATTTGCGCTTTAATTTCAGCCGATTCGGACGAAGTTCCAAAAAATCACTTTTTGGCCTTCCGAAAAATTTCATTTTTTGCTAAAAAATTGCGGGTGCCGCGAAACCTTGAAATTACGATGTTCTCGTCATAAGAACACTGCGCGCACATTTGCGCTTTAATTTCAGCCGATTCGGACGAAGTTCCAAAAAATCACTTTTTGGCCTTCCGAAAAATTTCATTTTTTGCTAAAAAATTGCGGGTGCCGCGAAACGTTGAAATTACGATCTTCTCGTCATAAGAACACTGCGCGCACATTTGCGCTTTAATTTCAGCCGATTCGGACGAAGTTCCAAAAAATCACTTTTTGGCCTTCCGGAAAATTTCATTTTTTGCTAAAAAATTGCGGGTGCCGCGAAACCTTGAAATTACGATGTTCTCGTCATAAGGACACTGCGCGCACATTTGCGCTTTAATTTCAGCCGATTCGGACGAAGTTCCAAAAAATCACTTTTTGGCCTTCCGAAAAATTTCATTTTTTGCTAAAAAATTGCGGGTGCCGCGAAACCTTGAAATTACGATGTTCTCGTCATAAGAACACTGCGCGCACATTTGCCCTTTAATTTCAGCCGATTCGGACGAAGTTCCAAAAAATCACTTTTTGGCCTTCCGAAAAATTTCATTTTTTGCTAAAAAATTGCGGGTGCCGCGAAACCTTGAAATTACGATGTTCTCGTCATAAGAACACTGCGCGCAGATTTGCGCCTTAATTTCAGCCGATTCGGACGAAGTTCCAAAAAATCACTTTTTGGCCTTCCGAAAAATTTCATTTTTTGCTAAAAAATTGCGGGTGCCGCGAAACCTTGAAATTACGATGTTCTCGTCATAAGAACACTGCGCGCACATTTGCCCTTTAATTTCAGCCGATTCGGACGAAGTTCCAAAAAATCACTTTTTGGCCTTCCGAAAAATTTCATTTTTTGCTAAAAAAATGCGGGTGCCGCGAAACGTTCAAATTACGATGTTCTCGTCATAAGAACACTGCGCGCACATTTGCCCTTTAATTTCAGCCGATTCGGACGAAGTTCCAAAAAATCACTTTTTGGCCTTCCGAAAAATTTCATTTTTTGCTAAAAAATTGCGGGTGCCGCGAAACCTTGAAATTACGATGTTCTCGTCATAAGAACACTGCGCGCACATTTGCGCCTTAATTTCAGCCGATTCGGACGAAGTTCCAAAAAATCACTTTTTGGCCTTCCGAAAAATTTCATTTTTTGCTAAAAAATTGCGGGTGCCGCGAAACCTTGAAATTACGATGTTCTCGTCATAAGAACACTGCGCGCACATTTGCCCTTTAATTTCAGCCGATTCGGACGAAGTTCCAAAAAATCACTTTTTGGCCTTCCGAAAAATTTCATTTTTTGCTAAAAAAATGCGGGTGCCGCGAAACGTTCAAATTACGATGTTCTCGTCATAAGAACACTGCGCGCACATTTGCGCTTTAATTTCAGCCGATTCGGACGAAGTTCCAAAAAATCACTTTTTGGCCTTCCGAAAAATTTCATTTTTTGCTAAAAAATTGCGGGTGCCGCGAAACCTTGAAATTACGATGTTCTCGTCATAAGAACACTGCGCGCACATTTGCGCTTTAATTTCAGCCGATTCGGACGAA
Source organism: Blastomussa wellsi (assembly GCA_947652115.1). NCBI lineage: Eukaryota > Metazoa > Cnidaria > Anthozoa > Scleractinia > Plerogyridae > Blastomussa > Blastomussa wellsi. Next base: position 13,506,293 of record OX393570.1, on the reverse strand, counting down.
GTTCCAAAAAATCACTTTTTGGCCTTCCGAAAAATTTCATTTTTTGCTAAAAAATTGCGGGTGCCGCGAAACCTTGAAATTACGATGTTCTCGTCATAAGAACACTGCGCGCACATTTGCGCTTTAATTTCAGCCGATTCGGACGAAGTTCCAAAAAATCACTTTTTGGCCTTCCGAAAAATTTAATTTTTTGCTAAAAAATTGCGGGTGCCGCGAAACCTTGAAATTACGATGTTCTCGTCATAAGAACACTGCGCGCACATTTGCGCTTTAATTTCAGCCGATTCGGACGAAGTTCCAAAAAATCACTTTTTGGCCTTCCGAAAAATTTCATTTTTTGCTAAAAAATTGCGGGTGCCGCGAAACGTTCAAATTACGATGTTCTCGTCATAAGAACACTGCGCGCACATTTGCGCTTTAATTTCAGCCGATTCGGACGAAGTTCCAAAAAATCACTTTTTGGCCTTCCGAAAAATTTCATTTTTTGCTAAAAAATTGCGGGTGCCGCGAAACGTTGAAATTATGATGTTCTCGTCATAAGAACACTGCGCGCACATTTGCGCTTTAATTTCAGCCGATTCGGACGAAGTTCCAAAAAATCACTTTTTGGCCTTCCGAAAAATTTCATTTTTTGCTAAAAAATTGCGGGTGCCGCGAAACCTTGAAATTACGATGTTCTCGTCATAAGAACACTGCGCGCACATTTGCGCTTTAATTTCAGCCGATTCGGACGAAGTTCCAAAAAATCACTTTTTGGCCTTCCGAAAAATTTCATTTTTTGCTAAAAAATTGCGGGTGCCGCGAAACCTTGAAATTACGATGTTCTCGTCATAAGAACACTGCGCGCACATTTGCGCTTTAATTTCAGCCGATTCGGACGAAGTTCCAAAAAATCACTTTTTGGCCTTCCGAAAAATTTCATTTTTTGCTAAAAAATTGCGGGTGCCGCGAAACGTTGAAATTACGATGTTCTCGTCATAAGGACACTGCGCGCACATTTGCGTTTCAATTTCAGCCGATTCGGACGAAGTTCCAAAAAATCACTTTTTGGCCTTCCGAAAAATTTAATTTTTTGCTAAACAATTGCTGGTGCCTCGAAACCTTGAAATTACGATGTTCTCGTCATAAGAACACTGCGCGCACATTTGCGCTTTAATTTCAGCCGATTCGGACGAAGTTCCAAAAAATGACTTTTTGGCCTTCCGAAAAATTTCATTTTTTGCTAAAAAATTGCGGGTGCCGCGAAACCTTGAAATTACGATGTTCTCGTCATAAGAACACTGCGCGCACATTTGCCCTTTAATTTCAGCCGATTCGGACGAAGTTCCAAAAAATCACTTTTTGGCCTTCCGAAAAATTTCATTTTTTGCTAAAAAATTGCGGGTGCCGCGAAACCTTGAAATTACGATGTTCTCGTCATAAGAACACTGCGCGCACATTTGCGCTTTAATTTCAGCCGATTCGGACGAAGTTCCAAAAAATCACTTTTTGGCCTTCCGAAAAATTTCATTTTTTGCTAAAAAATTGCGGGTGCCGCGAAACCTTGAAATTACGATGTTCTCGTCATAAGAACACTGCGCGCACAATTGCCCTTTAATTTCAGCCGATTCGGACGAAGTTCCAAAAAATCACTTTTTGGCCTTCCGAAAAATTTCATTTTTTGCTAAAAAAATGCGGGTGCCGCGAAACGTTCAAATTACGATGTTCTCGTCATAAGAACACTGCGCGCACATTTGCGCTTTAATTTCAGCCGATTCGGACGAAGTTCCAAAAAATCACTTTTTGGCCTTCCGAAAAATTTCATTTTTTGCTAAAAAATTGCGGGTGCCGCGAAACCTTGAAATTACGATGTTCTCGTCATAAGAACACTGCGCGCACATTTGCGCCTTAATTTCAGCCGATTCGGACGAAGTTCCAAAAAATCACTTTTTGGCCTTCCGAAAAATTTCATTTTTTGCTAAAAAATTGCGGGTGCCGCGAAACCTTGAAATTACGATGTTCTCGTCATAAGAACACTGCGCGCACATTTGCGCTTTAATTTCAGCCGATTCGGACGAAGTTCCAAAAAATCACTTTTTGGCCTTCCGAAAAATTTAGTTTTTTGCTAAAAAATTGCGGGTGCCGCGAAACGTTCAAATTACGATGTTCTCGTCATAAGAACACTGCGCGCACATTTGCGCTTTAATTTCAGCCGATTCGGACGAAGTTCCAAAAAATCACTTTTTGGCCTTCCGAAAAATTTCATTTTTTGCAAAAAAAATTGCGGGTGCCCCGAATCGTTGAAATTACGATGTTCTCGTCATAAGAACACTGCGCGTACATTTGCGCTTTAATTTCAGCCGATTCGGACGAAGTTCCAAAAAATCACTTTTTGGCCTTCCGAAAAATTTCATTTTTTGCTAAAAAATTGCGGGTGCCGCGAAACCTTGAAATTACGATGTTCTCGTCATAAGAACACTGCGCGCACATTTGCGCTTTAATTTCAGCCGATTCGGACGAAGTTCCAAAAAATCACTTTTTGGCCTTCCGAAAAATTTCATTTTTTGCTAAAAAATTGCGGGTGCCGCGAAACCTTGAAATTACGATGTTCTCGTCATAAGAACACTGCGCGCACATTTGCGCTTTAATTTCAGCCGATTCGGACGAAGTTCCAAAAAATCACTTTTTGGCCTTCCGAAAAATTTCATTTTTTGCTAAAAAATTGCGGGTGCTGCGAAACCTTGAAATTACGATGTTCTCGTCATAAGAACACTGCGCGCACATTTGCGCTTTAATTTCAGCCGATTCGGACGAAGTTCCAAAAAATCACTTTTTGGCCTTCCGAAAAAATTCATTTTTTGCTAAAAAATTGCGGGTGCCGCTAAGCGTTGAAATTACGATGTTCTCGTCATAAAAACACTGCGCGCACATTTGCGCTTTAATTTCAGCCGATTCGGACGAAGTTCCAAAAAATCACTTTTTGGCCTTCCGAAAAATTTCATTTTTTGCTAAAAAATTGCGGGTGCCGCGAAACGTTCAAATTACGATGTTCTCGTCATAAGAACACTGCGCGCACATTTGCGCTTTAATTTCAGCCGATTCGGACGAAGTTCCAAAAAATCACTTTTTGGCCTCCCGAGAAATTTAATTTTTTTGCTAAAAAATTGCGGGTGCCGCGAAACGTTGAAATTACGATGTTCTCGTCATAAGAACACTGCGCGCACATTTGCGCTTTAATTTCAGCCGATTCGGACGAAGTTCCAAAAAATCACTTTTTGGCCTTCCGAAAAATTTCATTTTTTGCTAAAAAATTGCGGGTGCCGCGAAACCTTGAAATTACGATGTTCTCGTCATAAGAACACTGCGCGCACATTTGCGCTTTAATTTCAGCCGATTCGGACGAAGTTCCAAAAAATCACTTTTTGGCCTTCCGAAAAATTTCATTTTTTGCTAAAAAATTGCGGGTGCCGCGAAACCTTGAAATTACGATGTTCTCGTCATAAGAACACTGCGCGCACATTTGCGCTTTAATTTCAGCCGATTCGGACGAAGTTCCAAAAAATCACTTTTTGGCCTTCCGAAAAATTTCATTTTTTGCCAAAAAATTGCGGGTGCCGCGAATCGTTGAAATTACGATGTTTTCGTCATAAGGACACTTCGCGCACACTTGCGCTTTAATTTCAGCCGATTCGGACGAAGTTCCAAAAAATCACTTTTTGGCCTTCCGAATAATTTCATTTTTTGCTAAAAAATTTCGGGTGCCGCGAAACCTTGAAATTACGATGTTCTCGTCATAAGAACACTGCGCGCACATTTGCGCTTTAATTTCAGCCGATTCGGACGAAGTTCCAAAAAATCACTTTTTGGCCTTCCGAAAAATTTCATTTTTTGCAAAAAAAATTGCGGGTGCCCCGAATCGTTGAAATTACGATGTTCTCGTCATAAGAACACTGCGCGTACATTTGCGCTTTAATTTCAGCCGATTCGGTCGAAGTTCCAAAAAATCACTTTTTGGCCTTCCGAAAAAATTTATTTTTTGCTAAAAAATTCCGTTTGCAGTCAAACGCTGAAATAGCGATATTCTCGTGATAACGACAGTGCGCGGACATCAGGTCTTTGATTTCAGCCGATTCGGCTAGCCTTCCAAGAAAATCACTTTTCGGCTTTCTGAAAAGTTTCATTTTTTGCTAAAAAATTGGGCTTGCTGTCAAACACTGAAATAGCGATGTTCTCGTGATAACGGCACTGCGGAGACATTAGCGCTCTAATTTCAGCCGATTCGGTCAACGTTCCAAAAAATCACTTTTCGGCCTTCTGAAAAGTTTCATTTTTTAGTTAATTAATTGCGCTTTAATTTCAGCCGATTCGGCCAACCTTCAGAAAAAATCAAGTTTTCGCCTTCTGAAAAATTAATTTTTTTGGCAAAGAAAAGTTTCATTTTTTTGCTAAAAAATTGCGCTTGCTGTCAAACACTGAAATAGCGATGTTCTCGTGATAACGGCACTGCGCTTTCTTGTCAGCCGATTCGGGCAACCTTCCAAAAATTAAATTTTCGGCCTTCTGAAAAGTTTAATTGTTTTGCTTAAAAACACTGAAACACTGGATTAGCGATGTTTTCGTCATAACGGCACTGCGTGGACATTAGCGCTTTAATTTCAGCGGATTCGGGCAACCTTAAAAAAAACCTGAAAATTTTTATTTTTTTTCTAAATAATTGCGCTTGCCCCAAAACGCTGAAATATGGATGTCCTCGTGATAATGGAACCCCGCGGACCATCAACTTCATCATTACCTTCTCAGCCTCACCTCTCTGCATCAAAGTTTTGTCATATTCATGTATGTACAATTTCCTTTCCTACTCTCAAACTCCTGGTGCTGATTGGATAACGCTATCCACTTGGTAAATTGCTAACCACTCAACTCACCGACACTTATCCAGTGCATCGGTTAAACATTATCCATCGACCTAACAAATATATTCTATTTCGCTAATATATATTTAATATATTTTGCTAGCAGCGAAACTGTACTTACAGTGTACATATTGGCCTGGAGCAGAGCATGCATTTTCCAATGATCCGTTTTGAGATGTTTCCATGCATTAGTTGCAGAAGCTGTCGAAAAAGGAAAAATGAATAAATTCTCTGTCTGTCTGTAGTACTGTGTTTGACCTAACAGAAGCTTGGACCTCATACACCACTCTAAACAAAAAACCCTGCACTGTCATCGAGTTGTTCACCTGACATTAAGAGGTATTCAGGAACAACCCTCTGATCCGGGGAAAAACATAAACATTACATTACATGACATTAAACAAAGAAACAAATAACAATCATTAATTTTTTCTCTCGGGCTGATTGACCTGTTACCACAGGGCTAAGATTATCCGTGGGGCACTCCCCGGGGGTTGGCTACCCCGTCTCATGTTTTATCTTTGACGAACACCTTAGACTTGGATGAAAGTATAAGAAAGTTATCAGCCCGAGAATTTTTAATTTTTTTTAAGTTTCTTTAATTTTTTTTTTCATTTCTTTCAATTTTTTTATTTGTCTTTGCTTGGTTTTGCACTTCGCCTTTGGAAGATGTTTTTTACTTTCCTCCGAATGCGCTCAAAACTGTTCCTTGAAAACATTTCCTTCAGTTCTTCTGTTGAGTGGAAGATTTGGGGTATTTCCGCATTGCCTGGACATTTCTGGAACTTTTCGACCGCCTTCTCGATTTCCACAGTCTCCTCTTTGAAGGGTCAGATGGTGATGGTGGAGATAACACGTATTTGGCTGTGCTGGCGGAGGGGCTTCTTCTGGCAGATCGGATACGGTCAATGATTTTCTTTACCTTTACTTCAGAATTTACCACGGTTTTCAGCATGGGATCTCTTTTCATCAGCTCTAAAACACACTTTTTCCTTGGGGAAATCCCACTTTCCAGGTCTGCTTTGAACACTTCTGACACGGCTTCCAGCTCATCTTGTGTCAGCGACATTTTCAAACACGATGGCTTGCTAGACTCTTTGTCCTCAGCAGCATCCGAGGTGTCTGATGACGCAGTTTTCTTAACTGGGGAGGGCTGGGTGTAAAGCCCAATTTGTTCAGAGGCCTCTGCCGCTTCCTCAGTTAGACTAGCTCGAAGATACCATTTTTGGCTGTTTTGTCGGAGCGGCACATTAGCCTACTAAGAAGTTCTTCATTAATTGGAAGACCAAGGCGTTTCTTTCGTTCCATTTCTGTTACAATCCACCTTCTGAAATCAGTGGGAGAGATCAGTTTGTCAGGTCTTATTCCACTCTTGACGATAAATGCAGTAACTCTTCTTCCAATAGTACCTTTGTGGAACGGTGCGCAATCTGACTTTAAGAAGATCTTGCTGTCGGAACTTGTGTCGTTGGTGACAAGTGGCCTCAGCTTAGACATGTAAACTTTCATGAGAAACACCATATCTGGGTCCATTGGAATTGGGGCAGGACAATCCTCTTCGAGTTTGTGTGATGACACAAGCATAACCAATTTCTTCTCGTCCCAACATGCTTTCGCGAACATTTGTATCGTTGCATTTTCTAATGGGCCCGGTCGGGTTCCTACAGCTGTGGTTATTGATACGAGGAGAAGATCTCTGACGGTACAGAACCGCTTCAGAGTCAAATCTTCTGTTGTTTCTGCTGCATCAGCTGCAATTACAGCTTCTCTTCCTTCAACTGCCGGCTGGGAATTCATAATCATGTGCACCTCCTTGTTCGTAAGCAGTGTGTCAAACTCATCAAGGTATTTGTCCCACTTGACGGAAGATTTCTCTTTTGTAATGAAGCGCCCTTCACTCCACGCCACTGCCGTTATCACGAGAACATCGCAATTTCAGCGTTTGACGGCAAGCGCAATTTTTTTAGCAAAAAATAAAACTTTTCAGAAGGCCGAAAAGTGATTTTTTTGGAAGGTTGACCGAATCGGCTGAAAATAAAGCCCTGAAGTCCGCGCACTGCCGTTATCACGAGAACATCGATATTTCAGCGTTTGACAGCAAGCGCAATTTTTTAGCAAAAAAAAGAAACTTTTCAAAAGGCCGAAAATTGATTTTTTTTAAGGTTGCCCGAATCGGCTGAAATTAAAGCGCAAATGTCCGCGCAGTGCCGTTATAACAAGAACATCAATATTTCAGCGTTTGAGGGCAAGCGCAATTTTTTAGCGAAAAAATAAAATTTTTCAGAAGGCCGAAAATTGATTTTTTTGGAAGGTTGGCCGAATCGAATTAAATTAAAGTGCTAATGTCCGCGCAGTGCCGTTATCAGGAGAACATCCATATTTCAGCGTTTGAGGGCAAGAGCAATTCCCCCACTGGAATTGGGGCAGGACCATCCTCTTCGCGTTTGTGCGATGACACAAGCATAACCAACTTCCTTTTCTTCTCGTCCCAAAGTGCTTTCGCGAACATTTGTATCGTTGCATTTTCCAATGGGCCCAGTCGGGGTCCTACAGCTCTGGTTATTGATACGAGGAGGAGATCTCTGACGGCACAGAACTACTTCAGAGTCAAATCTTCTGTTGTTTCTGCTGCATCAGCTGCAATTACAGCTTGTCTTCCCTCAACTGCCGGCCGGGAGTTCATAATCATGTCCACCTCCTTGTTCGTAAGCAGGGTGTCACACTCATCAAGGTATTTGTCCCACTTGCCGGAAAAGGCCTCTTTTGTAATACAGCGCCTCCACCATTTCAGATTTACTGCGAGGTCAAAGAGGATTTTTAGGGTTTCGTCATCAATGACTGAAAGGTGAGGTCGGGTTACCTTCTTGGTTACGAACTCTTTTTTAGCAAAAAAATTAAAATTTTTCAGAAGGCCGAAAATTGATTTTTTTCGAAGGTTGGCCGAATCGAATTAAATTAAAGTGCTAATGTCCGCCCAGTGCCGTTATAAGGAGAACATCCATATTGCAGCGTTTGAGGGCAAGAGCAATTCCCCCATTGGAATTGGGACAGGACCATCCTCTTCGCGTTTGTGCGATGACACAAGCATAACCAACTTCCTTTTCTTCTCGTCCCAACGTGCTTTCGCGAACATTTGTATCGTTGCATTTTCCAATGGGCCCAGTCGGGGTCCTACAGCTCTGGTTATTGATACGAGGAGTAGATCTCTGACGGCACAGAACTACTTCAGAGTCAAATCTTCTGTTGTTTCTGCTGCATCAGCTGCAATTACAGCTTGTCTTCCCTCAACTGCCGGCTGGGAATTCATAATCATGTCCACCTCCTTGTTCGTAAGCAGGGTGTCACACTCATCAAGGTATTTGTCCCACTTGCCAGAAAAGGCCTCTTTTGTAATGCAGCGCCTCCACCATTTCATATTTACTGCGAGGTCGAAGAGGATTTTTAGGGTTTCGTCATCAATGACTGGAAAGTGAGGTCGGGTTACCTTCTTGGTTACGAACTCTAGGAACATTTGAAGACTGTTCAGATAAGCTTTTAAGGTGCCTGCCACCTTCTTCTTTAGGTTTGGAATGACCCACTCGAGCCACACACGGTTCTCTTCTTCCCCTGCTAAAGTAAGGATGTCGTCTCCGTACTTGTCAATTTCTTCCCGTATAGTCTTCACCTGACGGGCATGTTGCAAGCGATTCTTTTCTTTTCTTTTCGATGCCGGCGTAAAGAGGTATTTATAGTAGCCGATAATCCAAATGTGGCGGTTACCTGCTGGGTTCGCAACCTTGAAATAGTCTATGGATAGACGTCATCATCCTCATCATCGTCCTCCTCCTCTCTAGGGTCTGTACGTACGACTTTTGAGGATAGTCCTGCACTGTCCTGCTTTTTTAAAGGGGTTGGTGGCACGATATCTTGTTCGTCATCTGACTCCAATTTGTTTAGCTTTTTTTTTTGGGGATTTAGGTTGTACCATTTGACAGGATTCATTATACTCGCTGTCACGTTTGGAGGGTGGTGACTTGACGGTCAACTCCACTATAGGAGGTTCTGGTTCATGCATTTTCTGTAATTCTTCCTTGACGCCCTTGTAGCGTTTAGCCACTTTAAGACATAACTTGCACTTGGTGCTGGTAGTCTTCATCCGATGTTTATTTTGCAGGTGCTCGGGGAGGTATGCCCCTAGGTAGCTGCAACCCACCTCTGGGCACCAACGCTTCCACCTCCCTTTGATGGTCTTTCCAGTCTTATTCTTTGTCTTCGGCTCTCTCTTCTTTCTCGCGTCTAGTCCCATAGCAAAGTACGGGTCCACATCTTCTTCGCAAATTTGATTTTTCTTGACGTGAACATTAAGCAGATGTTGCTTTAGGTTTGGCCCCACGAACCCGCCGCAGTTTTTTTCTCCTAGACACGTCATGTCTAGATGGTGACTGGAGGGATTCGTATTATCTTTTGCGGCTTTCTCCATATCTTCGTTCTCATCCTGCCGCCCTGCATCCTCATTCTCTTCCTCTGTGGTATCTCCTTCACTCTCTTTCTTGCTCTCTGCATCGTTACTTTCGTCGTCGCTACATACTTCAGCTTCCTCCTTCCTTGATTGCTTGTCCAAACTGTTGACCTCTAACAACATGTTTATCGTAGGGCAGATATCTTTTACTATTTTTAGTGTTTCGTCTGCCACATCCTGGCCAGTCCAATTTTTTACGACGTTTATTGCTTTATCTTGGTTGAGTCTGTAAACGTACATCATGTACGATATAGCCTTTCTTGCCATTTCTTTACAATGCTGTAGACCCAGCTCGTTCAATGAGGCACAAAAGTAAGCCATGTCACAAAGGTCGTCTTTTAGTTTGTTCTTTTCAACGGCATATAGGTCTAGCTCAGCTGGTGAGGTATAGTCGAATCCTTCATCCAGATTTAATTTTTTCAGAGCTTTTGGATCTCCGTTATTTGCACAGTTTAGAAGGTCAATCACTACCGACAGTTTGTCATCTATCTTGTATTTAATATCGATACTTATTTCCTCAAAGGTTTCATGCACACGCCTGTGCAAAATGTATAATTTATAGTCAACGTGTACACTACCTAGATTTTCAAGTGTGACAAATGGAAAATATAACAGGATAGCCAAAACATCAGCAGTAACTTACACGCATTATAGCGTGGGTGAAATCGACACCATGCACAGAGTGTCTTTCCAACGTTCTACGATCTATTTTAATTTCAAGTCATTTCATAATATCCACTGAAAGTTAGTTAAGTTTGCGCCTGTCGCATTGTAATGAAGTCATAAAATTTCCCTTGTGCATAAAGCCGTTTACCCATTCTATAATCCCTGTTAATATGAAAGTCTGGATTAATATCCTCTAAAAGTTATAAGCGGTTAAAAGTCTTACTCGTTCTTAGTTTTTTCGGGTGAAAATATCGTTTTTGGTAATGGTAACGAGTTATGCGTCCACCATTTTGTATATAACTTTAAACGCTAATAACTTTAAAGGTATTTAATCATTTGCACCCAAATTTACCAGACGGGTAGCATACGCCAAGGGCTACATAACATTATAAGTATGCTCCTCCCTAGTAAAGAATTGACTTTACAATAGACTTCCAAAATATCAATGCAAATGACGTCATAACTCATAAACAAGGGAACCGCATTTAACAAAGTTAATACTAAATGGTTCCTTGCATCATCAGCAACAATATTACAACATATTTACATCAGTTAAGGATCTCCAACTTGTAAAACGGAGGTAACATAAAATAACTGGTCAAACATTGCACCCTTAACTTTGACCAAAGTCTGTGCACAAGCAATCTGATGTTTATCGGAAAAAATACATAAGAAAGTTTCTCAAGTACCTTATATACCTTTTCCAATAGTTAGATTTGCTTCTGTGCAGTATTTAAGGGTGCTAAATAGCATAAACAACGCAGCAAATTGAGTAAGTACTCACGTTTTGAAGTCTTTCGAGGAAAGGGGACTTCATATCTGTTCACTCAAATATACCGCAATAAGGGTCTTTACCTAAAAAATCGAAAAAAATTCAGGTTTTCAACTAAGATCTTTACATTTGCACAGGTAGTATAGGAATAACTGCTGTGATGTTCCAATAGCATGGCAACACCTTGCATTGTCAATCATACTGTCAAGTGTGATTTACAGGTGTCAAAGCGTGTCATAATTTTTTACTCATTTTAACAAATCATAACTAATTTGCATTTTATTTTGATGACATCAAACTTAGCAGTTTTAAAGAATTTGACAAAATCTACCGAAATAGATTCTGAAAATGCACGATTTTTTGCTGAGTCAACATATTTTGAAGAGAAAACTTTCGACACCTTTCTACCAAATTTGAAAACACTATTGTGACAACTGGCACCCTAATGATTGAAATATTATTACTTTGAAAACAATAAGGGTTAAGCTCCACAAATTGCTATGTGTAAAGGATAGACAATTTGCAATTTGCATACGAAAATTGGATGTATTTACATTTAACCTAGAGCTGTAGATTAAAATTCAAAATTTGCCAAAAATGTTAAAATTCCTTGTTTATTATTATTTGGTTCTCTTTGATAAGCTGCTACTCACTACCATTAGAATATGGCATCGAACTATTTTTTTAATGAATAAGCAATTCTTTCGAATGGCATAAACCACAATCTGTAGTGTTGAATCTGTAACGAGATTAAAAAATTGTACTAAGTAAGCCAATTTGATATTAAATTGTCGATTTCCCGTCCTTTTTTAAAATTTGAAGCCGTATATCTCATAACAGTTTCCATCTTAGATGGTCTAACA
>OX393570.1:13469602-13489602 GCA_947652115.1 Blastomussa wellsi | reverse complement strand
CTTTTGTAATGCAACGCCTCCACCCTTTCAGATTTACTGCGAGGTCGAAGAGGATTTTTAGGGTTTCGTCATCAATGACTGGAAGGTGAGGTCGGGTTACCTTCTTGGTTACGAACTCTAGGAACATTTGAAGACTGTTCAGATAAGCTTTTAAGGTGCCTGCCGCCTTCTTCTTTAAGTTTGGAATGACCCACTCGAGCCACACACGGCTGCCTTCTTCCCCTGCTAAAGTAAGGATGTCGTCTCCGTACTTGTCAATTTCTTCTAGTATAGTCTTCACCTGACAGGCATGTTGCAGGCGATTCTTTTCTTTGTCGAACCCCGATGCCGGCTTAAAGAGGTATTTGTAGTCGCCGATAATCCAAATGTGGCGGTTACCTGCTGGGTTCGAAACCTTGAAATAGTTTTTCTGCATTGGATAGACGTCATCATCCTCATCATCGTCCTCCTCCTCTCTAGGGTCTGTACGTACGACTTTTGAGGATGGTCCTGCACTGTCCTGCTTTTTTAAAGGGGTTGGTGGCACGATATCTTGTTCGCCATCTGACTCCAATTTGTTTAGCTTTCTTTTTTGGGATTTAGGTTGTACCATTTGAGAGGATTCATCAGACTCGCTGTCACGTTTGGAGGGTGGTGACTTGACGGTCAACTCCACTATAGGAGGTTCTGGTTCATGCATTTTCTGTAATTCTTCCTTGACGCCCTTGTAGCGTTTAGCCACTTTAAGACATAACTTGTACTTGGTGCTGGTAGTCTTCATCCGATGTTTATTTTGCAGGTGCTCGGGGAGGTATGCCCCTAGATAGCTGCAACCCACCTCTGGGCACCAACGCTTCCACCTCCCTTTGATGGTCTTTCCAGTCTTATTTTTTCTCTTCGGCTCTCTCTTCTTTCTCGCGTCTAGTCCCATAGCAAAGTACCGGTCCACATCCTCTTCGCAAATTTGATTTTTCTTGACGTGAACATAAAGCAGATGTCGCTTTAGGTTTGGCCCCACGTACCCGCCGCAGCCTTTTCCTACTAGACACGTTATGTCCAGGTGGTTTCTGGAGGGATTCGTATTATCTTTTGCGGCTTTCTCCATATTTCTACCTTCGTCGTCGCTACATACCTCAGCTTTCTCCTTCCTTGATTGCTTGTCCAAACTGTTGACCTCTAACAACATGTTTATCGTAGGGCAGATGTCTTTTACTATTTCTAGTGTTTCGTCTGCCACATCCTGGCCATTCAATTTTTTTACGACCTTTATTGCTTTATCTTGGTTGAGTCTGTAAACGTACATCATGTACGATATAGCCTTTCTTGCCATTTCTTCACAATGCTGTAGACCCAGCTTGTTCAATGAGGCACAAAAGTAAGCCATGTCACAAAGGTCGTCTTTTAGTTTGTTCTTTTCAACGGCATATAGGTCTAGCTCAGCTGGTGAGGTATAGTCGAATCCTTCATTTAGATTTAATGTTTTCAAAGCTTTTGGATCTCCGTTCTTTGCACAGTTTAGAAGGTCTATCACTACCGACAGTTTGTAATCTATCTTGTATTTAATATCCATACTTATTTCCTCAAAGGTTTCATACACACGCCTGTGCAAAATGCATAATTTATAGTCAACGTGTAAACTACTTAGATTTCAAATGGTGCCAAATGGAAAATATAACAGGATAGCCAAACAATCAGTAGTAAATTACAGGCATTATAGCGTGGGTGAAATCGACACCATGCACAGAGTGTCTTTCCAACGTTCTACGGTGTATTTTAATTTCAAGTCATTTCATAATATCCACTGAAAGTTAGTTAAGTTTGCACCAGGCGTACTTACAGGCATTGTAATGAAGTCATAAAATTTTCCCTGTGCATAAAGCCGTTTACCCATTCTATAATCCCTGTTAATATGAAAGTCTGGATTAATATCCTCTAAAAGTTATAAGCGGTTAAAGTCTTACTCGTTCTTAGTTGTTTCGGGTGAAAATATCGTTTTTCGTAATGGTAACGAGTTATGCGTCCACCATTTTGTATATAACTTTAAACGCTAATAACTTTAAAGGTATTTAATCATTTGCACCCAAATTTGCTAGGCAGGTAGCACACGCAAAGGGCTACATAACAATATAAGTATGCTCCTCCCTAGTAAAGAATTGACTTTACAATAGACTTCCAAAATATCAATGCAAATGACGTCATAACTCATAAACAAAGGAACCGCATTTAACAAAGTTAATACTAAATGGTTCCTTGCATCATCAGCAACAATATTACAACATATTTACATCAGTTAAGGATCTCCAACTTGTAAAACGGAGGTAACATAAAATAACTGGTCAAACATTGCACCCTTAACTTTGACCAAAGCCTGCGCACAAGCAATCTGGTGTTTATCGGAAAAAATACATAGGAAAGTTTCTCAAGTACCTAATATACCTTTTCCAATAGTTAGATTTGCTTCTGTGTAGCATTTAAGGGTGCTAAATAGCATATACAACGCAGCAAATTGAGTGAGTACTCACGTTTTGAAGTCTTTCGAGGAAACGGGACTTCATATGTGTTCACTCAAATATACCGCAATAAGGGTCTTTACCTAAAAAATCGTAAAAAATTCAGGTTTTAACCTAAGATCTTTAAATTTGCACTGGTAGTATAGGAATAACTGCTGTGAAGTTCCAATAGCATGGCAACACCTTGCATTGTCAATCATACTGTCAAGTGTGATTTACAGGTGTCAAAGCACGTCATAATTTTTTACTCATTTGAAAAAATCATAACTAATTTGCATTTCATTTTGATGACATCAAACTTAGCAGTTTTACAGAATTTGACAAAATCTATCGAAATAGATTCTGAAAATGCACGATTTTTTGCTGAGTCAGCATATTTTGAAGAGAAAAGTTTCGACACCTGTCAACCAAATTTGCAAACACTACTGTGACAACTGGCACCCTAAAATCCTATTACTTTGAAAATAATAAGGGTTAAGCTCCACCAATTGCTATGTGTAAAGGATAGACAATTTTCAATTTGCATACGTAAATTGGATGTATTTACATTTAACCTAGCGCTGTAGATTAAAATTCAAAATTTGCCAAAAATGTTAAAATTCCTTGTTTATTATTATTTGGTTCTCTTTGATAAGCTGCTACTCACTACCATTAGAATATGGCATGCAACTATTTTTTTCAATGAATAAGCAATTCTTTCGAATGGCATAAACCACAATCTGTAGTGTTGAATCTGTAACGAGATAAAAAAATTGTACTAAATAAGCCAATTTGATATTAAATTGTCGATTTCCCGTCCTTTTTTTAAAATTTGAAGCCGTAGATCTTATAACAGTGGTCTAACACACAAAAAATTGTTCCTCTTGAAAAGATCTATTCAACCATATAAAACGTATTTTGATTTCGATTAAAGCCATTTTTGATATGACCAAAAAAGCGCAAAATCGAGTTACCCTCCCGTGTCAGAATTTACCCTGTCGAACACAAAAAAATTTTTGATTAAAAAACTTTTAAACCAAATCACTTCATATTTCACACTAGGAATACACAACATCATGCAAACAATTGTGCAAAATTTTGGCTCTTAACCCTTAGGGTTAAGGAATCTTTATTTTTTTTACATATTCGTGAAATTTTCAGTTGAGGATAAAGCCCGATGAAAGACGCGTATAGAGTGTAAAGTATATACCTTTACTACATTTTTTTGTTTTGAAAATTTTGACTTCCGTAATTTGCAGGTCATCTCAACGGCATTCTACAGCTAAAAGGGGTCTGGCACTAACCCTCTTTTACCCAAACTTGGGCATCTGAAACCCCTTTTTACCCCAAATTGTCGAGTGCCCTCCCATTTTTCGTCTTGAAATTAGTCTAAAATGCTTGTATCTTTATCGATCTAGCTTACATTTTGCAAAACGCCTTGTTATTATTGCTTACAAAGCAGACAAGTTTAAAATACTAGCATTACGTAAAACACTAATGTTACGCTAACAATACTACATTACTTAATATAGTTACATATAACTTACAATACAAATTTTACTCGCAAAGTTAACAATGCTTACAAGACTAATACAAATTTTACTCGCAATACTAACAATGCTTACAAATTCTAATGATGCTTACGACTACTAGCAATGCTTACATTGCTAATTTTGTACACTTTGTGAGAGGTTGTTTTGCAAACGAGACCACTTCTTCACAAAGAGGTTTGGGTCGTTGCTGTAGAATGCAGTTTGCTTTTCAATTTCCATTGAATTTATAAGTAGTTATATATAGACCTGTAGGTTGGCAAACTTGTTCCCAAGCCGACAGTTATATATGTAATATCTGGCTAGAAGGAGTAGGTGGTGAAAGAGAACATCTTTTACATTATCAATGAGACCAAAACATAGAGTCAAAGAAGGAGAAACATTTTCTGAATCATAGAGGTTTTGAGAAATGCAGTCATAGGTGCTCTTCCAAAATTTCTGTGTATGTTTGCAGGTCCAAAATAAATGAAAGAGAGTTTCTTTTTGTTCCTCACAGAAGGAGCAGGAATCCGTTTGTTTAATACCTATCTTGTGCAGAAAGTCATTTGTGGCGATTCTTCTATGAAGGAGTTTAAATTGGAAGGCTCTAAGTTTTGACTCTTTTGTACACAAAGATGACAGGCAGTACGTATTTTTCCAGTTTACTGTTATGTCAGGGTTACTAGCTATGTCCCTAATCTCTTTCAACCACTTCCCCTGACTTCTTAATGGTATATAAGATTTTTTGTTTATTAAATATTTATAAACCTTTTTTGAAACCTTGGCATGAGAAAAAAAGTTGTCAACTGGATTATTTGGTGGTAGGTTATGATTGACTTTAGAGTGAATTTTCTTACAATGCGCTACAGCAGATATTACTTTGTAACATTCGAGATAATTGGTTTTAATTCTGTATTTATCTAAAAAGGCATTATAACTTAGAAAATTTTGTTTGTCATCTTACAGATCTCTAATCCCCTTTGCCGCCGCGCTTAGCCAAGAAGAATGGGCGATTTCCTATTCTTATGTGAGAATTGTGCCATATACATGCGAGGAAAATTCTATGTGCTCATCTCAGAAAATTGGTCCAGTACTGTATTATCTCCTTCAAGAAAGGGTCTTGGAGAATTAGCCGTGAGGTATCCTGCTGTTTCAAGTTGCATTGGCACAACAGTTTGCCTCCGTACTTTCCTAAGTGATAGTCAAAAAAAACTTTCCATTTTCCTTTATTTTCGTCATTTAGGTACCCCTGGATCCACTTCATTTTCAAAGATTCATTAAGGCTACAAATATCTAACATCTTATATGGTATGTGTAAACATGTCAATGAAAGGAAAAGTTCAGAAATTAAATTTAGAAATTGTGCAAAAATGGGTTAAGCGAGGGAAACTCGACCGCGGATTCTGCTAATTGATTTTTTTTGGAAGGTTGGCCGAATCGGTTGAAATTAAAGCACTGATGTCCGCGCACTGCCGTTATCACGAGAACATCGCTATTTCAGTGTTTGACAGCAAGCGCAATTTTTTTAGCAAAAAATGAAACTTTTCAAAAGGCCGAAAATTAATTTTTTTTTTTTTAAGGTTGCCCGAATCGGCTGAAATTAAAGCGCTAATGTCCGCGCAGTGCCGTTATAAAAAGAACATCAATATTTCAGCGTTTGAGGGCAAGCGCAATTCCCCCATTGGAATTGGGGCAGGACCATCCTTTTCGCGTTTGTGCGATGACACAAGCATAACCAACTTTCTTTTCTTCTCGTCCCATCGTGCTTTCGCGAACATTTGTATCGTTGCATTTTCTAATGGGCCGAGTCGGGTTCCTACAGCTCTGGTTATTGATACGAGGAGGAGATCTCTGACAACACAGAACTACTTCAGAGTCAAATCTTCTGTTGTTTCTGCTGCATCAGCTGCAATTACAGCTTGTCTTCCCTCAACTGCCGGCTGGGAATTCATAATCATGTCCACCTCCTTGTTCGTAAGCAGGGTGTCACACTCATGAAGGTATTTGTCCCACTTGCCGGAAGAGGTCTCTAATGTAATGCAGCGCCTCCACCCTTTCAGATTTACTGCGAGGTCGAAGAGGATTTTTAGGGTTTCGTCATCAATGACTGGAAGGTGAGGTCGGGTTACCTTCTTGGTTACGAACTCTAGGAACATTTGAAGACTGTTCAGATAAGCTTTTAAGGTGCCTGCCGCCTTCTTCTTTAAGTTTGGAATGACCCACTCGAGCCACACACGGCTGCCTTCTTCCCCTGCTAAAGTAAGGATGTCGTCTCCGTACTTGTCAATTTCTTCTAGTATAGTCTTCACCTGACAGGCATGTTGCAGGCGATTCTTTTCTTTGTGGAACCCCGATGCCGGCTTAAAGAGGTATTTGTAGTCGCCGATAATCCAAATGTGGCGGTTACCTGCTGGGTTCGAAACCTTGAAATAGTTTTTCTGCATTGGATAGACGTCATCATCCTCATCATCGTCCTCCTCCTCTCTAGGGTCTGTACGTACGACTTTTGAGGATGGTCCTGCACTGTCCTGCTTTTTTAAAGGGGTTGGTGGCACGATATGTTGTTCGCCATCTGACTCCAATTTGTTTAGCTTTCTTTTTTGGGATTTAGGTTGTACCATTTGAGAGGATTCATCAGACTCGCTGTCACGTTTGGAGGGTGGTGACTTGACGGTCAACTCCACTATAGGAGGTTCTGGTTCATGCATTTTCTGTAATTCTTCCTTGACGCCATTGTAGGGTTTAGCCACTTTGAGACATAACTTGTACTTGGTGCTGGTAGTCTTCATCCGATGTTTATTTTGCAGGTGCTCGGGGAGGTATGCCCCTAGATAGCTGCAACCCACCTCTGGGCACCAACGCTTCCACCTCCCTTTGATGGTCTTTCCAGTCTTACTTTTTCTCTTCGGCTCTCTCTTCTTTCTCGCGTCTAGTCCCATAGCAAAGTACCGGTCCACATCCTCTTCGCAAATTTGATTTTTCTTGACGTGAACATAAAGCAGATGTCGCTTTAGGTTTGGCCCCACGTACACGCCGCAGCCTTTTCCTACTAGACACGTTATGTCCAGGTGGTTTCTGGAGGGATTCGTATTATCTTTTGCGGCTTTCTCCATATCTTCGTTCTCATCCTGCTGCCCTGCATCCTCATTCTCTTCCTCTGTGGTATTTCCTTCACTCTCTTTATTGCTCTCTGCATCGTTACCTTCGTCGTCGCTACATACCTCAGCTTTCTCCTTCCTTGATTGCTTGTCCAAACTGTTGACCTCTAACAACATGTTTATCGTAGGGCAGATGTCTTTTACTATTTCTAGTGTTTCGTCTGCCACATCCTGGCCATTCAATTTTTTTACGACCTTTATTGCTTTATCTTGGTTGAGTCTGTAAACGTACATCATGTACGATATAGCCTTTCTTGCCATTTCTTCACAATACTGTAGACCCAGCTTGTTCAATGAGTCACAAAAGTAAGCCATGTCACAAAGGTCGTCTTTTAGTTTGTTCTTTTCAACGGCATATAGGTCAAGCTCAGCTGGTGAGGTATAGTCGAATCCTTCATTTAGATTTAATGTTTTCAAAGCTTTTGGATCTCCGTTCTTTGCACAGTTTAGAAGGTCTATCACTACCGACAGTTTGTAATCTATCTTGTATTTAATATCCATACTTATTTCCTCAAAGGTTTCATACACACGCCTGTGCAAAATGCATAATTTATAGTCAACGTGTAAACTACTTAGATTTTAAATGGTGCCAAATGGAAAATATAACAGGATAGCCAAACAGTCAGTAGTAAATTACAGGCATTAAAGCGTGGGTGAAATCGACACCATGCACAGAGTGTCTTTCCAACGTTCTACGGTGTATTTTAATTTCAAGTCATTTCATAATATCCACTGAAAGTTAGTTAAGTTTGCACCAGGCGTACTTAAAGGCATTGTAATGAAGTCATAAAATTTTCCCTGTGCATAAAGCCGTTTACCCATTCTATAATCCCTGTTAATATGAAAGTCTGGATTAATATCCTCTAAAAGTTATAAGCGGTTAAAGTCTTACTCGTTCTTAGTTGTTTCGGGTGAAAATATCGTTTTTCGTAATGGTAACGAGTTATGCGTCCACCATTTTGTATATAACTTTAAACGCTAATAACTTTAAAGGTATTTAATCATTTGCACCCAAATTTGCTAGGCAGGTAGCACACGCAAAGGGCTACATAACAATATAAGTATGCTCCTCCCTAGTAAAGAATTGACTTTACAATAGACTTCCAAAATATCAATGCAAATGACGTCATAACTCATAAACAAAGGAACCGCATTTAACAAAGTTAATACTAAATGGTTCCTTGCATCATCAGCAACAATATTACAACATATTTACATCAGTTAAGGATCTCCAACTTGTAAAACGGAGGTAACATAAAATAACTGGTCAAACATTGCACCCTTAACTTTGACCAAAGCCTGCGCACAAGCAATCTGGTGTTTATCGGAAAAAATACATAGGAAAGTTTCTCAAGTACCTTAAATACCTTTTCCAATAGTTAGATTTGCTTCTGTGTAGGGTGCTAAATAGCATAAACAACGCAGCAAATTGAGTGAGTACTCACGTTTTGAAGTCTTTCGAGGAAAGGGGACTTCATATGTGTTCACTCAAATTTACCGCAATAAGGGTCTTTACCTAAAAAATCGTAAAAAATTCAGGTTTTAACCTAAGATCTTTAAATTTGCACAGGTAGTATAGGAATAACTGCTGTGAAGTTCCAATAGCATGGCAACACCTTGCATTGTCAATCATACTGTCAAGTGTGATTTACAGGTGTCAAAGCACGTCATAATTTTTTACTCATTTGAAAAAATCATAACTAATTTGCATTTCATTTTGATGACATCAAACTTAGCAGTTTTACAGAATTTGACAAAATCTATCGAAATAGATTCTGAAAATGCACGATTTTTTGCTGAGTCAGCATATTTTGAAAAGAAAAGTTTCGACACCTGTCAACCAAATTTGCAAACACTACTGTGACAACTGGCACCCTAAAATCCTATTACTTTGAAAATAATAAGGGTTAAGCTCCACCAATTGCTATGTGTAAAGGATAGACAATTTTTAATTTGCATACGTAAATTGGATGTATTTACATTTAACCTAGCGCTGTAGATTAAAATTCAAAATTTGTCATAAATGTTAAAATTCCTTGTTTATTATTATTTGGTTCTCTTTGATAAGCTGCTACTCACTACCATTAGAATATGGCATGCAACTATTTTTTTCAATGAATAAGCAATTCTTTCGAATGGCATAAACCACAATCTGTAGTGTTGAATCTGTAACGAGATAAAAAAATTGTACTAAATAAGCCAATTTGATATTAAATTGTCGATTTCCCGTCCTTTTTTTAAAATTTGAAGCCGTAGATCCTATAACAGTGGTCTAACACACAAAAAATTGTTCCTCTTGAAAAGATCTATTCAACCATATAAAACGTATTTGATTTCGATTAAAGCCATTTTTGATATGACCAAAAAAGCGCAAAATCGAGTTCCCCTCCCGTGTCAGAATTTACCCTGTCGAACACAAAAAAATTTTTGATTAAAAAACTTTTAAACCAAATCACTTCATATTTCACACTAGGAATACACAACATCATGCAAACAATTGTGCAAAATTTTGGCTCTTAACCCTTAGGGTTAAGTAATCTTTATTTTTTTTCATATTCGTGAAATTTTCAGTTGAGGATAAAGCCCGATGAAAGACGCGTATAGAGTGTAAAGTATATACCTTTACTACATTTTTTTGTTTTGAAAATTTTGACTTCCGTAATTTGCAGGTCATCTCAACGGCATTCTACAGCTAAAAGGGGTCTGGCACTAACCCTCTTTTACCCAAACTTGGGCATCTGAAACCCCTTTTTACCCCAAATTGTCGAGTGCCCTCCCATTTTTCGTCTTGAAATTAGTCTAAAATGCTTGTATCTTTATCGATCTAGCTTACATTTTGCAAAACGCCTTGTTATTATTGCTTACAAAGCAGACAAGTTTAAAATACTAGCATTACGTAAAACACTAATGTTACGCTAACAATACT
This sequence comes from Blastomussa wellsi, assembly GCA_947652115.1. NCBI lineage: Eukaryota > Metazoa > Cnidaria > Anthozoa > Scleractinia > Plerogyridae > Blastomussa > Blastomussa wellsi. The sequence goes on along the minus strand of OX393570.1, from coordinate 13,479,521 downwards.
ACATTACTTAATATAGTTACATATAACTTACAATACAAATTTTACTCGCAAAGTTAACAATGCTTACAAGACTAATACAAATTTTACTCGCAATACTAACAATGCTTACAAATTCTAATGATGCTTACGACTACTAGCAATGCTTATATTGCTAATTTTGTACACTTTGTGAGAGGTTGTTTTGCAAACGAGACCACTTCTTCACAAAGAGGTTTGGGTCGTTGCTGTAGAATGCAGTTTGCTTTTCAATTTCCATTGAATTTATAAGTAGTTGTATATAGACCTGTAGGTTGGGAAGCTTGTTCCCAAGCCGACAGTTATATTTGTAATATCTGGCTAGAAGGAGTAGGTGGTGAAAGAGAACATCTTTTACATTATCAATGAGACCAAAACATAGAGTCAAAGAAGGAGAAACATTTTCTGAATCATAGAGGTTTTGAGAAATGCAGTCATAGGTGCTCTTCCAAAATTTCTGTGTATGTTTGCAGGTCCAAAATAAATGAAAGAGAGTTTCTTTTTGTTCCTCACAGAAGGAGCAGGAATCCGTTTGTTTAATACCTATCTTGTGCAGAAAGTCATTTGTGGCGATTCTTCTATGAAGGAGTTTAAATTGGAAGGCTCTAAGTTTTGACTCTTTTGTACACAAAGATGACAGGCAGTACGTATTTTTCCAGTTTACTGTTATGTCAGGGTTACTAGCTATGTCCCTAATCTCTTTCAACCACTTCCCCTGACTTCTTAATGGTATATAAGATTTTTTGTTTATTAAATATTTATAAACCTTTTTTGAAACCTTGGCATGAGAAAAAAAGTTGTCAACTGGATTATTTGGTGGTAGGTTATGATTGACTTTAGAGTGAATTTTCTTACAATGCGCTACAGCAGATATCACTTTTTAACATTCGAGATAATTGGTTTTAATTCTGTATTTATCTAAAAAGGCATTATAACTTAGAAAATTTTGTTTGTCATCTTACAGATCTCTAATCCCCTTTACCCCCGCGCTTAGCCAAGAAGAATGGGCGATTTCCTATTCTTATGTGAGAATTGTGCCACATACATGCGGAGGAAAATTCTATGTTGTCATCTCAGAAGTTAAAATTGGTCCAGTACTGTATTATCTCCTTCAAGAAAGGGTCTTGGAGAATTAGACGTGAGGTATCCTGCTGTTTCAAGTTGCATTGGAACAACAGTTTGCCTCCGTACTTTCATAAGTGATAGTAAAAAAAAACTTTCTATTTTCCTTTATTTTCGTCATTTAGGTACCCCTGGATCCACTTCATTTTCAAGGATTCATTAAAGCTACAAATATCTAACATCTTATATGGTATGTATAAACATGCCAATGAAAAGAAAAGTTCAGAAATTAAATTTCGAATTTTTTTAATTTTTTTTTGTGCAAAATGGGTTAAGCGAGGGCAACTCGACCGCGGATTCTGTTAATTGATTTTTTTTTGGAAGGTTGGCCGAATCGGCTGAAATTAAAACGCTGATGTCCGCGCACTGCCGTTATCACGAGAACATCGCTATTTCAGTGTTTGACAGCAAGCGCAATTTTTTTTAGCAAAAAATGAAACTTTTCAGAAGGCCGAAAAGTGATTTTTTTGGAAGGTTGACCGAATCGGCTGAAATTAAAGCCCTGATGTCCGCGCACTGCCGTTATCACGAGAACATCGCTATTTCAGCGTTTGACAGCAAGCGCAATTTTTTAGCCTAAAAATGAAACTTTTCAGAAGGCCGAAAATTGATTTTTTTTAAGGTTGCCCGAATCAGCTGAAATTAAAGCGCTAATGTCCGCGGAGTGCCGTTATAAAAAGAACATCAATATTTCAGCGTTTGAGGGCAAGCGTAATTCCCCAATTGGAATTGGGCCAGGACCATCCTCTTCGCGTTTGTGCGATGACACAAGCATAACCAACTTTTTTTTCTTCTCGTCCCATCGTGCTTTCGCGAACATTTGTATCGTTGCATTTTCCAATGGGCCAAGTCGGGTTCCTACAGCTCTGGTTATTGATACGAGGAGGAGATCACTGACGGCACAGAACTACTTCAGAGTCAAATCTTCTGTTGTTTCTGCTGCATCAGCTGCAATTACAGCTTGTCTTCCCTCAACTGCCGGCTGGGAATTCATAATCATGTCCACCTCCTTGTTCGTAAGCAGGGTGTCACACACATCAAGGTATTTGTCCCACTTGCCGGAAGAGGTCTCTTTTGTAATGCAGCGCCTCCACCCTTTCAGATTTACTGCGAGGTCGAAGAGGATTTTTAGGGTTTCGTCATCAATGACTGGAAGGTGAGGTCGGGTTACCTTCTTGGTTACGAACTCTAGGAACATTTGAAGACTGTTCAGATAAGCTTTTAAGGTGCCTGCCGCCTTCTTCTTTAAGTTTGGAATGACCCACTCGAGCCACACACGGCTGCCTTCTTCCCGTGCTAAAGTAAGGATGTCGTCTCCGTACTTGTCAATTTCTTCTAGTATAGTCTTCACCTGACAGGCATGTTGTAGGCGATTATTTTCTTTGTGGAACCCCGATGCCGGCTTAAAGAGGTATTTGTAGTCGCCGATAATCCAAATGTGGCGGTTACCTGCTGGGTTCGAAACCTTGAAATAGTCTTTCTGCATTGGATAGACGTCATCATCCTCATCATCGTCCTCCTCCTCTCTATGGTCTGTACGTACGACTTTTAAGGATGGTCCTGCACTGTCCTGCTTTTTTAAAGGGGTTGGTGGCACGATATGTTGTTCGCCATCTGACTCCAATTTGTTTAGCTTTCTTTTTTGGGATTTAGGTTGTACCATTTGAGAGGATTCATCAGACTCGCTGTCACGTTTGGAGGGTGGTGACTTGACGGTCAACTCCACTATACGAGGTTCTGGTTCATGCATTTTCTATAATTCTTCCTTGACGCCCTTGTAGCGTTAGCCACTTTAAGACATAACTTGTACTTGGTGCTGGTAGTCTTCATCCGATGTTTATTTTGCAGGTGCTCGGGGAGGTATGCCCCTAGGTAGCTGCAACCCACCTCTGGGCACCAACGCTTCCACCTCCCTTTGATGGTCTTTCCAGTCTTATTCTTTCTCTTCGGCTCTCTCTTCTTTCTCCTTCTTAGTCCCATAGCAAAGTCCCGGTCCACATCTTCTTCGCAAATTTGATTTTTCTTGACGTGAACATTAAGCAGATGTCGCTTTAGGTTTGGCCCCACGTACCCGCCGCAGCCTTTTCCTACTATACACGTCATGTCCAGGTGGTGACTGGAGGGATTCGGATTATCTTTTGCGGCTTTCTCCATATCTTCGTTCTCATCCTGCTGCCCTGCATCCTCATTCTCTTCCTCTGTGGTATCTCCTTCACTCTCTTTATTGCTCTCTGCATCGTTACTTTCGTCGTCGCTACATACTTCAGCTTCCTCCTTCCTTGATTGTTTGTCCAAACTGTTGACCTCTAACAACATGTTTATCGTAGGGCAGATATCTTTTACTATTTCTAGTGTTTCGTCTGCCACATCCGGGTCATTCAAATTTTTACGACCTTTATTGCTTTATCTTGGTTGAGTCTGTAAACGTACATCATGTACGATATAGCCTTTCTTGCCATTTCTTCACAATACTGTAGACCCAGCTTGTTCAATGAGTCACAAAAGTAAGCCATGTCACAAAGGTCGTCTTTTAGTTTGTTCTTTTCAACGGCATATAGGTCTAGCTCAGCTGGTGAGGTATAGTCCAATTTTTCATCCAGATTTAATGTTTTCAAAGCTTTTGGATCTCCGTTCTTTGAACAGTTTAGAAGGTCTATCACTACCGACAGTTTGTCATCTATCTTGTATTTAATATCCATACTTATTTCCTCAAAGGTTTCATACACATGCCTGTGGAAAATGCATAATTTATAGTCAACGTGTACACTACCTAGATTTTCAAGAGTGCCAAATGGAAAATATAACCGGATAGCCAAAACATCAGTAGTAACTTACAGGCATTATAGCGCGGGTGAAATCGACACCATGCACAGAGTGTCTTTCCAACGTTCTACGGTGTATTCTAATTTCAAGTTATTTCATAATATCCACTGAAAGTTAGTTAAGTTTGCGCCTGTCGTACTTACAGGCACTGTAATGAAGTCACAAAGTTTCCCCGTGCATAAAGCCCTTTACCCATTCTATAATCCCTGTTAATATGAAAGTCTGGATTGATATCCTCTAAAAGTTATAAGCGGTTAAGGTCTTACTCGTTCTTTGTTTTTTCGGGTAAAAGTATCGTTTTTGGTAATGTTAACGAGTTATGCGTCCACCATTTTGTATATAACTTTAAACGCTAATAACTTTAAAGGTATTTAATCATTTGCACCCAAATTTACCAGGCCGGTAGCACACGCTAAGGGCTACATAACAATATAAGTATGCTCCTCCCTAGTAAAGAATTGACTTTAAAGTAGACTTCCAAAATATCAATGCAAATGACGTCATAACTCATAAACAAAGGAACCGCATTTAACAAAGTTAATACTAAATGGTTCCTTGCATCATCAGCAACAATATTACAACATATTTACATCAGTTAAGGATCTCCAACTTGTAAAACGGAGGTAACATAAAATAACTGGTCAAAAATTGCATCCTTAACTTTAACCAAAGCCTGCGCACAAGCAATCTGGTGTTTATCGGGAACAATACATAGGAAAGTTTCTCAAGTACCTTATATACCTTTTCCAATAGTTAGATTTCCTTCTGTGTAGCATTTAATGGTGCTAAATAGCATAAACAACGCAGCAAATTGAGTGAGTACTCACGTTTTGAAGTCTTTCGAGGAAAGGGGACTTCATATGTGTTCACTCAAATATACCGCAATAAGGGTCTTTACCTAAAAAATCGTAAAAAATTCAGGTTTTAACCTAAGATCTTTAAATTTGCACAGGTAGTATAGGAATAACTGCTGTGAAGTTCCAATAGCATGGCAACACCTTGCATTGTCAATCATACTGTCAAGTGTGATTTACAGGTGTCAAAGCACGTCATAATTTTTTACTCATTTGAAAAAATCATAACTAATTTGCATTTCATTTTGATGACATCAAACTTAGCAGTTTTACAGAATTTGACAAAATCTATCGAAATAGATTCTGAAAATGCACGATTTTTTGCTGAGTCAGCATATTTTGAAAAGAAAAGTTTCGACACCTGTCAACCAAATTTGCAAACACTACTGTGACAACTGGCACCCTAAAATCCTATTACTTTGAAAATAATAAGGGTTAAGCTCCACCAATTGCTATGTGTAAAGGATAGACAATTTTCAATTTGCATACGTAAATTGGATGTATTTACATTTAACCTAGCGCTGTAGATTAAAATTCAAAATTTGTCATAAATGTTAAAATTCCTTGTTTATTATTATTTGGTTCTCTTTGATAAGCTGCTACTCACTACCATTAGAATATGGCATGCAACTATTTTTTTCAATGAATAAGCAATTCTTTCGAATGGCATAAACCACAATCTGTAGTGTTGAATCTGTAACGAGATAAAAAAATTGTACTAAATAAGCCAATTTGATATTAAATTGTCGATTTCCCGTCCTTTTTTTAAAATTTGAAGCCGTAGATCCTATAACAGTGGTCTAACACACAAAAAATTGTTCCTCTTGAAAAGATCTATTCAACCATATAAAACGTATTTGATTTCGATTAAAGCCATTTTTGATATGACCAAAAAAGCGCAAAATTGAGTTCCCCTCCCGTGTCAGAATTTACCCTGTCGAACACAAAAAAATTTTTGATTAAAAAACTTTTAAACCAAATCACTTCATATTTCACACTAGGAATACACAACATCATGCAAACAATTGTGCAAAATTTTGGCTCTTAACCCTTAGGGTTAAGTAATCTTTATTTTTTTTCATATTCGTGAAATTTTCAGTTGAGGATAAAGCCCGATGAAAGACGCGTATAGAGTGTAAAGTATATACCTTTACTACATTTTTTTGTTTTGAAAATTTTGACTTCCGTAATTTGCAGGTCATCTCAACGGCATTCTACAGCTAAAAGGGGTCTGGCACTAACCCTCTTTTACCCAAACTTGGGCATCTGAAACCCCTTTTTACCCCAAATTGTCGAGTGCCCTCCCATTTTTCGTCTTGAAATTAGTCTAAAATGCTTGTATCTTTATCGATCTAGCTTACATTTTGCAAAACGCCTTGTTATTATTGCTTACAAAGCAGACAAGTTTAAAATACTAGCATTACGTAAAACACTAATGTTACGCTAACAATACTACATTACTTAATATAGTTACATATAACTTACAATACAAATTTTACTCGCAAAGTTAACAATGCTTACAAGACTAATACAAATTTTACTCGCAATACTAACAATGCTTACAAATTCTAATGATGCTTACGACTACTAGCAATGCTTATATTGCTAATTTTGTACACTTTGTGAGAGGTTGTTTTGCAAACGAGACCACTTCTTCACAAAGAGGTTTGGGTCGTTGCTGTAGAATGCAGTTTGCTTTTCAATTTCCATTGAATTTATAAGTAGTTGTATATAGACCTGTAGGTTGGGAAGCTTGTTCCCAAGCCGACAGTTATATTTGTAATATCTGGCTAGAAGGAGTAGGTGGTGAAAGAGAACATCTTTTACATTATCAATGAGACCAAAACATAGAGTCAAAGAAGGAGAAACATTTTCTGAATCATAGAGGTTTTGAGAAATGCAGTCATAGGTGCTCTTCCAAAATTTCTGTGTATGTTTGCAGGTCCAAAATAAATGAAAGAGAGTTTCTTTTTGTTCCTCACAGAAGGAGCAGGAATCCGTTTGTTTAATACCTATCTTGTGCAGAAAGTCATTTGTGGCGATTCTTCTATGAAGGAGTTTAAATTGGAAGGCTCTAAGTTTTGACTCTTTTGTACACAAAGATGACAGGCAGTACGTATTTTTCCAGTTTACTGTTATGTCAGGGTTACTAGCTATGTCCCTAATCTCTTTCAACCACTTCCCCTGACTTCTTAATGGTATATAAGATTTTTTGTTTATTAAATATTTATAAACCTTTTTTGAAACCTTGGCATGAGAAAAAAAGTTGTCAACTGGATTATTTGGTGGTAGGTTATGATTGACTTTAGAGTGAATTTTCTTACAATGCGCTACAGCAGATATCACTTTTTAACATTCGAGATAATTGGTTTTAATTCTGTATTTATCTAAAAAGGCATTATAACTTAGAAAATTTTGTTTGTCATCTTACAGATCTCTAATCCCCTTTACCCCCGCGCTTAGCCAAGAAGAATGGGCGATTTCCTATTCTTATGTGAGAATTGTGCCATATACATGCGAGGAAAATTCTATGTGCTCATCTCAGAAAATTGGTCCAGTACTGTATTATCTCCTTCAAGAAAGGGTCTTGGAGAATTAGCCGTGAGGTATCCTGCTGTTTCAAGTTGCATTGGCACAACAGTTTGCCTCCGTACTTTCCTAAGTGATAGTCAAAAAAAACTTTCCATTTTCCTTTATTTTCGTCATTTAGGTACCCCTGGATCCACTTCATTTTCAAAGATTCATTAAGGCTACAAATATCTAACATCTTATATGGTATGTGTAAACATGTCAATGAAAGGAAAAGTTCAGAAATTAAATTTAGAAATTGTGCAAAAATGGGTTAAGCGAGGGAAACTCGACCGCGGATTCTGCTAATTGATTTTTTTTGGAAGGTTGGCCGAATCGGTTGAAATTAAAGCACTGATGTCCGCGCACTGCCGTTATCACGACAACATCGCTATTTCAGTGTTTGACAGCAAGCGCAATTTTTTAGCCTAAAAATGAAACTTTTCAGAAGGCCGAAAAGTGATTTTTTTGGAAGGTTGACCGAATCGGCTGAAATTAAAGCACTGATGTCCGCGCACTGCCGTTATCACGAGAACATCGCTATTTCAGAGTTTGACAGCAAGCGCAATTTTTTAGCCTAAAAATGAAACTTTTCAGAAGGCCGAAAATTGATTTTTTTTAAGGTTGCCCGAATCGGCTGAAATTAAAGCGCTAATGTCCGCGCAGTGCCGTTATAAAAAGAACATCAATATTTCAGCGTTTGAGGGCAAGCGCAATTCCCCCATCGGAATTGGGGCAGGACCATCCTTTTCGCGTTTGTGCGATGACACAAGCATAACCAACTTTCTTTTCTTCTCGTCCCATCGTGCTTTCGCGAACATTTGTATTGTTGCATTTTCTAATGGGCCGAGTCGGGTTCCTACAGCTCTGGTTATTGATACGAGGAGGAGATCTCTGACAACACAGAACTACTTCAGAGTCAAATCTTCTGTTGTTTCTGCTGCATCAGCTGCAATTACAGCTTGTCTTCCCTCAACTGCCGGCTGGGAATTCATAATCATGTCCACCTCCTTGTTCGTAGGCAGGGTGTCACACTCATCAAGGTATTTGTCCCACTTGCCGGAAGAGGTCTCTTTTGTAATGCAGCGCCTCCACCCTTTCAGATTTACTGCGAGGTCGAAGAGGATTTTTAGGGTTTCGTCATCAATGACTGGAAGGTGAGGTCGGGTTACCTTCTTGGTTACGAACTCTAGGAACATTTGAAGACTGTTCAGATAAGCTTTTAAGGTGCCTGCCGCCTTCTTCTTTAAGTTTGGAATGACGCACTCGAGCAACACACGGCTGCCTTCTTCCCCTGCTAAAGTAAGGATGTCGTCTCCGTACTTGTCTTCAATTTCTTCTAGTATAGTCTTCACCTGACAGGCATGTTGAAGGCGATTCTTTTCTTTGTGGAACCCCGATGCCGGCTTAAAGAGGTATTTATAGTCGCCGATAATCCAAATGTGGCGGTTACCTGCTGGGTTCGCAACCTTGAAATAGTCTTTCTGCATTGGATAGACGTCATCATCCTCATCATCGTCCTCCTCCTCTCTAGTGTCTGTACGTACGACTTTTGAGGATGGTCCTGCACTGTCCTGCTTTTTTAAAGGGGTTGGTGTCACGATATCTTGTTCGCCATCTGACTCCAATTTGTTTAGCTTTCTTTTTTGGGATTTAGGTTGTACCATTTGAGAGGATTCATCAGACTCGCTGTCACGTTTGGAGGGTGGTGACTTGACGGTCAACTCCACTATAGGAGGTTCTGGTTCATGCATTTTCTATAATTCTACCTTGACGCCCTTGTAGCGTTAGCCACTTTAAGACATAACTTGTACTTGGTGCTGGTAGTCTTCATCCGATGTTTATTTTGCAGGTGCCCGGGGAGGCTTGACCCCACGTACCCGCCGCAGCCTTTTCCTACTAGACACGTCATGTCCAGGTGGTGACTGGAGGGATTCGTATTATCTTTTGCGGCTTTCTCCATATCTTCGTTCTCATCCTGCTGCCCTGCATCCTCATTCTCTTCCTCTGTGGTATCTCCTTCACTCTCTTTATTGCTCTCTGCATCGTTACTTTCGTTGTCGCTACATACTTCAGCTTCCTCCTTCCTTGATTGCTTGTCCAAACTGTTGACCTCTAACAACATGTTTATCGTAGGGCAGATATCTTTTACTATGTCTAGTGTTTCGTCTGCCACATCCTGGCCATTCAAATTTTTTATGACCTTTATTGCTTTATCTTGGTTGAGTCTGTAAACGTACACCATGTACGATATAGCCTTTCTTGCCATTTCTTCACAATGCTGTAGACCCAGCTTGTTCAATGAGGCACAAAATTAAGCCATGTCACAAAGGTCGTCTTTTAGTTTGTTCTTTTCAACGGCATATAGGTCTAGCTCAGCTGGTGAGGTATAGTCGAATCCTTCATCCAGATTTAATGTTTTCAAAGCTTTTGGATCTCCGTTCTTTGCACAGTTTAGAAGGTCAATCACTACCGACAGTTTGTCATCTATCTTGTATTTAATATCCATACTTATTTCCTCAAAGGTTTCATACACA
>OX393570.1:13447102-13464602 GCA_947652115.1 Blastomussa wellsi | reverse complement strand
TTCTATAATTCTTCCTTGACGCCCTTGTAGCGTTAGCCACTTTAAGACATAACTTGTACTTGGTGCTGGTAGTCTTCATCCGATGTTTATTTTGCAGGTGCTCGGGGAGGTATGCCCCTAGGTAGCTGCAACCCACCTCTGGGCACCAACGCTTCCACCTCCCTTTGATGGTCTTTCCAGTCTTATTCTTTCTCTTCGGCTCTCTCTTCTTTCTCCTTCTTAGTCCCATAGCAAAGTCCCGGTCCACATCTTCTTCGCAAATTTGATTTTTCTTGACGTGAACATTAAGCAGATGTCGCTTTAGGTTTGGCCCCACGTACCCGCCGCAGCCTTTTCCTACTATACACGTCATGTCCAGGTGGTGACTGGAGGGATTCGGATTATCTTTTGCGGCTTTCTCCATATCTTCGTTCTCATCCTGCTGCCCTGCATCCTCATTCTCTTCCTCTGTGGTATCTCCTTCACTCTCTTTATTGCTCTCTGCATCGTTACTTTCGTCGTCGCTACATACTTCAGCTTCCTCCTTCCTTGATTGTTTGTCCAAACTGTTGACCTCTAACAACATGTTTATCGTAGGGCAGATGTCTTTTACTATTTCTAGTGTTTCGTCTGCCACATCCGGGTCATTCAAATTTTTACGACCTTTATTGCTTTATCTTGGTTGAGTCTGTAAACGTACATCATGTACGATATAGCATTTCTTGCCATTTCTTCACAATACTGTAGACCCAGCTTGTTCAATGAGTCACAAAAGTAAGCCATGTCACAAAGGTCGTCTTTTAGTTTGTTCTTTTCAACGGCATATAGGTCTAGCTCAGCTGGTGAGGTATAGTCCAATTTTTCATCCAGATTTAATGTTTTCAAAGCTTTTGGATCTCCGTTCTTTGAACAGTTTAGAAGGTCTATCACTACCGACAGTTTGTCATCTATCTTGTATTTAATATCCATACTTATTTCCTCAAAGGTTTCATACACATGCCTGTGTAAAATGCATAATTTATAGTCAACGTGTACACTACCTAGATTTTCAAGAGTGCCAAATGGAAAATATAACCGGATAGCCAAAACATCAGTAGTAACTTACAGGCATTATAGCGCGGGTGAAATCGACACCATGCACAGAGTGTCTTTCCAACGTTCTACGGTGTATTCTAATTTCAAGTTATTTCATAATATCCACTGAAAGTTAGTTAAGTTTGCGCCTGTCGTACTTACAGGCATTGTAATGAAGTCACAAAGTTTCCCCGTGCATAAAGCCCTTTACCCATTCTATAATCCCTGTTAATATGAAAGTCTGGATTGATATCCTCTAAAAGTTATAAGCGGTTAAGGTCTTACTCGTTCTTTGTTTTTTCGGGTAAAAGTATCGTTTTTGGTAATGTTAACGAGTTATGCGTCCACCATTTTGTATATAACTTTAAACGCTAATAACTTTAAAGGTATTTAATCATTTGCACCCAAATTTACCAGGCCGGTAGCACACGCTAAGGGCTACATAACAATATAAGTATGCTCCTCCCTAGTAAAGAATTGACTTTAAAGTAGACTTCCAAAATATCAATGCAAATGACGTCATAACTCATAAACAAAGGAACCGCATTTAACAAAGTTAATACTAAATGGTTCCTTGCATCATCAGCAACAATATTACAACATATTTACATCAGTTAAGGATCTCCAACTTGTAAAACGGAGGTAACATAAAATAACTGGTCAAAAATTGCATCCTTAACTTTAACCAAAGCCTGCGCACAAGCAATCTGGTGTTTATCGGGAACAATACATAGGAAAGTTTCTCAAGTACCTTATATACCTTTTCCAATAGTTAGATTTCCTTCTGTGTAGCATTTAATGGTGCTAAATAGCATAAACAACGCAGCAAATTGAGTGAGTACTCACGTTTTGAAGTCTTTCGAGGAAAGGGGACTTCATATGTGTTCACTCAAATATACCGCAATAAGGGTCTTTACCTAAAAAATCGTAAAAAATTCAGGTTTTAACCTAAGATCTTTAAATTTGCACAGGTAGTATAGGAATAACTGCTGTGAAGTTCCAATAGCATGGCAACACCTTGCATTGTCAATCATACTGTCAAGTGTGATTTACAGGTGTCAAAGCACGTCATAATTTTTTACTCATTTTAAAAAATCATAACTAATTTGCATTTCATTTTGATGACATCAAACTTAGCAGTTTTACAGAATTTGACAAAATCTATCGAAATAGATTCTGAAAATGCACGATTTTTTGCTGAGTCAGCATATTTTGAAAAGAAAAGTTTCGACACCTGTCAACCAAATTTGCAAACACTACTGTGACAACTGGCACCCTAAAATCCTATTACTTTGAAAATAATAAGGGTTAAGCTCCACCAATTGCTATGTGTAAAGGATAGACAATTTTCAATTTGCATACGTAAATTGGATGTATTTACATTTAACCTAGCGCTGTAGATTAAAATTCAAAATTTGTCATAAATGTTAAAATTCCTTGTTTATTATTATTTGGTTCTCTTTGATAAGCTGCTACTCACTACCATTAGAATATGGCATGCAACTATTTTTTTCAATGAATAAGCAATTCTTTCGAATGGCATAAACCACAATCTGTAGTGTTGAATCTGTAACGAGATAAAAAAATTGTACTAAATAAGCCAATTTGATATTAAATTGTCGATTTCCCGTCCTTTTTTTAAAATTTGAAGCCGTAGATCCTATAACAGTGGTCTAACACACAAAAAATTGTTCCTCTTGAAAAGATCTATTCAACCATATAAAACGTATTTGATTTCGATTAAAGCCATTTTTGATATGACCAAAAAAGCGCAAAATTGAGTTCCCCTCCCGTGTCAGAATTTACCCTGTCGAACACAAAAAAATTTTTGATTAAAAAACTTTTAAACCAAATCACTTCATATTTCACACTAGGAATACACAACATCATGCAAACAATTGTGCAAAATTTTGGCTCTTAACCCTTAGGGTTAAGTAATCTTTATTTTTTTTCATATTCGTGAAATTTTCAGTTGAGGATAAAGCCCGATGAAAGACGCGTATAGAGTGTAAAGTATATACCTTTACTACATTTTTTTGTTTTGAAAATTTTGACTTCCGTAATTTGCAGGTCATCTCAACGGCATTCTACAGCTAAAAGGGGTCTGGCACTAACCCTCTTTTACCCAAACTTGGGCATCTGAAACCCCTTTTTACCCCAAATTGTCGAGTGCCCTCCCATTTTTCGTCTTGAAATTAGTCTAAAATGCTTGTATCTTTATCGATCTAGCTTACATTTTGCAAAACGCCTTGTTATTATTGCTTACAAAGCAGACAAGTTTAAAATACTAGCATTACGTAAAACACTAATGTTACGCTAACAATACTACATTACTTAATATAGTTACATATAACTTACAATACAAATTTTACTCGCAAAGTTAACAATGCTTACAAGACTAATACAAATTTTACTCGCAATACTAACAATGCTTACAAATTCTAATGATGCTTACGACTACTAGCAATGCTTATATTGCTAATTTTGTACACTTTGTGAGAGGTTGTTTTGCAAACGAGACCACTTCTTCACAAAGAGGTTTGGGTCGTTGCTGTAGAATGCAGTTTGCTTTTCAATTTCCATTGAATTTATAAGTAGTTGTATATAGACCTGTAGGTTGGGAAGCTTGTTCCCAAGCCGACAGTTATATTTGTAATATCTGGCTAGAAGGAGTAGGTGGTGAAAGAGAACATCTTTTACATTATCAATGAGACCAAAACATAGAGTCAAAGAAGGAGAAACATTTTCTGAATCATAGAGGTTTTGAGAAATGCAGTCATAGGTGCTCTTCCAAAATTTCTGTGTATGTTTGCAGGTCCAAAATAAATGAAAGAGAGTTTCTTTTTGTTCCTCACAGAAGGAGCAGGAATCCGTTTGTTTAATACCTATCTTGTGCAGAAAGTCATTTGTGGCGATTCTTCTATGAAGGAGTTTAAATTGGAAGGCTCTAAGTTTTGACTCTTTTGTACACAAAGATGACAGGCAGTACGTATTTTTCCAGTTTACTGTTATGTCAGGGTTACTAGCTATGTCCCTAATCTCTTTCAACCACTTCCCCTGACTTCTTAATGGTATATAAGATTTTTTGTTTATTAAATATTTATAAACCTTTTTTGAAACCTTGGCATGAGAAAAAAAGTTGTCAACTGGATTATTTGGTGGTAGGTTATGATTGACTTTAGAGTGAATTTTCTTACAATGCGCTACAGCAGATATCACTTTTTAACATTCGAGATAATTGGTTTTAATTCTGTATTTATCTAAAAAGGCATTATAACTTAGAAAATTTTGTTTGTCATCTTACAGATCTCTAATCCCCTTTACCCCCGCGCTTAGCCAAGAAGAATGGGCGATTTCCTATTCTTATGTGAGAATTGTGCCATATACATGCGAGGAAAATTCTATGTGCTCATCTCAGAAAATTGGTCCAGTACTGTATTATCTCCTTCAAGAAAGGGTCTTGGAGAATTAGCCGTGAGGTATCCTGCTGTTTCAAGTTGCATTGGCACAACAGTTTGCCTCCGTACTTTCCTAAGTGATAGTCAAAAAAAACTTTCCATTTTCCTTTATTTTCGTCATTTAGGTACCCCTGGATCCACTTCATTTTCAAAGATTCATTAAGGCTACAAATATCTAACATCTTATATGGTATGTGTAAACATGTCAATGAAAGGAAAAGTTCAGAAATTAAATTTAGAAATTGTGCAAAAATGGGTTAAGCGAGGGAAACTCGACCGCGGATTCTGCTAATTGATTTTTTTTGGAAGGTTGGCCGAATCGGTTGAAATTAAAGCACTGATGTCCGCGCACTGCCGTTATCACGACAACATCGCTATTTCAGTGTTTGACAGCAAGCGCAATTTTTTAGCCTAAAAATGAAACTTTTAAGAAGGCCGAAAAGTGATTTTTTTGGAAGGTTGACCGAATCGGCTGAAATTAAAGCACTGATGTCCGCGCACTGCCGTTATCACGAGAACATCGCTATTTCAGAGTTTGACAGCAAGCGCAATTTTTTAGCCTAAAAATGAAACTTTTCAGAAGGCCGAAAATTGATTTTTTTTAAGGTTGCCCGAATCGGCTGAAATTAAAGCGCTAATGTCCGCGCAGTGCCGTTATAAAAAGAACATCAATATTTCAGCGTTTGAGGGCAAGCGCAATTCCCCCATTGGAATTGGGGCAGGACCATCCTTTTCGCGTTTGTGCGATGACACAAGCATAACCAACTTTCTTTTCTTCTCGTCCCATCGTGCTTTCGCGAACATTTGTATTGTTGCATTTTCTAATGGGCCGAGTCGGGTTCCTACAGCTCTGGTTATTGATACGAGGAGGAGATCTCTGACAACACAGAACTACTTCAGAGTCAAATCTTCTGTTGTTTCTGCTGCATCAGCTGCAATTACAGCTTGTCTTCCCTCAACTGCCGGCTGGGAATTCATAATCATGTCCACCTCCTTGTTCGTAGGCAGGGTGTCACACTCATCAAGGTATTTGTCCCACTTGCCGGAAGAGGTCTCTTTTGTAATGCAGCGCCTCCACCCTTTCAGATTTACTGCGAGGTCGAAGAGGATTTTTAGGGTTTCGTCATCAATGACTGGAAGGTGAGGTCGGGTTACCTTCTTGGTTACGAACTCTAGGAACATTTGAAGACTGTTCAGATAAGCTTTTAAGGTGCCTGCCGCCTTCTTCTTTAAGTTTGGAATGACGCACTCGAGCAACACACGGCTGCCTTCTTCCCCTGCTAAAGTAAGGATGTCGTCTCCGTACTTGTCTTCAATTTCTTCTAGTATAGTCTTCACCTGACAGGCATGTTGAAGGCGATTCTTTTCTTTGTGGAACCCCGATGCCGGCTTAAAGAGGTATTTATAGTCGCCGATAATCCAAATGTGGCGGTTACCTGCTGGGTTCGCAACCTTGAAATAGTCTTTCTGCATTGGATAGACGTCATCATCCTCATCATCGTCCTCCTCCTCTCTAGTGTCTGTACGTACGACTTTTGAGGATGGTCCTGCACTGTCCTGCTTTTTTAAAGGGGTTGGTGTCACGATATCTTGTTCGCCATCTGACTCCAATTTGTTTAGCTTTCTTTTTTGGGATTTAGGTTGTACCATTTGAGAGGATTCATCAGACTCGCTGTCACGTTTGGAGGGTGGTGACTTGACGGTCAACTCCACTATAGGAGGTTCTGGTTCATGCATTTTCTATAATTCTACCTTGACGCCCTTGTAGCGTTAGCCACTTTAAGACATAACTTGTACTTGGTGCTGGTAGTCTTCATCCGATGTTTATTTTGCAGGTGCCCGGGGAGGCTTGACCCCACGTACCCGCCGCAGCCTTTTCCTACTAGACACGTCATGTCCAGGTGGTGACTGGAGGGATTCGTATTATCTTTTGCGGCTTTCTCCATATCTTCGTTCTCATCCTGCTGCCCTGCATCCTCATTCTCTTCCTCTGTGGTATCTCCTTCACTCTCTTTATTGCTCTCTGCATCGTTACTTTCGTTGTCGCTACATACTTCAGCTTCCTCCTTCCTTGATTGCTTGTCCAAACTGTTGACCTCTAACAACATGTTTATCGTAGGGCAGATATCTTTTACTATGTCTAGTGTTTCGTCTGCCACATCCTGGCCATTCAAATTTTTTATGACCTTTATTGCTTTATCTTGGTTGAGTCTGTAAACGTACACCATGTACGATATAGCCTTTCTTGCCATTTCTTCACAATGCTGTAGACCCAGCTTGTTCAATGAGGCACAAAATTAAGCCATGTCACAAAGGTCGTCTTTTAGTTTGTTCTTTTCAACGGCATATAGGTCTAGCTCAGCTGGTGAGGTATAGTCGAATCCTTCATCCAGATTTAATGTTTTCAAAGCTTTTGGATCTCCGTTCTTTGCACAGTTTAGAAGGTCAATCACTACCGACAGTTTGTCATCTATCTTGTATTTAATATCCATACTTATTTCCTCAAAGGTTTCATACACACGCCTGTGCAAAATGCATAATTTATAGTCAACGTGTAAACTACCTAGATTTTAAAGAGTGCCAAATGGAAAGTATAACAGGATAACCAAAAAATCAGTAGTAAATTACAGGCATTATAGCGCGGGTGAAATTGACACCATGCACAGAGTGTCTTTCCAACGTTCTACGCTTTATTTTAATTTCAAGTCATTTCATAATATCCACTGAAAGTTAGTTAAGTTTCCGCATGACGTACTTACAGGCATTGTAATGAAGTCATAAAGTTTCCCCTGTGCATAAAGCCGTTTACCCATTCTATAATCCCTGTTAATATGGAAGTCTGGATCCTCTAAAAGTTATAAGCGGTTAAAGTCTTACTCGTTCTTAGTTGTTTCGGGTGAAAATATCGTTTTTCGTAATGGTAACGAGTTATGCGTCCACCATTTTGTATATAACTTTAAAGGCTAATAACTTTAAAGGTAATTTAATCATTTGCACCCAAATTTACCAGGCAGGTAGCACACGCCAAGGGCTACATAAACATATAAGTATGCTCCTCCCTAGTAAAGAATTGACTTTACAATAGACTTCCAAAATATCAATGCAAATGACGTCATAACTCATAAACAAAGGAACCGCATTTAACAAAGTTAATACTAAATGGTTCCTTGCATCATCAGCAACAATATTACAACATATTTACATCAGTTAAGGATCTCCAACTTGTAAAACGGAGGTAACATAAAATAACTGGTCAAACAGTGCACCCTTAACTTTGACCAAAGCCTGCGCACAAGCAATCTGGTGTTTATCGGAAAAAATGCATAGGAAAGTTTCTCAAGTACCTTAAATACCTTTTCCAATAGTTAGATTTTCTTCTGTGTAGCATTCAAGGAAGTGTCAAGAGAAGTGTCAACGAAGTTCCAGCCACAAAAAGATGAAGTGTGGTACTGCAATTCCCCGTCGGCAAAAGCACACTCGAAAACATGATGAAAAACATGTCAACATCTGCCAAGATAGCTCCTCACCTGACTAACCACTGCGTCCGAGCTACATCAGTTACAGTGCTCTCAGATCACAACATTGAAGCCAGGCATATTAAGACTGTCACTGGACACAAATCAGACAACTCTATTGAATCTTACTGTTCCAGGTCTTCCTTTCAGCAGCAAGAAAATATGTCTAACATTTTGAGCGGCTTCATCTCTGGTGACCCCGCAGAACCACAAATTCTTGTACTCGAGAGTGCTTCAACATCGAAAGAGCCTACTGGAGCAAGCACTCTTTCTGTGGCTCCACAGGATCAACAGTCAACAGTCAACAGCTTTCATGGCTGCTCAGTTTCCATCGTAAACAACAACTACATGTGATGAACCAAAAATCGGCAAACTGTTGAAAACGTGAATATCCAACTTGATCTAGTTCACTTGAGCTTTCCTTGCAGTTGTGTGTCCTTGTAGTTGTGTCATTGCACTAATTGAAATATATTTTTTGTGAATAGTTTTGGTTGGATCTTCGCCAACTTCACATCTGAATGAATAAAGGAATTTTCACAACTACGCTTTTCGATCACGTGATTCCAAAACGTGACAGTTATGTAAATTTATGCAAATTTGGCGCCATCGAGCGTGACGCTTTCTTTCGTTTTAGTCCCAAATAAATATTTCTTGAACTTACATTTGCTAACTTTCTTATTGCCATTTCTGTCCGACTAGTTGGGTGATACTAAAACAATTAGACCCTTCGCCCTCAAGGGCCACGGGTCAATAGCCCATTCGGCTTCGCCTCATGGGCAATTAACCCGTAGCCCTTTCGGGCTACGGGTCTAATTGTTAATTATCCCCGCGCTTAGCCAAGATCTATAGAAGAATGGG
Source organism: Blastomussa wellsi (assembly GCA_947652115.1). NCBI lineage: Eukaryota > Metazoa > Cnidaria > Anthozoa > Scleractinia > Plerogyridae > Blastomussa > Blastomussa wellsi. Next base: position 13,455,718 of record OX393570.1, on the reverse strand, counting down.
CGATTTCCTATTCTTATGTGAGAATTGTGCCACATACATGCGGAGGAAAATTCTATGTTGTCATCTCAGAAGTTAAAATTGGTCCAGTACTGTATTATCTCCTTCAAGAAAGGGTCTTGGAGAATTAGACGTGAGGTATCCTGCTGTTTCAAGTTGCATTGGAACAACAGTTTGCCTCCGTACTTTCATAAGTGATAGTAAAAAAAAACTTTCTATTTTCCTTTATTTTCGTCATTTAGGTACCCCTGGATCCACTTCATTTTCAAGGATTCATTAAAGCTACAAATATCTAACATCTTATATGGTATGTATAAACATGCCAATGAAAAGAAAAGTTCAGAAATTAAATTTCGAATTTTTTTAATTTTTTTTTGTGCAAAATGGGTTAAGCGAGGGCAACTCGACCGCGGATTCTGTTAATTGATTTTTTTTTGGAAGGTTGGCCGAATCGGCTGAAATTAAAACGCTGATGTCCGCGCACTGCCGTTATCACGAGAACATCGCTATTTCAGTGTTTGACAGCAAGCGCAATTTTTTTTAGCAAAAAATGAAACTTTTCAGAAGGCCGAAAAGTGATTTTTTTGGAAGGTTGACCGAATCGGCTGAAATTAAAGCCCTGATGTCCGCGCACTGCCGTTATCACGAGAACATCGCTATTTCAGCGTTTGACAGCAAGCGCAATTTTTTAGCCTAAAAATGAAACTTTTCAGAAGGCCGAAAATTGATTTTTTTTAAGGTTGCCCGAATCAGCTGAAATTAAAGCGCTAATGTCCGCGGAGTGCCGTTATAAAAAGAACATCAATATTTCAGCGTTTGAGGGCAAGCGTAATTCCCCAATTGGAATTGGGCCAGGACCATCCTCTTCGCGTTTGTGCGATGACACAAGCATAACCAACTTTTTTTTCTTCTCGTCCCATCGTGCTTTCGCGAACATTTGTATCGTTGCATTTTCCAATGGGCCAAGTCGGGTTCCTACAGCTCTGGTTATTGATACGAGGAGGAGATCACTGACGGCACAGAACTACTTCAGAGTCAAATCTTCTGTTGTTTCTGCTGCATCAGCTGCAATTACAGCTTGTCTTCCCTCAACTGCCGGCTGGGAATTCATAATCATGTCCACCTCCTTGTTCGTAAGCAGGGTGTCACACACATCAAGGTATTTGTCCCACTTGCCGGAAGAGGTCTCTTTTGTAATGCAGCGCCTCCACCCTTTCAGATTTACTGCGAGGTCGAAGAGGATTTTTAGGGTTTCGTCATCAATGACTGGAAGGTGAGGTCGGGTTACCTTCTTGGTTACGAACTCTAGGAACATTTGAAGACTGTTCAGATAAGCTTTTAAGGTGCCTGCCGCCTTCTTCTTTAAGTTTGGAATGACCCACTCGAGCCACACACGGCTGCCTTCTTCCCGTGCTAAAGTAAGGATGTCGTCTCCGTACTTGTCAATTTCTTCTAGTATAGTCTTCACCTGACAGGCATGTTGTAGGCGATTATTTTCTTTGTGGAACCCCGATGCCGGCTTAAAGAGGTATTTGTAGTCGCCGATAATCCAAATGTGGCGGTTACCTGCTGGGTTCGAAACCTTGAAATAGTCTTTCTGCATTGGATAGACGTCATCATCCTCATCATCGTCCTCCTCCTCTCTATGGTCTGTACGTACGACTTTTAAGGATGGTCCTGCACTGTCCTGCTTTTTTAAAGGGGTTGGTGGCACGATATGTTGTTCGCCATCTGACTCCAATTTGTTTAGCTTTCTTTTTTGGGATTTAGGTTGTACCATTTGAGAGGATTCATCAGACTCGCTGTCACGTTTGGAGGGTGGTGACTTGACGGTCAACTCCACTATACGAGGTTCTGGTTCATGCATTTTCTATAATTCTTCCTTGACGCCCTTGTAGCGTTAGCCACTTTAAGACATAACTTGTACTTGGTGCTGGTAGTCTTCATCCGATGTTTATTTTGCAGGTGCTCGGGGAGGTATGCCCCTAGGTAGCTGCAACCCACCTCTGGGCACCAACGCTTCCACCTCCCTTTGATGGTCTTTCCAGTCTTATTCTTTCTCTTCGGCTCTCTCTTCTTTCTCCTTCTTAGTCCCATAGCAAAGTCCCGGTCCACATCTTCTTCGCAAATTTGATTTTTCTTGACGTGAACATTAAGCAGATGTCGCTTTAGGTTTGGCCCCACGTACCCGCCGCAGCCTTTTCCTACTATACACGTCATGTCCAGGTGGTGACTGGAGGGATTCGGATTATCTTTTGCGGCTTTCTCCATATCTTCGTTCTCATCCTGCTGCCCTGCATCCTCATTCTCTTCCTCTGTGGTATCTCCTTCACTCTCTTTATTGCTCTCTGCATCGTTACTTTCGTCGTCGCTACATACTTCAGCTTCCTCCTTCCTTGATTGTTTGTCCAAACTGTTGACCTCTAACAACATGTTTATCGTAGGGCAGATATCTTTTACTATTTCTAGTGTTTCGCCTGCCACATCCGGGTCATTCAAATTTTTACGACCTTTATTGCTTTATCTTGGTTGAGTCTGTAAACGTACATCATGTACGATATAGCCTTTCTTGCCATTTCTTCACAATACTGTAGACCCAGCTTGTTCAATGAGTCACAAAAGTAAGCCATGTCACAAAGGTCGTCTTTTAGTTTGTTCTTTTCAACGGCATATAGGTCTAGCTCAGCTGGTGAGGTATAGTCCAATTTTTCATCCAGATTTAATGTTTTCAAAGCTTTTGGATCTCCGTTCTTTGAACAGTTTAGAAGGTCTATCACTACCGACAGTTTGTCATCTATCTTGTATTTAATATCCATACTTATTTCCTCAAAGGTTTCATACACATGCCTGTGGAAAATGCATAATTTATAGTCAACGTGTACACTACCTAGATTTTCAAGAGTGCCAAATGGAAAATATAACCGGATAGCCAAAACATCAGTAGTAACTTACAGGCATTATAGCGCGGGTGAAATCGACACCATGCACAGAGTGTCTTTCCAACGTTCTACGGTGTATTCTAATTTCAAGTTATTTCATAATATCCACTGAAAGTTAGTTAAGTTTGCGCCTGTCGTACTTACAGGCATTGTAATGAAGTCACAAAGTTTCCCCGTGCATAAAGCCCTTTACCCATTCTATAATCCCTGTTAATATGAAAGTCTGGATTGATATCCTCTAAAAGTTATAAGCGGTTAAGGTCTTACTCGTTCTTTGTTTTTTCGGGTAAAAGTATCGTTTTTGGTAATGTTAACGAGTTATGCGTCCACCATTTTGTATATAACTTTAAACGCTAATAACTTTAAAGGTATTTAATCATTTGCACCCAAATTTACCAGGCCGGTAGCACACGCTAAGGGCTACATAACAATATAAGTATGCTCCTCCCTAGTAAAGAATTGACTTTAAAGTAGACTTCCAAAATATCAATGCAAATGACGTCATAACTCATAAACAAAGGAACCGCATTTAACAAAGTTAATACTAAATGGTTCCTTGCATCATCAGCAACAATATTACAACATATTTACATCAGTTAAGGATCTCCAACTTGTAAAACGGAGGTAACATAAAATAACTGGTCAAAAATTGCATCCTTAACTTTGACCAAAGCCTGCGCACAAGCAATCTGGTGTTTATCGGGAACAATACATAGGAAAGTTTCTCAAGTACCTTATATACCTTTTCCAATAGTTAGATTTCCTTCTGTGTAGCATTTAATGGTGCTAAATAGCATAAAAAACGCAGCAAATTGAGTGAGTACTCACGTTTTGAAGTCTTTCGAGGAAAGGGGACTTCATATGTGTTCACTCAAATATACCGCAATAAGGGTCTTTACCTAAAAAATCGTAAAAAATTCAGGTTTTAACCTAAGATCTTTAAATTTGCACAGGTAGTATAGGAATAACTGCTGTGAAGTTCCAATAACATGGCAACACCTTGCATTGTCAATCATACTGTCAAGTGTGATTTACAGGTGTCAAAGCACGTCATAATTTTTTACTCATTTGAAAAAATCATAACTAATTTGCATTTCATTTTGATGACATCAAACTTAGCAGTTTTACAGAATTTGACAAAATCTATCGAAATAGATTCTGAAAATGCACGATTTTTTGCTGAGTCAGCATATTTTGAAAAGAAAAGTTTCGACACCTGTCAACCAAATTTGCAAACACTACTGTGACAACTGGCACCCTAAAATCCTATTACTTTGAAAATAATAAGGGTTAAGCTCCACCAATTGCTATGTGTAAAGGATAGACAATTTTCAATTTGCATACGTAAATTGGATGTATTTACATTTAACCTAGCGCTGTAGATTAAAATTCAAAATTTGTCATAAATGTTAAAATTCCTTGTTTATTATTATTTGGTTCTCTTTGATAAGCTGCTACTCACTACCATTAGAATATGGCATGCAACTATTTTTTTCAATGAATAAGCAATTCTTTCGAATGGCATAAACCACAATCTGTAGTGTTGAATCTGTAACGAGATAAAAAAATTGTACTAAATAAGCCAATTTGATATTAAATTGTCGATTTCCCGTCCTTTTTTTAAAATTTGAAGCCGTAGATCCTATAACAGTGGTCTAACACACAAAAAATTGTTCCTCTTGAAAAGATCTATTCAACCATATAAAACGTATTTGATTTCGATTAAAGCCATTTTTGATATGACCAAAAAAGCGCAAAATTGAGTTCCCCTCCCGTGTCAGAATTTACCCTGTCGAACACAAAAAAATTTTTGATTAAAAAACTTTTAAACCAAATCACTTCATATTTCACACTAGGAATACACAACATCATGCAAACAATTGTGCAAAATTTTGGCTCTTAACCCTTAGGGTTAAGTAATCTTTATTTTTTTTCATATTCGTGAAATTTTCAGTTGAGGATAAAGCCCGATGAAAGACGCGTATAGAGTGTAAAGTATATACCTTTACTACATTTTTTTGTTTTGAAAATTTTGACTTCCGTAATTTGCAGGTCATCTCAACGGCATTCTACAGCTAAAAGGGGTCTGGCACTGACCCTCTTTTACCCAAACTTGGGCATCTGAAACCCCTTTTTACCCCAAATTGTCGAGTGCCCTCCCATTTTTCGTCTTGAAATTAGTCTAAAATGCTTGTATCTTTATCGATCTAGCTTACATTTTGCAAAACGCCTTGTTATTATTGCTTACAAAGCAGACAAGTTTAAAATACTAGCATTACGTAAAACACTAATGTTACGCTAACAATACTACATTACTTAATATAGTTACATATAACTTACAATACAAATTTTACTCGCAAAGTTAACAATGCTTACAAGACTAATACAAATTTTACTCGCAATACTAACAATGCTTACAAATTCTAATGATGCTTACGACTACTAGCAATGCTTATATTGCTAATTTTGTACACTTTGTGAGAGGTTGTTTTGCAAACGAGACCACTTCTTCACAAAGAGGTTTGGGTCGTTGCTGTAGAATGCAGTTTGCTTTTCAATTTCCATTGAATTTATAAGTAGTTGTATATAGACCTGTAGGTTGGGAAGCTTGTTCCCAAGCCGACAGTTATATTTGTAATATCTGGCTAGAAGGAGTAGGTGGTGAAAGAGAACATCTTTTACATTATCAATGAGACCAAAACATAGAGTCAAAGAAGGAGAAACATTTTCTGAATCATAGAGGTTTTGAGAAATGCAGTCATAGGTGCTCTTCCAAAATTTCTGTGTATGTTTGCAGGTCCAAAATAAATGAAAGAGAGTTTCTTTTTGTTCCTCACAGAAGGAGCAGGAATCCGTTTGTTTAATACCTATCTTGTGCAGAAAGTCATTTGTGGCGATTCTTCTATGAAGGAGTTTAAATTGGAAGGCTCTAAGTTTTGACTCTTTTGTACACAAAGATGACAGGCAGTACGTATTTTTCCAGTTTACTGTTATGTCAGGGTTACTAGCTATGTCCCTAATCTCTTTCAACCACTTCCCCTGACTTCTTAATGGTATATAAGATTTTTTGTTTATTAAATATTTATAAACCTTTTTTGAAACCTTGGCATGAGAAAAAAAGTTGTCAACTGGATTATTTGGTGGTAGGTTATGATTGACTTTAGAGTGAATTTTCTTACAATGCGCTACAGCAGATATCACTTTTTAACATTCGAGATAATTGGTTTTAATTCTGTATTTATCTAAAAAGGCATTATAACTTAGAAAATTTTGTTTGTCATCTTACAGATCTCTAATCCCCTTTACCCCCGCGCTTAGCCAAGAAGAATGGGCGATTTCCTATTCTTATGTGAGAATTGTGCCATATACATGCGAGGAAAATTCTATGTGCTCATCTCAGAAAATTGGTCCAGTACTGTATTATCTCCTTCAAGAAAGGGTCTTGGAGAATTAGCCGTGAGGTATCCTGCTGTTTCAAGTTGCATTGGCACAACAGTTTGCCTCCGTACTTTCCTAAGTGATAGTCAAAAAAAACTTTCCATTTTCCTTTATTTTCGTCATTTAGGTACCCCTGGATCCACTTCATTTTCAAAGATTCATTAAGGCTACAAATATCTAACATCTTATATGGTATGTGTAAACATGTCAATGAAAGGAAAAGTTCAGAAATTAAATTTAGAAATTGTGCAAAAATGGGTTAAGCGAGGGAAACTCGACCGCGGATTCTGCTAATTGATTTTTTTTGGAAGGTTGGCCGAATCGGTTGAAATTAAAGCACTGATGTCCGCGCACTGCCGTTATCACGACAACATCGCTATTTCAGTGTTTGACAGCAAGCGCAATTTTTTAGCCTAAAAATGAAACTTTTCAGAAGGCCGAAAAGTGATTTTTTTGGAAGGTTGACCGAATCGGCTGAAATTAAAGCACTGATGTCCGCGCACTGCCGTTATCACGAGAACATCGCTATTTCAGAGTTTGACAGCAAGCGCAATTTTTTAGCCTAAAAATGAAACTTTTCAGAAGGCCGAAAATTGATTTTTTTTAAGGTTGCCCGAATCGGCTGAAATTAAAGCGCTAATGTCCGCGCAGTGCCGTTATAAAAAGAACATCAATATTTCAGCGTTTGAGGGCAAGCGCAATTCCCCCATTGGAATTGGGGCAGGACCATCCTTTTCGCGTTTGTGCGATGACACAAGCATAACCAACTTTCTTTTCTTCTCGTCCCATCGTGCTTTCGCGAACATTTGTATTGTTGCATTTTCTAATGGGCCGAGTCGGGTTCCTACAGCTCTGGTTATTGATACGAGGAGGAGATCTCTGACAACACAGAACTACTTCAGAGTCAAATCTTCTGTTGTTTCTGCTGCATCAGCTGCAATTACAGCTTGTCTTCCCTCAACTGCCGGCTGGGAATTCATAATCATGTCCACCTCCTTGTTCGTAGGCAGGGTGTCACACTCATCAAGGTATTTGTCCCACTTGCCGGAAGAGGTCTCTTTTGTAATGCAGCGCCTCCACCCTTTCAGATTTACTGCGAGGTCGAAGAGGATTTTTAGGGTTTCGTCATCAATGACTGGAAGGTGAGGTCGGGTTACCTTCTTGGTTACGAACTCTAGGAACATTTGAAGACTGTTCAGATAAGCTTTTAAGGTGCCTGCCGCCTTCTTCTTTAAGTTTGGAATGACGCACTCGAGCAACACACGGCTGCCTTCTTCCCCTGCTAAAGTAAGGATGTCGTCTCCGTACTTGTCTTCAATTTCTTCTAGTATAGTCTTCACCTGACAGGCATGTTGAAGGCGATTCTTTTCTTTGTGGAACCCCGATGCCGGCTTAAAGAGGTATTTATAGTCGCCGATAATCCAAATGTGGCGGTTACCTGCTGGGTTCGCAACCTTGAAATAGTCTTTCTGCATTGGATAGACGTCATCATCCTCATCATCGTCCTCCTCCTCTCTAGTGTCTGTACGTACGACTTTTGAGGATGGTCCTGCACTGTCCTGCTTTTTTAAAGGGGTTGGTGTCACGATATCTTGTTCGCCATCTGACTCCAATTTGTTTAGCTTTCTTTTTTGGGATTTAGGTTGTACCATTTGAGAGGATTCATCAGACTCGCTGTCACGTTTGGAGGGTGGTGACTTGACGGTCAACTCCACTATAGGAGGTTCTGGTTCATGCATTTTCTATAATTCTACCTTGACGCCCTTGTAGCGTTAGCCACTTTAAGACATAACTTGTACTTGGTGCTGGTAGTCTTCATCCGATGTTTATTTTGCAGGTGCCCGGGGAGGCTTGACCCCACGTACCCGCCGCAGCCTTTTCCTACTAGACACGTCATGTCCAGGTGGTGACTGGAGGGATTCGTATTATCTTTTGCGGCTTTCTCCATATCTTCGTTCTCATCCTGCTGCCCTGCATCCTCATTCTCTTCCTCTGTGGTATCTCCTTCACTCTCTTTATTGCTCTCTGCATCGTTACTTTCGTTGTCGCTACATACTTCAGCTTCCTCCTTCCTTGATTGCTTGTCCAAACTGTTGACCTCTAACAACATGTTTATCGTAGGGCAGATATCTTTTACTATGTCTAGTGTTTCGTCTGCCACATCCTGGCCATTCAAATTTTTTATGACCTTTATTGCTTTATCTTGGTTGAGTCTGTAAACGTACACCATGTACGATATAGC
>OX393570.1:13367102-13442102 GCA_947652115.1 Blastomussa wellsi | reverse complement strand
ACGTCATCATCCTCATCATCGTCCTCCTCCTCTCTATGGTCTGTACGTACGACTTTTAAGGATGGTCCTGCACTGTCCTGCTTTTTTAAAGGGGTTGGTGGCACGATATGTTGTTCGCCATCTGACTCCAATTTGTTTAGCTTTCTTTTTTGGGATTTAGGTTGTACCATTTGAGAGGATTCATCAGACTCGCTGTCACGTTTGGAGGGTGGTGACTTGACGGTCAACTCCACTATACGAGGTTCTGGTTCATGCATTTTCTATAATTCTTCCTTGACGCCCTTGTAGCGTTAGCCACTTTAAGACATAACTTGTACTTGGTGCTGGTAGTCTTCATCCGATGTTTATTTTGCAGGTGCTCGGGGAGGTATGCCCCTAGGTAGCTGCAACCCACCTCTGGGCACCAACGCTTCCACCTCCCTTTGATGGTCTTTCCAGTCTTATTCTTTCTCTTCGGCTCTCTCTTCTTTCTCCTTCTTAGTCCCATAGCAAAGTCCCGGTCCACATCTTCTTCGCAAATTTGATTTTTCTTGACGTGAACATTAAGCAGATGTCGCTTTAGGTTTGGCCCCACGTACCCGCCGCAGCCTTTTCCTACTATACACGTCATGTCCAGGTGGTGACTGGAGGGATTCGGATTATCTTTTGCGGCTTTCTCCATATCTTCGTTCTCATCCTGCTGCCCTGCATCCTCATTCTCTTCCTCTGTGGTATCTCCTTCACTCTCTTTATTGCTCTCTGCATCGTTACTTTCGTCGTCGCTACATACTTCAGCTTCCTCCTTCCTTGATTGTTTGTCCAAACTGTTGACCTCTAACAACATGTTTATCGTAGGGCAGATGTCTTTTACTATTTCTAGTGTTTCGTCTGCCACATCCGGGTCATTCAAATTTTTACGACCTTTATTGCTTTATCTTGGTTGAGTCTGTAAACGTACATCATGTACGATATAGCATTTCTTGCCATTTCTTCACAATACTGTAGACCCAGCTTGTTCAATGAGTCACAAAAGTAAGCCATGTCACAAAGGTCGTCTTTTAGTTTGTTCTTTTCAACGGCATATAGGTCTAGCTCAGCTGGTGAGGTATAGTCCAATTTTTCATCCAGATTTAATGTTTTCAAAGCTTTTGGATCTCCGTTCTTTGAACAGTTTAGAAGGTCTATCACTACCGACAGTTTGTCATCTATCTTGTATTTAATATCCATACTTATTTCCTCAAAGGTTTCATACACATGCCTGTGTAAAATGCATAATTTATAGTCAACGTGTACACTACCTAGATTTTCAAGAGTGCCAAATGGAAAATATAACCGGATAGCCAAAACATCAGTAGTAACTTACAGGCATTATAGCGCGGGTGAAATCGACACCATGCACAGAGTGTCTTTCCAACGTTCTACGGTGTATTCTAATTTCAAGTTATTTCATAATATCCACTGAAAGTTAGTTAAGTTTGCGCCTGTCGTACTTACAGGCATTGTAATGAAGTCACAAAGTTTCCCCGTGCATAAAGCCCTTTACCCATTCTATAATCCCTGTTAATATGAAAGTCTGGATTGATATCCTCTAAAAGTTATAAGCGGTTAAGGTCTTACTCGTTCTTTGTTTTTTCGGGTAAAAGTATCGTTTTTGGTAATGTTAACGAGTTATGCGTCCACCATTTTGTATATAACTTTAAACGCTAATAACTTTAAAGGTATTTAATCATTTGCACCCAAATTTACCAGGCCGGTAGCACACGTAGCACAGGTAGCACAGGTAGTATAGCAATAACTGCTGTGAAGTTCCAATAGCATGGCAACACCTTGCATTGTCAATCATACTGTCAAGTGTGATTTACAGGTGTCAAAGCACGTCATAATTTTTTACTCATTTTAAAAAATCATAACTAATTTGCATTTTATTTTGATGATATCAAACTTAGCAGTTTTACAGAATTTGACAAAATCTATCGAAATAGATTCTGAAAATGCACGATTTTTTGCTGAGTCAGCATATTTTGAAGAGAAAAGTTTCGACACCTGTCAACAAAATTTGCAAACACTACTGTGACAACTGGCACCCTAAAATCCTATTACTTTGAAAATAATAAGGGTTAAGCTCCACAAATTGCTATGTGTAAAGGATAGACACTTTGCAATTTGCATACGTAAATTGGATGTATTTACATTTAACCTAGCGCTGTAGATTAAAATTTAAAATTTGTCATAAATGTTAAAATTCCTTGTTTATTATTATTTGGTTCTCTTTGATAAGCTGCTACTCACTACCATTAGAATATGGCATGCAACTATTTTTTTCAATGAATAAGCAATTCTTTCGAATGGCATAAACCACAGTCTGTAGTGTTGAATCTGTAACGAGATAAAAAAAATTGTACTAAGTAAGCCAATTTGATCTTAAATTGTCGATTTCCCGTCCTTTTTTAAAATTTGAAGCCGTAGATGTTATAACAGTTTCAATCTTAGATGGTCTAACACACAAAAATTTGTTCCTCTTGAAAAGATCTATTCAACCATATAAAACGTATTTGATTTCGATTAAAGCCATTTTTGATATGACCAAAAAAGCGCAAAATCGAGTTCCCCTCCCGTGTCAGAATTTACCCTGTCGAACACAAAAAAATTTTTGATTAAAAAACTTTTAAACCAAATCACTTCATATTTCACACTAGGAATGCACAACATCATGCAAACAATTGTGCAAAATTTTGGCTCTTAACCCTTAGGGTTAAGGAATCTTTATTTTTTTTCATATTCGTGAAATTTTCAGTTAAGGATAAAGCCCGATGTAAGACGCGTATAGAGTGTAAAGTATATACCTTTACTACATTTTTTTGTTTTGAAAATTTTAAAATTCCGTAATTTGCAGGTCATCTCAACGGCATTCTACAGCTAAAAGGGGTCTGGCACTAACCCTCTTTTACCCAAACTTGGGCATCTGAAACCCCTTCTTACCCCAAATTGTCGAGTGCCCTCCCATTTTTCGTCTTGAAATTAGTCTAAAATGCTTGTATCTTTATCGATCTAGCTTACATTTTGCAAAACGCCTTTTTTTTATTGTTATTATTGCTTACAAAGGAGACAAGTTTACAATACTAGCATTACGTAAAACACTAATGTTACGCTAACAATACTACATTACTTAATATAGTTACATATAACTTACAATACAAATTTTACTCGCAAAGTTAACGATGCTTACAAAACTAAAACAAATTTCACTCGCAATGCTAACAATGCTTACAAATGCTAATGATGCTTACGACTACTAGCAATGCTTACGGTACTGTGGAATACAAACTAAAAAATCACGTGAAGTATATTTAGTTAACAATTAAACGGTTCTACGCTTTACGCTGCTTTCATCTTTATATTGCTAATTTTGTACACTTTGTGAGAGGTTGTTTTGCAAACGAGACCACTTCTTCACAAAGAGGTTTGGGTCGTTGCTGTAGAATGCAGTTTTCGTTTCAATTTCCATTGAATTTATAAGTAGTTGTATATAGACCTGTAGGTTGGGAAGCTTGTTCCCAAGCCGACAGTTATATTTGTAATATCTGGCTAGAAGGAGTAGGTGGTGAAAGAGAACATCTTTTACATTATCAATGAGACCAAAACATAGAGTCAAAGAAGGAGAAACATTTTCTGAATCATAGAGGTTTTGAGAAATGCAGTCATAGGTGCTCTTCCAAAATTTCTGTGTATGTTTGCAGGTCCAAAATAAATGAACGAGAGTTTCTTTTTGTTCCTCACAGAAGGAGCAGGAATCCGTTTGTTTAATACCTATCTTGTGCAGAAAGTCATTTGTGGCGATTCTGCTATAAAGGAGTTTAAATTGGAAGGCTCTAAGTTTTGACTCTTTTGTACACAAAGATGACAGGCAGTACGTATTTTTCCAGTTTACTGTTATGTCAGGGTTACTAGCTATGTCCCTAATCTCTTTCAACCACTTCCCCTGACTTCTTAATGGTATATAAGATTTTTTGTTTATTAAATATTTATAAACCTTTTTTGAAACCTTGGCATGAGAAAAAAAGTTGTCAACTGGATTATTTGGTGGTAGGTTATGATTGACGTTAGAGTGACTTTTCTTATAATGCGCAACAGCAGATATTACTTTGTAACATTCGAGATAATTGGTTTTAATTCTGTATTTATCTAAAAAGGCATTATAACTTAGAAAATTTTGTTTGTCATCTTACAGATCTCTAATCCCCTTTATCCCCGCGCTTAGCCAAGAAGAATGGGCGATTTCCTATTCTTATGTGAGAATTGTGCCATATAAATGCGAGGAAAATTCTATGTGCTCATTTCAGAAAATTGGTCCAGTGCTGTATTATCTCCTTCAAGAAAGGGTCTTAGAGAATTAGCCGTGAGGTATCCTGCTGTTTCAAGTTCCTAAGTGATAGTCAAAAAAAACTTTCATTTAGGTACCCCTGGATCCACTTCATTTTCAAAGATTCATTAAGGCTACAAATATCTATATAACATCTTATATCGTATGTGTAAACATGTCAATGAAAGGAAAAGTTCAGAAATTAGATTTAGAAATTGTGCAAAAATGGGTTAAGCGAGGGAAACTCGACCGCGGTTTCTGCTAATTGATTTTTTTTGGAAGGTTGGCCGAATCGGTTGAAATTAAAGCACTGATGTCCGCGCACTGCCGTTATCACGAAAACATCGCTATTTCAGCGTTTGACAGCAAGCGCAATTTTTTAGCCTAAAAATGAAACTTTTCAGAAGGCCGGAAATTGTTTTTTTTTTTAAGGTTGCCCGAATCGGCTGAAATTAAAGCGCTAATGTCCGCGCAGTGCCGTTATAAAAAGAACATCAATATTTCAGCGTTTGAGGGCAAGCGCAATTCCCCCATTGGAATTGGGGCATGACCATCCTTTTCGCGTTTGTGCGATGACACAAGCATAACCAACTTTCTTTTCTTCTCGTCCCATCGTGCTTTCGCGAACATTTGTATCGTTGCATTTTCCAATGGGCCGAATCGGGTTCCTACAGCTCTGGTTATTGATACGAGGAGGAGATCTCTGACGGCACAGAACTACTTCAGAGTCAAATCTTCTGTTGTTTCTGCTGCATCAGCTGCAATTACAGCTTGTCTTCCCTCAACTGCCGGCTGGCAATTCATAATCATGTCCACCTCTTTGTTCGTAAGCAGGGTGTCACACCTATCAAGGTATTTGTCCCACTTGCCGGAAGAGGTCTTTTTTGTAATGCAGCGAATCAGCCCTTTCAGATTTACTGCGAGGTCGAAGAGGATTTTTAGGGTTTCGTCATCAATGACTGGAAGGTGAGGTCGGGTTACTTTCTTGGTTACGAACTCTAGGAGCATTTGAAGACTGTTCAGATAAGCTTTTAAGGTGCCTGCCGCCTTCTTCTTTAAGTTTGGAATGACCCACTCGAGCCACACACGGCTGCCTTCTTCCCGTGCTAAAGTAAGGATGTCGTCTCCGTACTTGTCAATTTCTTCTAGTATAGTCTTCACCTGACAGGCATGTTGCAGGCGATTCTTATCTTTCTGGAACCCCGATGCCGGCTTAAAGAGGTATTTATAGTAGCCGATAATCCAAATGTGGCGGTTACCTGCTGGGTTCGCAACCTTGAAATAGTCTTTCTGCATTGGATAGACGTCATCATCCTCATCATCGTCCTCCTCCTCTCTAGGGTCTGTACGTACGACTTTTGAGGATGGTCCTGCACTGTCCTGCTTTTTTAAAGGGGTTGGTGGCACGATATGTTGTTCGCCATCTGACTCCAATTTGTTTAGCTTTCTTTTTTGGGATTTAGGTTGTACCATTTGAGAGGATTCATCAGACTCGCTGTCACGTTTGGAGGGTGGTGACTTGACGGTCAACTCCACTATAAGAGGTTCTGGTTCATGCATTTTCTATAATTCTTCCTTGACGCCCTTGTAGCGTTTAGCCACTTTAAGACATAACTTGTACTTGGTACTGGTAGTATTCATCCGATGTTTATTTTGCAGGTGCTCGGGGAGGTATGCCCCTAGGTAGCTGCAACCCACCTCTGGGCACCAACGCTTCCACCTCCCTTTGATGGTCTTTCCAGTCTTATTCTTTGTCTTCGGCTCTCTTCTTTCTCGCGTCTAGTCCCATAGCAAGGTACCGGTCCACATGTTCTTCGCAAATTTGATTTTTCTTGACTTGAACATTAAGCAGATGTCGCTTTAGGTTTGGCCCCACGTACCCGCCGCAGCCTTTTCCTACTAGACACGTCATACCCAGGTGGTGACTGGAGGGATTCGGATTATCTTTTGCGGCTTTCTCCATATCTTCGTTCTCATCCTGCTGCCCTGCATCCTCATTCTCTTCCTCTGTGGTATCTCCTTCACTCTCTTTATTGCTCTCTGCATCGTTACTTTCGTCGTCGCTACATACTTCAGCTTCCTCCTTCCTTGATTGCTTGTCCAAACTGTTGACCTCTAACAAAATGTTTATCGTAGGGCAGATATCTTTTACTATTTCTAGTGTTTCGTCTGCCACATCCTGGCCATTCAAATTTTTTACGACCTTTATTGCTTTATCTTGGTTGAGTCTGTAAACATACATCATGTACGATATAGCCTTTGTTGCCATTTCTTCACAATGCTGTAGACCCAGCTTGTTCAATGAGGCACAAAAGTAAGCCATGTCACAAAGGTCGTCTTTTAGTTTGTTCTTTTCAACGCAATATAGGTCTAGCTCAGCTGGTGAGGTATAGTCGAATCCTTCATCCAGATTTAATGTTTTCAAAGCTTTTGGATCTCCGTTCTTTGCACAGTTTAGAAGGTCTATCACTACCGACAATTTGTCATCTATCTTGTATTTAATATCCATACTTATTTCCTCAAAGGTTTCATACACACGCCTGTGCAAAATGCATAATTTATAGTCAACGTGTACACTACCTAGATTTTCAAGGGTGCCAAATGGAAAATATAACCGGATAGCCAAAACATCAGTAGTAACTTACAGGCATTATAGCGCGGGTGAAATCGACACCATGCACAGAGTGTCTTTCCAACGTTCTACGGTGTATTCTAATTTCAAGTTATTTCATAATATCCACTTAAAGTTAGTTAAGTTTGCGC
Source organism: Blastomussa wellsi (assembly GCA_947652115.1). Classification (NCBI taxonomy): domain Eukaryota; kingdom Metazoa; phylum Cnidaria; class Anthozoa; order Scleractinia; family Plerogyridae; genus Blastomussa; species Blastomussa wellsi. The sequence continues at coordinate 13,435,000 of OX393570.1, read as the reverse complement.
CTGTCGTACTTACAGGCATTGTAATGAAGTCACAAAGTTTCCCCTGTGCATAAAGCCGTTTACCCATTCTATAATCCCTCTTAATATGAAAGGCTGGATTAATATCCTCTAAAAGTTAGAGGCGGTTAAGGTCTTACTCGTTCTCTGTTTTTTCGGGTAAAAATATCGTTTTTGGTAATGGTAACGAGTTATGCGTCCACCATTTTGTATATAACTTTAAAAGCTAATAACTTTAAAGGTATTTAATCATTTGCACCCAAATTTACCAGGCAGGTAGCATACGCCAAGTAGTATGTCCGGAGTCAAATGAATACCACTTGGTCTCCACACCTTTTTTTTTCTGTTTTAGCATAATCAGGCTTCGCCTGATTGAGCTAAAAAAGGAAAAAGTGTGGAGACCAAGTAGTATTCATTTGACTCCGGACATACTACTTAACAATCACAGAAAGGTAAACAAAAAGCAAACAAAGGGCAACCATGCAGCTAAATAAAAGTAAACAAAAGTGCGCCGAAACGATCACCTTTTTTAATTGTTGTTTAGAGGAAAGAAAAGAGAAAACAAAAGTGCGCCGAAACGATCACCCTTTTTAATTGTTGTTTAGAGGAAAGAAAAGAGAAAACAAAAAGCAGACAAGCAACAAGAAAACAAAAGAGTAAAAAAAAGGGCCAGAAATATTTTGCATAACCAAAGTATGCCAGCTGTGCCCCGGTAATATACTGAAAAAACTTACAATGCCTTCTAAAAAAGAGCTTTCGCCAGAGTGGCTGGCATACTTTGGTTATATATATGCAAAATATTTCTTCAAATGGAAAATAATTCTGGTTTTTAAACGAGTTTGTCGTAACAAAAGCAACAAGAAAACAAAAGAGTAAAAAAAAGCGGCGCGGCACATTTATTTTTTCCTTTTCTCTGGGAGAAATAAACTCTTAGTTATGCCGCAGCTAGAGCATTTAGCTTGCATCATTCTTCTCCCGTTTTTAGTGCGAATTATTTTTTCAGTTCCTTTTTTATTTGGAGTAAATTTACGCTCTTTGACGCAGTATATCTCAGGCATTATTATTTATAAAGAAAAATTTTTTTAATTGTCAACATCTTCCATAGCCAAAATTACCTCTCGAGTAATATTTCGTACATTTCTATAAAAGACAGATTTTATTTTTTAATTGTTAACGTATTTCTAATTCAAACTGAAGAGGGAATCCATTGAAATTAAATAACTCCCCGAGTTCATCTCTAACTGATATTGTCAAACTGTTTACATATTTACTAGACATAGTGTCACGCAAGTCATTTGAATCAAACTTGTAAGAGATTTTTTCATATGGATTACCTCTTAAGTCGAATCGAGCTAAAATACTTGACGGTTTTCCATTGAGCAAATTTTTCTGTCTGTCAACAATGTCACAGTGAATAAAATAAGTAGATAGGCAGTGTTTTTTGTTAAATTTAAACACTGATAAAGTTTCTTCAATATCAAACAGTTTGGCAAATTCCTCGCTGAAATTCATATTGATTCGATTAAAATTTTTATTTTGAAGAATCAGCACGCCCGCGGGCGTGTCGGCATCTGTAAAATTAACGTTTGGGTATATTTTTAAGGCTTTCTTTAAAGCTTCAACAAAAGTCTCAACATTGTAAAAACCGGGTAGTAAATTTGTCTCGTAATTTTCATTATTGTTCTGTTTATCGATAAACGTGACCTTTCCACCCTTAAAATTAAACCACGAATTGTAAAGCGAGCAGCTCAAAAGCCTGATATAATTTGGCTTTGGAATTGGATGGCCGAAATAAACAGTGTAGTCCTTAGAAGGAGCGTTGATCGTGAGCACACCCATTTTAATATAAAGGAAAATATATTTAATTAAAATACGTAAAAAATGGACAACAATATGCCGCAGTACGCGTGGCTGTCTTCAGCGAATGTCGAAAACGAATCAAAAGAAGCAAAAAAGTATGCGTGGGCAAACTTCGACAAATATTACCCCAGAGCTGACAAGAGTAAATTTGAAGCACAAGTAGTGTTTGATGAAAATCATATCGCAACAGCAGAAATTTTTTTCAAAGCAGGTTCCGGCTTAACACAAAGCGTTTTCGGATCAGACAAAAAATACTGGAGTGACCAAATGAAAGACGCACTCGGATTGATGGTTGGCGGTTTTCCAATGCAGCTTACTCCAAGGATAGGAAAAAGTACTTTACCTATCCCAGCAGAAGGCTTTCACGAAGCCGCGCCGAGTTTGAAAAAATTGTTTAATAATAATTTGAAAATATTTGTTACGCCTGACGAATATTTCACAACAAAATTCAGGGAAATATTCCAAAAAACAAAACTTACTCACCATTCAGGGAAAGAGTCCAGGCAATGGCTAGCAGGGCCTGAAATGTCTTACTGGCCTCAGCAGCTCAACTTTGCTGTCTTCTGCGCAACAACTGCTTGCGGTGTTAGCCGCGAGATTTTTGATAAAGACCACTCAGCTCTGGGTTTGCCTAAAAATGTGTACAATTTTTACCTGTTCCACGTTTATTTTACAATCAGGAGAATATTGTTTCAGTTGGGAGGAATTCAAAGCATAAGCGCTTTGCCTGGAGACCCAACGTTTAGCCAATACAATAATAAATATGATAAGGCTTCATACAAACGAATTTGTGCAGAGTTCGGTGTTAGTCCCTCAAGTGATTTTCGTTTTACAAGACCAGCAAATCACGGTCTTGGAGACGTTTACATTTATGTCACAAATGCCGGAGCAGATACAATTTCAACCAGTTACCCAGGAGGCCATTTTAAGTTTTCTGATGATGAAGGTTCGGGGGACAAAGGTAACTTGATTTATTACATACAACCTGATGATTCGTCCTATGCACAGGCTGATTGGTTTTGTCCTAACGCCTCAGAAGGTTTGACTCAGGCTGGTTTGTCAAGAATAAACCAATCAATAGAGGCTTTTGTTTACTGTATTCTGGGAGCGCAGGTTAACGTGAGGTCAAGTATTCTTGGATCTGGTGGCAGGGCAAAGGAGGCACAGAGTGAGTTTTTGGTCCTGGTGGAAGACGCGATAAGACAGCCAGACCTGGCAAAAAGCGTGCAGCGTTATCAGCTGGCGGTGGATGAGGCAAAAGACAGACTCAATATGGCTGTGTGCCCGGGAGCATGGCTGATGCCAGGCCACATGGTGATCAACACAGAAAGCGTTGTGGGCTACAACAACCAGCTCAAACAAGCGGGGCCGGGCATGCGACTGGGAATAAACAACGAAGTTAACAAGAGCACAAAAAAAAGCGGCCCTTCAGTACATGGATGGCGGGAAATCAAAAATTAACCCACCAAACAGCCACCCTTCAAACCCAATTCACAAAGCAGCCACAGCTGAAAGCAAAAAAGAGCCAAAGCCTGCTGTCAAAACTCCAGAAACAAAAGAACCAGAGCCTGCTGTCAAAACTCCAGCAACAACAGAAGAGCCAGTGCCCACAGCCGGCTCGGGCAGTGAGTCTCATGATGTGAACAAAATAATTGTGGCAGTCGGCGCGGTGGCAGTTGCTGGTTTGGTATTATGGAAATTCCGTTAACGCTGCTTTTTTATCTGACCTTCAACCAAAAAGGCCACCACAGCCAAAATCAACAGCCATGTGTGTTCTGCCAGAAAACCAATTGCCTGGCCAGCAGCTTTGAAAAGAAAAGAAACAATCGAGCCAATAAGTCCCGGAAGGAGGGAGGCTGTTTTTTTTCCAATAGCTTTTAGCCCGTTTCCCAAAGCTTTGCCCATCGATTTCAAAGCGTTGGTAATTGAGCCAATTACAGCACCAATCGTGGCACCAGCAGCAAGAAGGATTGATGCCACTGTCACACCGTGTTTTTTGAAAATCTCTTTTACACGCTCACGAAGCGGCATGGCTCTTTCTCTTTCTTCAATTTGTGTTGCCAACCTGGCAAGCTCCTCTTCTCTTTCTGCAATTCTCTCCTCGGCAGCTTCTTTTTCAGAAGGTGAAGCGTTCTCGTCATCGATAATCGCTCTGTCTTCTTCATTTTGGCTTTCTAGTTCTGCTTTGTTTTCATTCAATTCATCCAGGTTTTTTGTTGTGTTCAGTCTTTCTTCAAGAGTGTTTCTTTCTTTTTCTTTCGCAGCGAGGCTAGTTCTGAGTTTGTCAACCCTTGCTTTCTCCTTTTCTATGTCTTTTGCTTGTTTTTCAAGAGCGGTCACCTCTTTTTTCGCGTTTTCAAGATCGGTTTTATAGTTTTTTTCCCGCTGCCGCAAGTCTCGCAGTTCCGATTCATTTTCAACGTTTGACCCGAGTTGATCAATCCTGGCTTGAGTTCGCTCAATCCTGATTCTGAGATCTTGTATTTTTTGTACTTCTTTTTCTTTCTCAGCGTTAATTTTCTCAGCCTGTTTTTGTTGCTTTTCAGCTTCTTTCAATCTCTGTCTTTCTTCTCTTATACTTACATTATCTTCAGTAATAAGAGATTCAGCTTCAGGCCCAAGGGAGTCTTTGAACTTGTCTGTGAAACTTTTGAGAAAGCCTTTTCCATCTTTTCTGAAAATTCTTGCCTCCCCCGTTTTAGGGCCTAATGAAACAATTGTATTTTGATTTTCAGCCTTTTTACCGAAACTAATTGGGCCTAATTTTCCCCAGTTTACTTTTGGAAACTTGCTTTTGATGTATTGTTTAGCTTTTTCAAGAATTTGTGGCTTGTCATATTCATGAATAAAACCACCTAACGGTGGGATTTCAACATAAGATGTATCAGGTTCTGGCAGCCCACTCTGTTCGTGTTGCATCGTTTGCATTTCATGTTGTTCACCACCATGGTATGGTGTTGATGCGGAATCGGGTTGGAAAGGCTGTGTTGTATTTACCTCTTCTTCATCGTCAGAATCTTGTTGTTTGTCTTTTTCGTCAAGTTGTTCGTCAAGATCAGGGTCCTCGTGTCCAAACATTCCACCTTCAGCCATCGCGAAATTATATTTTGAAATTATTTTTTATTTAAATATAAAAGCCCGGCGTTGTATAAACATGTCTGTGCAAGCAAACCTTCGACCAACGAACGAAGAAAAAATTTCAGGCGGAATGAAAGCCGAGCGCACGGTCAAGCGCATCACTTTTAATCCCAGCGAAGCCAACCCCGGCGAGACGTTAAATGTTTACGTGCCCAAGCTGAATGAGAACGAGGTCCTCGTGCCAGGCTCGATCTCACTTCTCTTTGACATCGACCTGGCTGGAGGGCACGCCAACAACTTCCTCGTACAAAACGTCACCCGTGCTCTGGTCGACAAGATGGTTGTGAAGTACGCTGGCACCACACTTCAGGACACGGTGGGGTATGACATTTTTAAGATCTGGGAGGACCTTTTCCTCTCGCAGCAGGAGCGGGACAACATGCTGCTCGAGGGTATTCAGACTGAGGACCTCTGCAAGATCCGCTCAAATGCGGGGGATAAAAAAACCTCAGGCGTCGCCGCTGAAACGGCGCTTAACAATGTTTTCGGAACAAAATACCGAATACGACTGGACCACCAGATCCTGACCGACCACGGCGTTTTCTACCCCAAAGCTCTTTACCACGACCTCATGTTTGAGCTTACCCTTGCGCCGGCCTCGCAAGTTGTAAAAGGCTCTGACGAAACAAAACTGAAATACAAGCTGACAAAAATCCAGCTGGAGTACGAAATGATGAGGAGCAAGACCTTGGCGGAAGACGCGCGCAGTGTTTACTCCTCATGGAAGGCATTCTTTTACGATCATGTTGAGCGGCCATTTGTGCACACCTTCTCAAAAGGCACTGACACAAGGATAAACCTCAGAGTAAACTCGCAGAGAAGGTCCCTGAAAGGTCTTCTTCTCCTTTTCGTTGAGCCCTATTTAGCCGGCACCAGGGATTCAGAAAAGTACTTCAACCCAGACCTGACAAAAGTCACCGTTACTGTGAACGGCAAGCCCAACATGATTTACAATAACGGCATCGAAGGAAAGGATATCTGGGGTGAAGTTGACCGCTTCTTTGGCAAGCCAAAAAACGAAACACCGAACATAAATCTGAAAAAGAAAAGAAGAAAACAAGTTCGGGCTTCTGATAGATCTTCGCTCAATGGAAAGTCATCAAATGCACGGAAGCGGCACGCGGCTTGTAAACACACAAGATGGAGTCCAGCTTGAACTCGAGCGGAATGCCAAAAACTCAGGGAACGTGAACTGCCACGTCTTTGTTATCAGTGACTCGCAAATGAACATAATGGGGCAGCAATTAGAATCTTTGCAGTACTGATATAGAAAAAATGGACCCCGGCAACATACCGTTTAACGCTCTCGTAATTGGACCGACTAATTCGGGAAAATCAAAGTTTGTGGTTGATCAGCTCCGCGGCTCTTTCCGTGGCAAGTTCGACTTTATCGTGCTCATCTGCCCGACATTTGCGTATAACAAGACTTTTCACCGCTTCGCCGAGGCGGACACGCGTTTTTATGTTATCATTTGCGAACAGGAATGGGTTGAGGGCTGGTTGAGGCTTGTTTCCTGGCTTTTCGAGGGCACCAACACGCTCATTATCCTTGATGACTGCGCAGCCTCGAAAGATGTAAAAAAGCGAACAGGCGAGCTGGTCAAACTTGCGTTCAGCGCTCGCCACACAGGGCTAAGCGTGTGGGTGGTCACCCAAAAGATGACCAGCATAACGGCTTCTTTCCGCGAAAACATTGGGGCAGTTGTGCTTTTTTACACTCCCGCAGGGAAGACTTTGAAAGCGATTTTTGAAGATTACGCCGGCGAACTTTCTCAAGATGAGTACAAAGATTACATTTCATGGCTGAAAAAAAATAAGTTTTCCTACCTTGTGTTCTTACTTCGGCACCCTTACGGAATAAAAAAATCTCAATTAAAAAATTTGCAATAAATATAAAATGGCAAATCCAACCGAATTACTCCAAATTACCGAAGAACAAATGGCTGGCGTTATGAGCGAGCTTGAAGCTGAGCCAACGAGCGCGCCCGGCAATGCCTTTCCATTAGTTTCAACGCAGCCTGATATTCCCGCACTTCGTGAGCAGCTAGCCGTGCTGGTGTCAACAGGGAAAGCCAAAGAAGCAATCGGGGTGCAGTTAACACACGAGAATGTGAAGCGCCTAAGCGACAAAGATGTAGAGAAATACACAAAACGGTACGAGACATACGTGGGCTCAAAGACAACCGACAGCTTGATAGACAGCTTTATTTATCTTGTAACCAAAGCAGTCGGAATGGCCGTCGACGTTAAAGACATCGATGCTTATCAAAAAGAACTCAGAAATGACTACATCATCAACAAAGTGCTGTCTAACCTGGCAGGCAGCATGTCTTTAAAGTGCGGTCGTTTTCTCGCTTTGGCAAACGCAGCTCTGATCACAACAAAACACATTGATTTAAAAGCAAAATCGGAAGAAATTATTGAGCAAAGCCCACCAACCGCTGAATAATTACTCAGAAAGCCAGCAATTCCTCACAAAAAGAATTTTTTTAATATAAATTTGTTTCAAAGTAACAATGGCTGAAGAACAGAAACAACCGACCGCTCAAGAAATCTCTGAACCACAGCAACCAATGGAAAGCCAAGTAACTTCACAAACTCAGGCAACAAAGCCTGCCAAAAATCCCAAGCGAGTGGCTGCTGGGAAAATGGTTGCCGAAAGAACACGGCTGGCCCGCGAAGCGCAGAAAAAAGCCGCAGATGAGGCGGCTATCATTATTGCAAACAACAAGCAGGCAACCCTTAGGGTTAAGGAATCTGTATTATTTTCATATTCGTGAAATTTTCAGTTAAGGAAAAAGTCCGATGTAAGACGCGTATAGAGTGTCAAGTATATACCTTTACTACATTTTTTTGTTTTGAAAATTTTGACTTCCGTAATTTGCAAGTCATCTCTACGAGTAGTAGACGCGGTGGAAAATGAACACCACCAGGGGGTGGCAGGGGTGGTGGGGGGTGGCAGGGGGTGACGGGGTAGCAGGGTGTTGAAGGGGGTGGTGGCGGGGGTGGCAGGAGTAGTGAAACTGTTTGTCACATCTTCGCCCAAGTGAAACAAGCTCGCTTTTTGCTCGCTTCTTCCACTTGGGCGGAGATGTGACAACGGTGCACCCCTCGGTTGTTTCCCGCCGCGTCTACTACTTGGCAGAAGAACACCCCCTGTCACGTTCAACCAATTAGAGAGAAGTGGCGGATACCAAAAAGGCACAAAAACACGGAGAAAACAACTGCGAGTGGTTGCTTCGAAACCGGCGCAAGAACTGCGGCAAAAAGTGCAGCGGGCAATATTGTTATCAGCACAAATGGCAAGAGAAGAAAGGAATGCAACAGCCGTCGCCCTGCCACAGCTGCGGAATCGGTGTTTTGACCTTTCACTGGCTATGCGTGTATTGCGGAGGGGACACGTTGCAAAAGCGGTTAAAACGGATAGAGAAAAAAGCGAAGAAAAATTTTGAACTTGTTTTGCGCGAGCTCCAAAAAAGATCAACGATTTAAAGAAATCCACCAATTAGATATGCCCCAAAAGAAAATTTACCAATTAGAGAAATACACCAAAACAAAAACAAAAATGGCTGAGCAAGTGACGTTGCAGGATATGGAAGAAGCCATCGCGGAAATTGATATTGAAAAACTGTTTGAACAAATTCGGAATGAACAAATTCGGGATGAACAAATTCGGAATACGTTTTTCCGCCGCATACCCCAGGAAGCCTTGGAGCGGCTCCCCGAACCTCTGCTTCCAAAACCCTAAAGCCCCATCGCACCTCCAAGGCGAAAAAGAGGGACGCCAGACAGTGTTCTAAAAATGTTTGATCCAGTCCAACCCCAGACAGTCGAATCGAAAGAAAAATACCACGAAACTCTTGCATGGTTCATGCATGGACCAGAAGCTGAGTGGGGAATGGAAAGATGACGCCATTTTATAAAATGGGCGTTCCGGGCGCGAAACGAAAACATGACAGAGGAAATCATGGAAAAGATCCGGGCAAATGTTGACACCTCGATGTATATAAGGTACGCTTTTTCTTTTTGGCTGAAACACGTTGAAGAGGGAAAGATGATTTTGTGGTATGAAGAATTTGATGGTTCGCACTGGATAAACCGATATTCAGAAGCGGAAGAATATTTGAATGCAAGGGAAGAGGAACGTCTGGAAATCGACAATGTCGAAAGACCGGACACAAGGTGGCTGTTCGTTGCCTTTGAAGATGTCTTTGTGAAAGTTGTTATCGATAACGCGCCTTTGTTAGGGACAGGTCCCTTGCCTGACTGGCTGCGCAATCTTGCACGTGGCCGTAATGGGCCAATGTTGGCGCTGGACACTTACCAAGATAATTTATGTCTCTGGCGTTGTATTGCAGTGCATAGAGGAGCCAGACCGGAAAGAAGTACAGAAGCGGCCAGAGAACTTGCCAAGAATTTCTACGATTTCGCAAAAGCTCCAAAAGACATTCCAAAAACGTCTCTTGACAAAACAAAAACGTCTTTTGACGATTTAGAAGAGATTGAAAAGCATCTAAACAAAAAAGTGGCTTTTTCAGATTGGCTTGGCATCAAAGTTTATGAGCCTGGCGAAGTGGTTTGGCATCTTAGAAGAAACGCGCCAGCCAAGCTGAAAACCATTATGACAATCGGCATCTGGGATGGGCACGCCTTTTTGATAAAAAACATAGCAAAGATTGCGAAAATTTATGCGTGTGTTCATTGTCGTTCGAGATTCACACGAGTTGACAGTCTACGACGGCATGTCGAAAGGTGTTCCAAAGGGGAAACAAAAATCTATTGCCCGGGTGAAAAAGTCGAAGCCCCGAAGACAGCTTTCGAAAAAGCGTTTTATCCAGAAACCGCTTCCAAAGAATCTCTGGTGTAGCTTGAAAAAGAAGCCAAGCGGCGGAAAATCCACATCCACCACGCAATGTGTGGACACGGAGGCGAGAGGTGGATTCTAGGTGCGCCAGTCGATGGTTGGCATCCAGCAACAAAGACCGTGTTTCAATTCCACGGCTGCCACTGGCACGGTTGCCGAAAATGTTTCCCGCAAGATCGTTTCAGAAGCATGTTCCGTGGCGACCGAACTCGTGAAGACATGTGGAAGGCCACGCATTGGCGTACAGAAGATCTCATCGGGGCTGGTTACCGCGTGGTCCATGTTTGGGCGTGTGAAGTTGGAAAAATCGACGTCGAACCACCGCAGACCAAAACAAAAAGCTACCCGCACGTGATCCTCTTTGATTTCGAAGCATTTGGCGAAAGGACGCAGCGGAAGGAGACCACGTCCATGCTGGTGATCGAGAACGTGCATGTGCCAATCTCGGTGAGCATCGGCGACACGCTCGAGAGAGAGCCCATCCACATCTGCGAAAGAGACCCCACAGTGCTGGTGCGCAAGTTTATGAAAGAGTTGGAGAGACGCGGGAAAAACATCCGGCGCAAAGTCTGGGAGGAGTTCGCGCCAGAAGACTTGGACCTGCTGCCAAAAAAGCAGCGGCAAAAAATTGGGGAATGGTGCGACCAGGTGCCGGTCGTCGGGTTCATCTCGGGAAGTTACGATCTGAACTTGATAAAAAGCTTCTTTGTGGAGCGGCTTGCTGACACAACCGGAAAAATCAGAGTGGCGAAAAAAGGAAAAAAGGTTATGTTCTTGCTGACCTGGGGCTTCCGTTTCCTCGAAATAATAAATTATCTTGGCCCGGGGACCAGCTACGAAAAGTGGGTCCGAGCTTACGAATGTGCCTCAGAGAAATCGTGGTTTCCGTACGAGTGGTTCGATTCGCCACAAAAGCTCGACTATCCAGGGCTCCCAGACTATCCAGAGTGGTTTTCGCGTCTGAAGAACGAGCATGTGCTCTCGAGAGAAGAATGGGAAGGCTGCAAGCGCCTGTTCAAAGAAAAGGGAATGGGCACATTCGCGGATTGGCTACGCTTTTATAACAATCTCGACGTGGCGCCAGGCCTCGAGGCTTTGGAAAAGATGCCGGCTTTCTACACCGAAAAAGGAATCGACATCTTGAAAGACGCGGTCAGTGTCCCGGGGGTGAGTTTGCACTACTTACTCCGGGGAGCGGTTGAGAGAGGCGCGGATCTTTGGAGTCCACGGATGGAAGCGTACGAGATGTTGAAAGGCGCATCGTTTTCAAGCGCTGCCACGAAGCCGGTGTGACAAAAATAAGATCGCACCAGCAGGAAGACGCCCGTCTGTGCAAAAAGATCTTGGGCTTCGACGCCAACGCCCTCTATCTATCGACCATGCTGAGAGAAATGCCTTGCGGAAAGGAAACGGTCGAACACTTCTTCAACTGCCCAGAGGACGCAGCGTTTGTGATAACGCACAGGCTCAAAAGAGGAACATGGTTCGGCCTCGCCGAGGTCGACATTGAGATTCCGGAGGCCCTGCACTCGAAGTTCGAGGAAATGTGTCCGTTCTTCTACAACAAAAAGGTGCCGGACGCAGTTGTCCCGGAACACATGTTCGAATACTTGCGCAAAACGGGCAGAAACCGTGGAGACGGGAAAAAACTCGTGGGAGCTTTGTCCGCAAAGAGGCTTTTGCTCTTCGCGCCTCTGCTTCGATGGTATGGTGACCACGGGGCGGTTATCACAAACGTTTACAGAACAATCGATTACAAGCCAGGCAAGATCTTTCCGTTGTTCGTGGAGCAGGTCACCGAGGCGCGGCGGACAGGAGACGTGGAAAAAAGCAAAGCGCTGCTGGCAGACGTTTTCAAACTGCTTGGGAACAGCGGGTACGGAAATTTTATCGAAGCGTTGGAGCGGCAGACGAGCGTGATTAACACCAAAGATGAGAAGGCGGTCCACAGAGCCTTACGAAGCGCGTATTTCTCTGACCTAGATGAGATTGGGCCGGCGTATGAGCTGGAAAGCCGGAAGCAAAGAATCACAATCAAACGACCGTTTCAGGATGGAATCGCCGTCTACCAGCTGGCAAAGCTACGGATGCTGGAATTCTATTTTGACTTCCTCGACAAGTATTTCGACCGACCAGATTTTGAGCTGATTCAGATGGACATAGACAGCAACTATATGGCCATCTCCGCGGAGCGTCTCGAGGATCTTGTCAAACCGGAGCTGCGGGCGGAATTCGAGGCGCAGAAACAGCAGTGGCTGGCTTGGGACAAATGGAGCGGCCGCACGCCCGGGCTCTTCAAGCTCGAGTGCGAGGGCAGCCGGATGATCGCGCTCTGCTCAAAATGTTACTTCTTCGACGACGAAGCGGGCGAAAAAAGAAGTTCAGCACGAAAGGAGTTTCGAAGAGGCAAAACGAAATATCCTGGCAGCGTTTCAAAGCCCCTTTGGAAGGAAACAAGGACATGCAACCAACAGAGGTTTCAGGATGCGGTAAAGAAAGATTGTCACTTATGAACAGCAGAAACTGGGGCTGAGCGCCTTTTATGACAAAAGGTGGGTGCTGCCCGACAGAATTCACACAGAACCAATAGAATTTCACTTATGATTTGGCAGCATTTGGGCTTGCCCCAACAGAATCTGAACTTTTCGAGCTGGCAGCATTTGGGGTTGAAATCCCAAGGGCTCGGACAACATCGCGTAGGTCCAAACCTTCCAAAACCTCCATTAACAAAGGGTCGACAGGATAGGCTTGTTTTCGAACAAGTGCTTTTCTTTTGGCAGGAACAAAAGTTTTGTAGTTTCCCATTGAAAGTAACACACCTTTGCGTCCACTTCCCATTTTTAAAAAAACATCCATTTCTTTAAAAGGGCGGTCCACCGGTTAGATGTCAGCCGGCAGGAGAACGGTGTTTGGTGGAACAACCAGCAGCTCTTCACGCACAAAACTGCGCCCTGGACCGTCGCGCACATAGTAGAGAGCGGGTTGCTTCGGTTTCTGCAGAACTCGTTCTATGTTGTAAACTTTCAACGACCAGATCGGATCTGTGGCCCTTCTTCCGCCGCCTTCCAACTCGCCGGGTTGGTAGAGATAACGAACTTGGACAAGAGAAGGGAGGATTTTTTCGGCTTTCCCAACTGGTCGAAGGTAAGGAGTGGCAGGTTGCGCATAAACAGATTTTTCAGCCGGGTTTTCTAGTTATTCAAAGCGGCAACAACGAGAGGAAGTCTTTTCACCCACGCCGTGGACCGTTGGCCTTCTGGCAAACGAATTTTCACGGCGTATTGATGTCCGAACAAACGCTCGGCGAGGGTGCGGTTGAAACGTTCGACAATGGCCTGGTCGCGGTGAATCTCGGGGCGCCCGCGGCGAACGTTTGTTTTATGTTTTTCCATTTCTTTCGAGACGGCTCCCATGAATTCGCGCCCTGGGTCAACCTGCAGTAATTGTGGCCATTGGAGTGGCCCGCGTTTATAAATTTTCTGAAAGGCCCGCGCGACCTCATCAGAATTTTTTGAAGTCAAGGCTTCGGCTTCTTTGAACCGGCTGGCCACGCTGACGACGGTAAGCGCATATTTAAATATTTTCCGGCCGCGGGGCAGTTTGTAGTGAGGCAAAAAAAGAAGGTCCGCCTGGTGGACCGCATTGGGCGTGGGAACATCAAATTTTGGTCTTGGAATGTGCCTCGGAGCGGGCAGAAAAATCTGCCAGAGGGCTTGTTTGACCGACCACTTTTTTGCGGCGTCTTCAGACACCTTTGCGGCCTCAGATAATTTTTTAACAGCTGCGAGGTCTTTCCAATAACCACCAGGACCGTAGTATATCTTTGCAAGTTTGGCATCCATCACTATAAAAGAGAAAAAAAGTTTAAAGGAACCGGAAAGCTGCATAGGCCAGAGCGAAAGTCCCGACGCCAACGAATGCGAGTTCGCCATTTTTCTGCTGCTGGCTCGGTTGATAGAAATCAGAAAACTTGGGTACTTTGGGAGGCGACATGCGTTCTTCAGGGTGTGTCTGGCCGTATAGTTTTAAGGCATAGTCAGTGTTAGTGAAGTTTTGCTTGGCTTCTGCCTTGATCTGTGCATTTGTTGCAATCCAGTCGAGAAGTTGGGTGCGGTCGCGGGCGTATTTTGCGTACGCAGCTTGGTACGCCTCGAGAGCTTTATCATGCCGCACTTTTTCTTCAAGCGCAGCTTTGTCGTCGCCTCCAAAAGCCATCGCGAGATAATTTCCACCGATGAAAGCTGCTGCGTTCAGCACAGCTCCGCCAACCATTATTGCGATACTTGCCATTTTTTTCTTATATTTTTATTTTCAAAATGTTGGTCGGAAGGATTTCAGACGCTGGCTGGAAGGAATTTCTTGTCCTCCAGATATCTTTTGAGCGCAAGGCTCCCCGCCATCACAGCTGTGAACATTGCGTAGTTTTCGAAGGAATTAGAAGGGTCAGCTGTAAAACTTTTCCTGAACGCTTTTTTGGCCACCCAGCCAATGCCCGCAGCGAGACCGACAAGGGTTGCGGAATCCAATACGATTTTGACGAGCTTGTTGTTAGACATGTTGGTTATAGAAAGAGAGAAAATTATTTAATTGGAAATTTTTTTAACACTTTCCAAAGTAACTCTTTCTTTTCTTGATCACTTAGCTCTTCCACATTTTCTACATTTTCCTCATCTTCCTCATCTTCCTCATTTTCCTCCGCAGACAGATCAGGATTTTTGACAAGCCAAACGACACTGTTAAAGCAACACTTTGGGAAATACCACCAAAATAGGCCAATGCCTGTTGCTGCTGCGGTGGTTATCGCAAACGGGGTTAAGCTGATTTTCGGCATTTTATATTCTGCAAAATATATTCAAATGGATTTTAGTCCATGTAGCGAAGGCCTTTTTTGGGTTGCGGTGATGGCTGCGGAGATTGTGGCGCAGGTGCTGGCGCTGACGGAGGTGCCAGCGCAGTTGGCCGAAAAAAGGCTTTGATGTCTTCACGCTTGACATAAGTCGTTACAAGCGTTGTGCCAATTGCAATGACAGAGATCCATTGGGTTGTGCTGAGCCAATTTCTGCCTTTGGAATCATCTGCAGCGGGCTCTGATGGCGCAGGCGCAGGCGCCGGAGGATCAGGTGCAGATTTTCTTTCATTCTCGTTTGCGATTTTCTCGAGATAAGCTTTTTTGCGTGCTTCGCGGAGCACCCTATTTCTTTCAGCAACCAGTTTACCGGCAGCCACTCGTTTGGGATTTTTGGAGGGCTTTGTGGCTGGAGTTTGTGAAGTTGGATGGCTTTTCAGTGCTTCAGTGCTATCTTGCGCGGTCGGTTGCTTCTTTTCTTCATCCATTTTTGGAAACAAATATATATATTCAATAAAAAAAATTTTGAGGAATTGCTGAGGAATTATTCAGCGGTTGGTGAGGAAAGCTCAACAGTTGGTGAGGAATGCTCAATAGTTTCTTCCGATTTTGCTTTGCTTTTCCAAACAATGTGTTTTATTGTGATCATCGCCGCGTCGGCCACAGCGAGAAAACTTCCGCACTTGAGTGCAGTGGCGCCGGCCAGGTTGGAGAGCCGTTCGTTGATTAAATAGTCGTTTCTGATATCTTTTTGATAAGCGTCGATGTCTTTGATTTCGACGACCAAGCCAACCGCTTTGATCATCGCCGCGTCGGCCACAGCGAGAAAACTTCCGCACTTAAGTGCAGTGGCGCCGGCCAGGTTGGAGAGCCGTTCGTTGATTAAATAGTCGTTTGTGATATCTTTTTGATAAGCGTCGATGTCTTTGATTTCGACGACCAAGCCAACCGCTTTGATCATCGCCGCGTCGGCCACAGCGAGAAAACTTCCGCACTTGAGTGCAGTGGCGCCGGCCAGGTTGGAGAGCCGTTCGTTGATTAAATAGTCGTTTGTGATATCTTTTTGATAAGCGTCGATGTCTTTGATTTCGACGACCAAGCCAACCGCTTTGGTCACAAGGAAAATGAAGCTGTCGAGCAAGCTGTCAGTTATCTTTGTGCTCACATAGGCCTCCAAACGTTTGATATATTTCTCAACATCTTTGTCTGAGAGGCGCTTCACCTGATCGTGCGACAGATGCACACCGAGGGTTTCTTTGGATTTTCCTCTTGAAACCAGCACAGCCAACTGCTCGCGAAGAGCGGGAATATCAGACTGCAATGAGACATTGTCGTCGGGCGCGCTGGTTGGTTCAGCTTCAAGCAAGCTCAAAACATCGGTCATCACTTGGTCATCGAATGCAATCGTTGATTTTGTCGCCATTTTTTATATAAGTTTTCTTTTTTTAATTGCGAACAAATTTTATTTCCGTTGGGCACCGAATTGCGCACTCAAGGTAGGAAAACTTATTTTTCCCCAACTTAAAAATGTATTCTTCGAACTCCTTTTTAGTAAGGATGCTGCCGGCGAATTCATCATAAAAATATTTCAAAGACTTCAGTGAGGGCGTATAGAAAAGCACAATCGCAAATACGTTTCCGCGGTAAGAAGATGTGATGCTGGTCAAATTTTGAGTTAGCACCCATAGGCTGAGTCCTGAGTGGCGGCCGCTGTATCCGAGCTGGACCAGCGGACCTGAGCGCTTTTTCACATCTTTTGAGGCAGCGCAGTCATCGAGGATTATGAATGTGTTGGTTTCATCCAAAAAAAGCTTACAATATTCAACCAGCGTTCCACCTCATGCTGTGCGCAAACGATAAAATAAAAACGCGGGTCCTCCAAAGCGAGGTCTTGATAAGTCTTGTTATGCAGTAATGTTGGGCAGATTAGCACGATGTAGTCGAACTTGCCGTGAAAAGGCCCGCAGAGCTGATCAATCACAAACTGCGATTTCCCTGAATTTGTCGGGCCAACGATTAGAGCGTTGAACGGAATGTTGTTTGGATCCATTATATTAGAATTGCACAGATTCAAATTGATTTCCCAAAATATTCATTTGCGAGTCGCCGATCTCGAAAACGTGGCAGTTAACCTTGCCTGAGCCGCTGAGCTTTCGCTCGATCTCGAGCTGAACCCCGTCTTTTGTTTCACAAGCCGTGTGCCGCTGCCGTGCAGCGTCTGATCTTTCATGGAGCGCAAATCGATCAGAAGCCCGAACTTGTCTTCGCTCCAGCACTTTTTCAGATTCATGTGCTTGCTTTTTGCCTTGCCAAAGAAGCGGTCATTTTCGCTCCAAAAATCTTTTCCTTCGAGGCCGTTGTTGAAGAGCATGTTTGGCGTGCCGTTCACCGTAACACTCACTTTCGTCAGGTCTGGGTTGATATACTTTTCTGAATCCCTGGTACCGGCTGTGTATGGCTCAATGAAAAGAAGAAGCATGCCTTTCATGGATCTTCTCTGAGGGTTTACTCTGAGGTTAATCCTTGAGTCGCCGCTTTTTGAAAAGGTGATCACTTGATCCCGAATCACGCGGTCGTATAAGAACTCCTTTCCCACGTTGTACACATCGATTGCCTCTTCCGCCAAGGTCTTGCTTCTAATCATTTCGTACTCGAGCTGGATGTTTTTCAGCTTGTATTGCAGTTTTTCCGGATCAGGGCCTTTTACAACCTGCGAGGCCGGTGCAAGTTTCAACTCAAAAACGAGGTTGTGATAGAGCGCTTGGGGATAAAAGACTCCGTGGTTTTTCAGAATCGGGTGGTCCAGCCGGATCCGGTATTTCATTCTGAAAACTTTGGAGAGCTCGTTTTCCGCGTCCACACCCGAGGTTTTCTTATCCTCAGTATTTGAGCGGATCTTGCAGAGATCTTCGCTTTGAATTCCATCGAGCGGCATGTCGTCACGCTCCTCCTGCGAGAGGAAAAGGTCCTCCCAGATCTTGTAGATGTCGTACCCCACCGTGTCCTGCACTGTGTTTCCAGCGTACTTCACAACCATCTTGTCAACAAGAGCCCGTGTGACGTTTTGAACGAGGAAGTTGTTGGGGTCCCCTCCAGACAGGTCGATGTTGAAAAGCAGTCCGAGAGAGCCTGGCACAAGGACCTCGTGCTCATTCAGCTTGGATACGTGAACAAAAAGGGTCTCGGTGGGGTTGGCTTCGCTACGATCAAAGGTGATGCGATTGACCGTGCGCTCGGCTTTCATCGCGTTGGATTTTTTTCAGTGTGTGTTGGACGAAGGTTTGCTTGCACCGCCATTTTCTATATTAAACAGAAATTTTTTTTATTCAATAGACAATGGCGGAAGGTGGCGGTTTTGATAATCCTGGTTATGATCCACATCCCTGACCTTGACGATGCTATTGGCAACGATGGCGATGACGATGAACAAGAGGAAAAGCGCCAAAACACAACCGGTCCTTTTGTGCCGGGCACCGCATCGACACCCTATCATGGCGGTGATGAAATTCAAATGGAAACAAGGCTACACGAACAGAGCGGTCTGCCTGAACCTTCTTACACCGAGGAAACTCCATTGATAGGCAGCGGTGAACTCAGCAGTGAACGAGCTTGGATTGTGGCAAAAGAGACATTTCCGAACATGAGCGCAAGCGAGCTTGACGTATTTTACAGCCCAAAAGGAAGGCTTCAAGTTAAAATGTTTGGCGCTGTAAAAAAAGCATATGACCTGTTTACCACAAAAAGTGGTTCAAAACAATGGCATCTTAATCCAAACCTTACCAAAGAAATAAAAACTGCACTCGGAATGTCCATTTTTAAATTAAAGGAAGCCGTTCAGCAAGAAATGGTTGAAAAAGAAAAAGAACTGGAAATTTCTAAATCTTTGGCAGAAGAACAAGAAAAAGTTAAAAATGACATGGGAGAAATCAGAAACAGAATTAGAATAATGGATGAATAAAGAGCTGCTCTTGAAGATACACGTGGCCCTTTGGATGAAAAAGAAATTCAGAAAGTGAAACAGGAGAAAAAAGCCCTTGAAAAAGAACTTCAAGAAAAAAGAAAGCACTTTGAAAAAATCAACAAAGCAGCAAAACAGGAGTCAAAATTAGAAGAAGATATTCAGAAGCTCAGAGAAGAAAATGCCAGGCTCAGTGAAGTTCAAGAGAAAATTAACACAGAAGCCCTCAACGAGCTGAAAGTTCAAAAAAACAGAACTGGAACGCCAAAATGAAGAAGATCAGAAAATAATCGATGATGAGAACACTTCGCCTTCTGACAAAGAAGCCGCGGAAGCAAGAGTTGCGGAAAGACAAGAGGAGCTTGCGCGAATGCAAACGCAGATTGAGGAAAGAGAAAGTGTTATGCCGCTTCGTGAAAAGGTCAAAGAGATCTTCAAGAAATACGGCGTGACAGTCGGTTCAATCCTTCTTGCTGCTGGAGTCACGATCGGCGCCGTCGTCGGCGTCATAAACAATTCGCTGAAAGCGACCGCAAAAGGGCTAGGAAATGGTTTGAAAAAGATTGGCAAAAAACTTGCTGGAATCCTTCCCGGGTTAATTGGCTCGATTGTTAGTTTCCTCTTCAAAGCTGCTGGCCAGGCAATTGGTTTTCTGGCAGAGCACACATGGCTTCTGATTTTGGGTGTGGTGGCATTTTTGATTGAGAGCCGGCGTTAACGCAATGCAAAGAAAGCCAACCCCGCAACTGCAACCGCGCCAACAAAGACAGCAATTTTGTTGTTGAGATTGCTGTCTGAGCCAGCCGCGGTTGTTGGTTCTTCTGTTTGCACTTCTTCTGTTGCTGGACTTGCAGGCTTTGGATCCTTTTTGCTTTCAGCTGTGGCTGCCTTGTGAACAGGATTCGAAGGATGGCTGTTTGGCGGGTTTATTTTTGATCTCCCGCCATCCATATACCTTAGCCCTGCCTTTTTTGTTTCCTTGTTTGCCTCTTCGTTTATCCCCAGTTTCATACCCGGTATCGCCTGTTTCAATCGGTTGTTGTAACCGACCGTACTTTCTGTGTTTATTATCATATCCCCCGGCATCAGCCAAGCCCCCGGACAAACAACAAGGTTCAACCGTACCTTGGCCTCAAGGACCGCCAGCTGATAACGCTGCACGCTTTTCGCAGGTCGGGCTGCCTCACTGCATCTTCCACTAAGACAAGGAACTCGCTCTGCGCCTCATTTGCGCGCCCCCCTTCTCCTTGGATGCTGCTGCGGACGTTTACTTGCGCGCCCAAAATGCTGTACACAAAGTCTTCAATTGACTGATTGATACGTGAAAGCCCCGCCTTGGTCAAACCTGCCGAGGATTTTGGTGCGAACCAATTGAATTTCTCTTCAGCAGCGTCATTTCTTATGAAACAAATTGAAATTCCCTTTTCTGACGCTCTCGGATCTTCATCATCAAATTTTGCTTTTGTTGATGGATAGGACAAGTTCCGGATGAAAGGGTCGCGGCAATAAACGTAAACGCTCCCCAACCCCTGGTTCGCCCCGTTCTTAAACCGGAAATCAGTTGACGGGTCAATACCGAACTCTGCAAATAATCTTTTGTAAGAAGCTTCGTCGTAACGATTGTTAAACTGACTCCATGTTTGGTCGCCAGGAAGCGCGCTAAAGCTTTGGATTCCTCCGAGCTGAAATAGGATGCGTCGAACCGTGAAGTAAACGTGGAAGATATAAAACGCCCGTACCTGCGATGGCAGTTTCAACGTTGTGTTTTATTCGTCAAATACTTCTCTTGAGATTCCTCAGCCTGTCGTCGCACACCACACTGCGAAATTCAGCTGCTGGTCCCAGAAAGACAGATTTGGCCCCCTTAACCATTTTTTTGCGGGCTTTGATGTTTCGAATTTCAGCTGTTCTTTTTGGAAAACATCTCTGAACTTTGTTGAAAAATACTTGTCAGGGGTTACATAAATTGTGGTATGTTTGTTAAATATTTTCTTCAAACTCGGCGCCGCGTCATGAAATGGAACTGCTGGAACCGCCTGTGAACTTTTTTCTGTGCGGGGCGACAGTTGGAAAGGGAAGCCGCCAACGTCAACTTCAACCAAACCCAGCGCTCTTTTCATTTCTGCGCTCCAATATTTTGAATCTGAACCGAATACGCTTTCCAAACTGTCGGGGCCCTCTTCGAAAAATATTTCGGTTGTTGCATGGTCCAGTTCAAAAAATACCTGGGCTTTAAATTTACTTTTGTCTGCCCTTGGAAACCGTGCAGAAAAATCTGCCCACGCCTTGGCTTGTGCCATCTTCGCATTGGCGGCCTGCGCTATTTTTCCGAGATATCCAAACATTGCGGTTTATTCATTAACTTTGCGAGTAAAATTTGTATTGTAAGTTATATGCAACTATTGGAAGTAATGTAGTATTGTTAGCGTAACATTAGTGTTTTACGTAATGCTAGTATTGTAAACTTGTCTGCTTTGTAAGCAATAATAACAATAAAAAGGCGTTTTGCCAAATATCAGCTAGATCGATACAGATACAAGCATTTTAGACTAATTTCAAGTCGAATCAAAGTGGCTGTGAGCCAACTCGTGAATGAAAGAGTGTAAATGGTGAGGACCAAGGACGTTGAAAAGTTGATTTACAAGTGGGGTCTACCTGAAAACCGTGCAATGTTACCGATGCAATTTTTATAGTTGCTTAAATAAATGGCTGGATTCATAGTCAAGAAAAGATACCTTTTTTTGTCTTGGTGGCCGCAAAACAAACGATGTTATGTAGGTTGGGAAGCAAGAACCATGAAGACTTTCCACGGCCTCAAAACGTATGATGCTAGCTGAAGTCGACAATTAAATTTGCAGAACGATTCGCTGAAGTAAACAAGAACCATGAAGACTTCTCCGGCCGCAAAACAAACGATGTTATGTAGATTGCGAAGCAAGAACCATGAAGACTTTCCACGGCCTCAAAGCACGGCCTCAAAACGTATGATGCTAGCTGAAGTCGACAGTTAAATTCGCAGAACGATTCGCTGAAGTAAACAAGAACCATGAAGACTTCTCCGGCCGCAAAACAAACGATGTTATGTAGATTGCGAAGCAAGAACCATGAAGACTTTCCACGGCCTCAAAGCATATGCAAGTTCACGAGTAAATTTGCAGAACGATTCGCTAAAGGAATAGAGTAAGCTCAAAATTTAAAAAGTCACCGTAGATCGTCCAAATAGCCAGCCGAGTTCAAAACACAACCTCGTTCCCAGGGTCTCTCCCTTGGAATTAGAGCCCGCGATACATGGCGATAGTACTTGAACGATACAAATTGTGCACTAGTCAGCGGCATTAAAAAAAAAGTTTACGGGAAATGAGTGAGCGAGTGAAATTAGCATATTTGGAACCACTATACTCGTTTCATTCCATTCACGAGTAAAAATGGGAGGGGACTCGACAATTTGGGAGAATCCATGAAAAAAAGGGTTTCAGATGCCCAAGTTTGGGTTAAAGAGGGTTAGTGCCAGACCCCCTTTAGTGGTAGAATGCCGTTGAGATGACCTGCAAATTACGGAAGTCAAAATTTTCAAAACAAAAAAATGTAGCAAAGGTATACACTTGACACTCTATACTTGTCTTACATCGGACTTTTTCCTTGACTGAAAATTTGACGAATATGAAAAAAATACAGATTCCTTAAGGGTTAAGAGCCAAAATTATGCACAATTGTTCGCATGATGTTGTTTATTCCTAGTGTGAAATATGAAGTGATTTGGTTCAAAAGGTTTTTTAATTTCAGAATTTATTTCGATAGATTTTGTCAAATTCTGTAAAACTGCTAAGTTTCGTGTAATCAAAATAAAATGCAAATTAGTTATGATTTTTTTAAAATGAGTGAAAAATTATGACACGCTTTGACACCTGTAAATCACACTTGATAGTATGATTGACAATGCAAGGAGTTGCCATGCTATTGGAACTTCACAGCAGTTATTCCTATACTACCTGTGCAAATTTACAAATCTTAGATTAAAACCTGAATTTTTTACGATTTTTTAAGTAAAGACCCTTATTGCGGTATATTTGAGTGAACACATATTAAGTCCCCTTTCCTCGAAAGACTTCAAAACGTGAATACTCACCCTAAAAATCCTCTTCGACCTCGCAGTAAATCTGAAAGGGTGGAGGCGCTGCATTACAAAAGAGACCTCTTCCGGCAAGTGGGAAAAATACCTTGATGAGTGTGAGACCCTGCTTACGAACAAGGAGGTGGACATGATTATGAATTCCCAGCCGGCAGTTGAGGGAAGACAAGCTATAATTGCAGCTGATGCAGCAGAAACAACAGAAGATTTGACTCTGAAGTAGTTCTGTGCCGTCAGAGATCTCCTCCTGTTATCAATAACCAGAGCTGTAGGAACCCGACTGGGCCCATTGGAAAATGCA
This sequence comes from Blastomussa wellsi, assembly GCA_947652115.1. Lineage (NCBI taxonomy): Eukaryota > Metazoa > Cnidaria > Anthozoa > Scleractinia > Plerogyridae > Blastomussa > Blastomussa wellsi. Next base: position 13,411,907 of record OX393570.1, on the reverse strand, counting down.
ACAATACAAATGTTGGCGAAAGTACATTGGGACGAGAAGAAAAGGAAGTTGGTTATGCTTGTGTCATCGCACAAACGCGAAGAGGTTGGTCCTGCCCCAATTCCAATGGGGGAATTGCGCTTGCCATCAAACGTTGAAATATTGATGTTCTCGTTATAACGGCACTGCGCGGACATTAGCGCTTTAATTTCAGCCGATCCGGTCAATCTTCCAAAAAATCACTTTTCGGTCTTCTGAATACAGTATGCATATATATGGCACAATTCTCACATAAGAATAGGAAATCGCCCATTCTTCTATAGATCTTTGCTAAGCGCGGGGATAAAGGAGATTAGAGATCTGCTAGATGACGAACAAAATTTTCTAAGTTATAATGCCTTTATAGATAAATACAGAATTAAAACCAATTATCTCGAATATTACAAAGTAATATCTGCTGTAGCGCATTATAAGAAAATGCACAATCATAACCTACCACCAAATAATCCAGTTGACAAGTTTTTTTTTCTCATGCCAAGGTTTCAAAAAAGGTTTATGAATATTTAATAAACAAAAAATCTTATATACCATTAAGAAATCAGGGGAAGTGGTTGGAAGAGATTAGGGACATAGCTAGTAACCCTGACATAACAGTAAACTGGATAAATACGTACTGCCTGTCATCTTTGTGTACAAAAGAGTCAAAACTTAGAGCCTTCCAATTTAAACTCCTTTATAGAAGAATCGCCACAAATGACTTTCTGCACAAGATAGGTATTAAACAAACGGATTCCTGCCCCTTTTGTGAGGTACAAAAAAAAACTTTCGTTCATTTATTTTGGACCGGCAAAAATACACAGAAATTTTGGAAGAGCACCTTTGACTGAATTTCTCAAAACCTCGATGATTTAGAAAATGTTTCTCCTTCTTTGACTCTATATTTTGGTCTCATTGATAATGTAAAAGATGTTCTCTTTCATCAGCTACTCCTTCTAGCCAGATATTACATATATAACTGTCGGCTTGGGAACAAGCTTACCAACCTACAGGTCTATATACAACTACTTATAAATTCAATGGAAATTGAAAAGGAAACTGCATTCTACAGCAAAGACCCAAACCTCTTTGTGAAGAAGTGGTCTCGTTTGCAAAACAACCTCTCACAAAGTGTACTACATTAGCAATATAAAGATGAAAGCAGGTTAAAGCGTAGAACCGTTTAATTGTTAACTAAATATACTTCAAATGATTTTTTAGTTTGTATTCCACAGTACCGTAAGCATTGCTAGTAGTCGTACGCATCATTAGCATTTGTAAGCATTGTTAGCATTGCGAGTAAAATTTGTATTAGTTTTGTAAGCATTGTTAACTTTGCGAGTAAAATTTGTATTGTAAGTTATATGTAACTATTGTAAGTAATGTAGTATTGTTCGCGTAACATTAGTGTTTTACGTAATGCTAGTATTGTAAACTTGTCTGCTTTGTAAGCAATAATAACAATACAAAAAAATGCGTTTTGCAAAATATCAGCTAGATCGATAAAGAAACAAGCATTTTAGGCTAATTTCAAGACGAAAAATGGGAGGGGACTCGACAATTTGGGGGAATCCATGAAAAAAAGGGTTTCAGATGCCCAAGTTTGGGTTAAAGAGGGTTAGTGCCAGACCCCCTTTAGCGGTAGAATGTCGTTGAGTAGTAGCCGCGGTGGAAAATGAACACCACCAGGGGGTGGCAGGGGTGGTGGGGGGTGGCAGGGTGTTGCGGGGGTGGTTGGGGGTGGTGGTGGGGTGGCAGGGGGTGGTGAAACCGTTTGTCACATCCTCGCCCAAGTGAAACAAGCTGGCTTTTGGCTCGCTTCTTCAACTTGGGCGAAGATGTGACAACGGTGTACTCCTCGTTTGTATTTGTTTCCGGCCGCGTCTACTACTTGGCAGAAGAACACCCCCTTTCACTTTCAACCAATTAGAGAGAAGTGGCGGAGACAAAATTGGCACAAAAACACGGAGAAAACCGGCCCAAGAACTGCGGCAAAAAGTGCAGCGGGCAATATTGTTATCAGCACAAATTGCAAGAGAAGAAAGGAATGCAACAGCCGTCGCCATGCCGCAGCTGCGGAATCGGTGTTTTGACCGACCACCGGCTATGCGTGTATTGCGGATGGGCCACGTTGCAAAAGCGGCCGGATGAGGTGCGTGATGAACAGGCCCCTTTTTGTGAAAAACTTGGGCGAATTACAAAATCAATCTATTGCCGCAAATGTAACGTTTGCGGAAAAACTGGTTTATTTGCCGCATGTTTTGAAAATGAAAAAAAAAACACTACCTTGAATCCTTCCACGTGCCTGAAGATGACTGCGAAACCTTTGTAAAATACGTGTGACAGGAGAACATTTTCTTTAAGAGCGGTGACCTACCACGCAAACTCCATCAGAACCCACCTCGGACATTGCCTCAACAACTTGTTGTGTTATCCGTCTGACCTCGCTCTGCCAAACGGGCGTTGAAAGTTCCTGGTGAATACAAAAAAGCGTGTGGAAAAGCAGAAGCATTTTTCAAAGTTCTGTCAATCTTCAATTTCCAAAACGTTGGAAACTTTTTTTCCTTCGTGGATCAACCAAAGGTCTTAACAGAGAGATATATTTTTCTTTTTTTCGATTCAAAGTTTAGTTCAAATTCGCGTTGGACGCCGACATTTTTTTCAGAAACTCTTTCCGAAGTTCGAGGCGAACCTATTTTTTTATCGTTTCAATATTCGGTTTTCCGCGAAGTTTTCCCGAAGTCTCTCTTTTAATTCACGATATTTTTCCATTTCACGAGAGATCATTTTAAATTCAGCGTCAGAAACATTGCCGTCATCCAGAGCTTGGGAAACGGAACTTTTGATAGAGTCGTGTTTTGCTTTTTTGATTTTCCTCTCAAGCTTCCTGTTAACAGCAGCAAGGCCTGTCAAAGCAAACCCAAGGAGGACGGCAATTCCGGCGACAGGCGCACCGACAACAATTCCAACGCCCGTTAAAGAACTTGCGACGGCACCAGAAGAAAGGAATGCACTTCCAACGCCGAGAGAAACCGAGGAATAGTGGATAATTTTCCGGGCTTTCGTGTATTTTTTCAATACAAGCCTACGATGCTCGACTTCATCGGCTATTTCTTTTTCAATTTTGCTGATTTCAGTTAGTCGGAAATTTTCGGTTCTTTCAAGCGGGGGAAGGTCAGGTGCACTCGGCAACACATTTGACGAAGACATGGTATAATAATTTCAATTTATTTCTAAAAGGAAAAAAATTGGGAACCCATGAAAGTCCAACAGTTTGCCATTTTCATTTTTGACAGAGATGTTTAAACTATGAACTTCTCTGGTTTTATTTGTGTCTCTCAAAACATGTTGTTCACCGCTATGATATGTAACTTTTTCATAAGGTTTGCCTTTTATGTCAAAACTCGCAAGAACACTCGAACGCTTTCCGTTGAAAAGGTTCTGCTCACTGTCCACTAAATCGCAGTGGATAAAATAAAACTTCTCAGTTTTTAAACCATAGGTGGTTATTTGCGTGTCATTTTTGGCGACAATATCAAAAAGTTTTTTCATTTTGTCGCTTATATCAAAATCTGTGACATTTTTTTCTTTCTTTGGGGTTATGATAAGTGTTCTACCGAATGGGTCCATCTTTGCAGAAAATATTTTGTCTTTGAAACCTTCGTTGAAAAAGTCTTGGATATTTTCGAAAGAATAGTTGCCAGGAAGCAAAAGAGTTTCTTCTTTTCTAGACTGCCCAAACTATACTAACACTTTCCCCGTTTCTTTTAAGTTGTGCCACGAGTTGTAAAGTGAACAACCCAACAGTCTGATAAATCTCGGGTTCTGAATTGGATTGTCAAAGTAAACAGTGTGATCGTTTTCTGTTGTAACAATAGTAAGCACAACCATTTTATTTTGTTCCGAGCAAATTTTCAATTGAAAAATAAAAGGGAATGATTTTACAAAACTAATACAAATTTTACTCGCAATGCTAACAATGCTTACAAATGCTAATGATGCGTACGACTACTAGCAACGCTTACGGTACTGTGGAATACAAACTAAAAAATCACTTGAAGTATATTTAGTTAACAATTAAACGGTTCTACGCTTTACGCTGCTTTCATCTTTATATTGGTAATGTAGTACACTTTGTTAGAGGTTGTTTTGCAAACGAGACCACTTCTTCACAAAGAGGTTTGGGTCGTTGCTGTAGAATGCAGTTTGTTTTTCAATTTCCATTGAATTTATAAGTAGTTGTATATAGACCTGTAGGTTAGCAAGCTTGTTCCGAAGCCGACAGTTATATATGTAATATCTGGCTAGAATGAGTAGCTGATGAAAGAGAACATCTTTTACATTATCAATGAGACCAAAACATAGAGTCAAAGAAGGTTTAGGGGTTTTGAGAAATCCAGTCAAAGGTGCTCTTCCAAAATTTCTGTGTATTTTTGCCGGTCCAAAATAAATGAACGAAAGTTTTTTTTTGTACCTCACAAAAGGGGCAGGAATCCGTTTGTTTAATACCTATCTTGTGCAGAAAGTCATTTGTGGCGATTCTTCTATAAAGGAGTTTAAATTGGGAGGCTCTAAGTTTTGACTCTTTTGTACACAGAGATGACAGGCAGTACGTATTTTTCCAGTTTACTGTTATGTCAGGGTTACTAGCTATGTCCCTAATCTCTTCCAACCACTTCCCTTACTTCTTAATGGTATAGAAGATTTTTTGTTTATCAAATATTCATAAACCTTTTTTGAAACCTTGGCATGAGAAAAAGAAGTTGTCAACTGGATTATTTGGTGGTAGGTTATGATTGACTTTAAAGTGCATTTTCTTATAATTTTCTTATAATTATAATATTCGAGATAATTGGTTTTAATTCTGAATTTATTTATAAAGGCATTATAACTTAGACAATTTTGTTCGTCATCTAGCAGATCTGTAATTTCCTTTTCCTCGCGCAGTAGTAGAACATGAGGAAAACAAATACCACCTCGTCGCTCAACCGTTGTGATATTACTTCGCCCAAGTGAAAGTGGTTGCTGCGAAATCGGAAAAAGAACTGCGGTAAAAAGTGCGACGGAAAATATTGCGTGCAGCACAACTGGCAAATCAAAAAGGAAGGCAAAAGCCGGCGCCATGCCGCAGCTGTGGAATCGGGATTTTGACCGACCACCGACTATGCGGGCATTGCGGAGGGCACACGCTACAACAGCGGCCAACACGCATAGAGAAAAAAGCAAAGAAAAATTATGCCCATCTTTTGCACGAGCTGAAGCAAAAAGAGCAAGCGTTCTTGCCGATGGAGAAATTTCAAACGCCAGAGTTGAGGGAAAAAATTAAGCAAAAGTTATCCCTTGGCTGGGAGGCAATTCACGAGGAACTGCAAGCCGCCCATTTTTGTAGCAGGGTGAACAAATTGTCAAGGCAACGGTTTGTAGAAAATGCAGCGTCTGTGAACGGAATGTGCTTCTCGTGCTGGAAAAATGGAGCCAAACACTTCCTCGGCGACCCAACTTTTGATGAAATCGACAGTGAAATATTTATAAAAAGGGTGTGAACCCAAGATGTGTTCAAAGCGCACGATCGAACCGTCGATCAGAGCCCACCTCGGACATTGCCTCAACAACTTGCTGTGTTATCCGTCTGACCTCGCTCTGCCAAACGGGTGTTGGAAGTTCCTTGTAAATACAGAAAAGCGTGTGGAAAAGCAGAAGCATTTCACAAAGTTCTGCCAATCTCCAATTTTAGTCACGTTGGGAACTTTTATTTTTTCGCAAGAGGCCTGGTCTACTTTTTTAAAACAGAGAGGGAGATTTTTCTTTTTTTAGACTCAAAGTTTACTTCAAATTTGTGCTGGACGCCGTCAGTTTTTTTCGAAGTTCTTGACGAAGCTCTTGGCGAATCTGTTTTTTTAACGTTTCAATATTCGGCGAATCGGACGGCTTCGCGAGGTTTTTCCGCAGTCTCTCGTTGAGTTCACGATATTTCTGCATTTCACCAGAGATCATTTTGAATTCAGCGTTGGAAACATTATCGTCATTGAGAGCTTGAGAGACGGAGCCTTTTATCGAGTCATGCTTTGCCAGGGCCAGAGCGTGAATTTTCGTGTGCTTTTTAATTTTCCTTTCAAGCTTCTTGTTAACAGCATACAGGCCTGTGGAAGCAAAGCCAAGGAGGGCGGCAATTCCAGCAACAGGCGCACCGACCACAATTCCGACGCCAGTAAGTGAAGATGCAACGGCCCCGGAAGACAGGAAGGCACTTGCAACGCCAAGAGACACCCCGGAATAGTGAATCACTTTGCGAGTTTTCTTGTATTTTTTAAATAGAAGCCTCCGGTGTTCAGCCTCATCGGCAATTTCTTTTTCAATTTTACTGATCTCAGTAAGCCGGAAATTTTCGGTTCTTTCCAGGGGAAGCTCTGGATAAATAGGCGGAGCACTTGGCAACGCAATAGACGAAGACATGGTATATACACGTTTCAATATTCGGCGAATCGGACGGCTTCGCGAGGTTTTTCCGCAGTCTCTCGTTGAGTTCACGATATTTCTGCATTTCACCAGAGATCATTTTGAATTCAGCGTTGGAAACATTATCGTCATTGAGAGCTTGAGAGACGGAGCCTTTTATCGAGTCATGCTTTGCCAGGGCCAGAGCGTGAATTTTCGTGTGCTTTTTAATTTTCCTTTCAAGCTTCTTGTTAATAGCATACAGGCCTGTGGAAGCAAAGCCAAGGAGGGCGGCAATTCCAGCAACAGGCGCACCGACCACAATTCCGACGCCAGTAAGTGAAGATGCAACGGCCCCGGAAGACAGGAAGGCACTTGCAACGCCAAGAGACACCCCGGAATAGTGAATCACTTTGCGAGTTTTCTTGTATTTTTTAAATAGAAGCCTCCGGTGTTCAGCCTCATCGGCAATTTCTTTTTCAATTTTACTGATCTCAGTAAGCCGGAAATTTTCGGTTCTTTCCAGGGGAAGCTCTGGATAAATAGGCGGAGCACTTGGCAACGCAATAGACGAAGACATGGTATATACACAGATTTTATTTTTCAAATAATTTGCAATTCGAATTCAAGAGGTTGATCGTTAAAATCAAAAAGCTCTCCGTCGTTGTCTTTGCAAGAAGGGTTGAAGCTTTGCCATTGACCAAATTTTGATTGTGGTCAACAAAGTCGCAATGGACAAAGTAAGTACTCGGTGTACGAAGCCGTTTGACGAAAGTTCTGAAAAACAAAACGCGGGATATGCCAAGAAAATCGGCTAAGTCTTCGTCAAGAGTTATTTTTTTATTCCCAAAGTTGTTAATAACCATTGCACCAGCTGGTGTATCGATTTGAGTGGGAAGTTTTACATCAAAATTACATCATCATTAGCGAGAGCATGTTCAATATTTTGAGCCATACTTTCAAGAGTGTAATGCCCTCTGAGGAATGTAATGGGAACAGCCCGTTTACCATCAGGATCAGACATTGTAATTACCCCATCGTTTTTCAAATTATGCCACGAATTATAAAGCGAACAAGACAACAGCCTTACGAAAGAGGCCTCTGGAATCGGGTTGTCAAAATTGACGGTGCATGGATTAGAAGACGTAGAAATAGTAAGCACAACCATTTTATTATGTTGCGCGCAAATTTTCAATTGAAAAATTACGGGGAATATATAAAGATGAACATCTGGAAAACCGCACGCAAGCAAGATTCTGTTGTGTTTGACTATCTTGAAAAAAGAGCGCAGGCTGCCAACGGAATCTCCACGGCGAATGCGAAGCTTGCACAAGCCAAGGCATGGGCGGCTTTTTCTGCACGGTTTCCGAGGGCTGACAAAAGCCAATTTGAAGCACAGACATTTTTTGCGCCGGACCACACAGCAACAGCCGAAATATTCTGGAAAGAGGGTTAAGGCAGTCTACAAAGCGTCTTCGGTTCAGACCGCAAATATTGGGATGCAGGCATGAAAAGCGCGCTGGGTTTGGATGACGTTGGCGGCTTCCCTGGTCAGTTATCGCCCAGTACAGAAAAAAGTTTGCCGTCGGTTCCAGCACTTGAATTTCATGACGCGGCGCCAAGTTTGAAGAAAATATTCAACAAATCAGTGGATTTTTATGTCTCCCCTGACCAGTATTTTACAACAAAGTTCAGAGAGATATTCGAAAAGGAACAACAGAAGTTCGAAACGTCAAAGCTCGCAAAAAAAAAAAATGGTTGGCCCGGCCTGATCTATCTTTCTGGGAACAGCAGCTGAACTTTGCCGTATGGTGTGCGACGACAGGTTGCGGAATATCACGTTAAGTGTTTGACAAAGACAACACAACGCTGAATCTGCCGCCGCAGGTGCGGGCGTTCTACATCTTCCATGTATACTTCACGGTTCGGCTAATCCTCTTCCAGCTCGGAGGCATCCAAAGTGTAAGCGCATTGCCGGGCGACCCAACATTCAGTTAAACCAACAACAACCATGACGAAGCTTCTTACAAAAGATTGTGCGCAGAGTTCGGCGTTCCCCCGTCAGCTGATTTCCGCTTCACGTACGGGGCAAACCACGGGCTGGGGAGCGTTTACATTTATTGTCATGACCCTTTCGTTTTGGACGTGCCCTATCCATCGGCAAAAGCAAAATTCGACGACGAGGACCCAAGGGCGTCAGAAAGGGGAATTTCAATTTGTTTCATAAGAAACAACGCCGCGGAAGAGCAATTCAATTGGTTCGCGCCCAAAACCACGGCAGGTTTGACCCAGGCGGGTTTGTCGCGAATAAACCAGTCGATAGAGGCGTTCGTGTATTGCATCTTGGGCGCGCAAGTAAACGTCCACAGCAGCATCCTGGGTGAAGGGGGGCGCGCAAAGGAGGCCCAGAGCGAGTTCCTCGTCTTGGTGGAAGATACGATAAGGCAGCCCGACCTGGCAAAAGCGTGCAGCGTTATCAGCTGGCGGTGGATGAGGCAAAGGTGAGGCTCAACCTTGCTGTATGTCCGGGTGCATGGCTGATGCCCGCACAGATGGTAATAAACACAGAAAGCACGGTTGGCTACAACAACCGACTCAAACAGGCGATACCGGGCATGAAACTGGGGATAAACGACGGTGCAAACAAAAGCACGAAAAAGGCGGCTCTTCAGCTCATGGCTGGCGGGAAATAAAAAATTAACCCGCCAAACAGCCATCCTTCCAATCCAATTCACAAAGCGGTGAAAAAAGAGCCAGCGCCTGTGTCCCAAACAGCAGCGGAACCTGAACCAGCGCCGACGCCAACGTTTGGCTCCGGCAGTGAGTCTCATGACTTAAACAAAATAGCTGTTGCGGTTGGTGCGGTAGCAGTTGCGGGTTTGGCCTTCTTGACATTGCGTTAACGTCGCTTTTTGATATAGCCCTCAACCAAAAATGCCACCACATCCAAAATCAGAAGCCAGGTGTGCTCAGCAAGAAAACCGATTGCATGGCCAGCAGCTTTGAAAAGAAAAGAAACAATTGAGCCAATCAAACCGGGAAGGATTCCAGCAAGTTTTTTGCCAATCTCTTTCAAGCCATTTCCCAACCCTTTGGCGGTGGCTTTCAGCGACGAGTTGATGGTGCTAACGACAGCACCAATCGTGACACCAGCAGCAAGAAGGACAGCCGTGGCGGTCACGCCGTATTTTTTGAAGATCTCTTTTACTCGCTCACGAAGTGGAAGCGCACTTTCTCTTTCCTCAATCTGCGTTTGCAGACGCGCAAGCTCCTCGGTTCTTTCCGCAACTCTTTCTTCCGCGGCTTCTTTGTCAGAGGGTGAGGCGTCCTCATCGTTGATGATCGCCCTATCTTCTTCATTTTCGCGTTCCAGTTCTGCTTTTTGTACTTTTAGCCCGTTGAGGGCTTCTGTGTCAATTTTTTCTTGAAGTTCACTTATGTTTTTATCTAACCTGGCAATTTCTTCTGTGAGCTTCTGTATATCTTCTTTTAATTTTGGCGCCTGTTTTGCTGTTTTGTTGATTTGTTCAAGTTGTTTTCTTCTATCTTGATGTTCTTTTTCAAGGTCTTTTTTCGCCTGTTTCAGTTTTTTAATTTCTTTTTCATCCAAAGGCCAATGTGTATCTTCAAGAGCAGCTCTCTGTTCATCAATAACTCTCATTCTGTTTCTGATTTCTTCCATGTCATTTTTTTAACTTTTTCTTGATCTTTAGCCATGGAAAAAGATTTTTCATCGTGGGCCCGACGAATTCAGGCAAATCAAGGTTTGTGGTTGATCACCTCCACGGGCCTTTTCGCGGCAAGTTCGACTACATCGTGCTCATCTGCCCGACATTCGCGCATAACATGACTTTTCATCGTTTCGCTTTGGCGGACCCGCGTTTTTATGTTATCATTTGCGAACAGAATGAGGTTGAACCCTGGTTGAAGCTTGTTTGCTTCTTTTTGGAAGGCACCAACACGCTCATAATCCTCGATGACTGCGCGGCCACGAAAGATGTGAAAAAGCGCACAGGCCCGCAGGTAAATCTCGCATTTAGCGCCCGCCACGCAGGATTCAACCTATACAAAATGGCGAAACAATCAACGAGCGAATTTGAAGACTGCATGACTGACGTTTTGAACTTGCTTGAAGCTGAGCCAACGAGCGCGCCCGACAATGTCTCTTCAGTTGCTTCATTGCAGCCTAATATTTCTGCTCTTCGTGAGAAGTTGACCGTGCTGGTGTCAAAAGGAAAATAAAAAGAAGCCCTCGGTGTGCAACTGTCGCACGAGCAGGTCAAGCGCCTCTCCGACAAAGATGTTGAGAAGAACATCAAACGTTGGGAGGCCTTGGTGGGCTCAAATACAACTGACAGCTTGATCGACAGCTTCATTTTTCTTGTGTCCAAAGCGGCCGGAATTGTCGTTGACGTCAAAGACATCGACGCTTATCAAAAAGAACTCATAAACGACTATTTCATCAACAAAGAGCTCTCCAACCTGGCCGGCGCCGTTTCTTTAAAGTGGGGGCGTTTTCTCGCTGTGGCCACCGCGGTGCTGACCACAATAAAACACATTGATTGGAAAAGCGAAGCAAAAACGGTTGAAATTACTGAGCTTCCCTCACCACCTGCTGAAAAAATTCCTCAGAAATAGGCAGCAATTCTCACAAAAAAATTTTTTAATATATATTTGTTTCCACGTAACAATGGTTGAAGAACAGCAGCAGCAGCAACCGTCCGCTCAAACAAGCCAAGTAACTTCACAAACTCCGGCTACAAAGCCCGCCAAAAATCCCAAGCGAGTGGCTGCTGGTAAAAGGATTGCTGAAAGAACTCGGTTGGTCCGCGAAGCACAGAAAAAATTTTTTAATTAAATATACATTTGTTTCCAGGTAACAATGGTTGAAGAAAAGCAGCCGCAACCGTCCGCTCAAGCAAACCCTGAACCACAGGAAAGCCAAGTAACTCCACAAACTCAGGCAACAAAGCCCGCCAAAAATCCCAAGCGAGTGGCCGCTGGTAAAATGGTTGCTGAAAGAACTCGGTTGGCCCGCGAAGCACAGAAAAAAGCTTATCTCGAGAAAATCGCAAACGAGAATGAAAAAAAATCTGCGCCGGCCGAACCAGAGCCTGTTGTAGCAGCAGCAGCAGCTGATTCAGATTCAGATTCCAAAGTCACAAATGGTCTCAGCACAACCCAATGGATCTCTATCATTGCAATTGGCGCAACGCTTGTAACGACTCAAGCGTGAAGACATCCGAGCCTTTTTTAAAAAGGAACGGGCAACTGCGCCGGCAGTTGCGCCACAGTTGATGCAAGCATCTCCGCATCCATCAACGCCACCCAAAAAAGGCTTTGACCAGATGGTTTAGATGGACTAGAGGGGAAAAAAATCATTTGAAGATATTTTGGTGAATATAAAAATGCGGAAAATCAACTTCAACCAGTTAACGATAAGCATCGCAGCAGTTTCAGGCGTTGGCTTTGTTTGGGGGGCATTCACGTACAATTGCCTTAAAACTATCTTTTGGATTGCCAAAAATCTTGATCATTTCAAAGAAGAGGAGGAAGATGTGGAAGATGAGAATGAAGTGGAAACTGTGCAAGCACTTCAAAAATGTGTTGAAAAATGTCTTGAAAACCAAAAAAAATTAGTGGAAATTCAAGAAATAATTTCAATTAAATAATTTTCTATTATCTATAACCAACAAGAAGCTCGTCAAAACCGTCATGGATGCCGCCAACCTCGTCGGCCTCGCTGTTGACATAGGCTGGGTGGCCAAAAAAACGTTCAAGAAAAGTTTTACAGGTGACCCTTCTAATTCTATCGAAAACTACCCACTGTTCACAGCTGTGATGGCGGGGAGCGTTGCGCTAAAAAAAATACCTAGAGGACCAGAAAATCCTTCCCACCAACGTCTGAAAATACTTCCAAGCAACATTTAAAAAAATGAATATAAGAAAAAAAATGGCAAGTGTCGCGATTATGGTTGGCGGGGCTGTGTTGAACGCAGCGGCTTTCATCGGCGGCAATTATCTCGCGAGGGCGGAGGCGGTGACAAAGCAGCGCTTGAAGAAAAAGTGCGCCATGATAAAGCTCTCGAGGCGTACCAAGCAGCGTACGCAAAATACGCGTGTGACCGCACCAAACTTCTCGACTGGATTGCGACAAACGCGCAAATAAAGGAGGAGGCCAAGCTGAACTTCACCAACACTGACTACGCTTTCAAACTTTGGAATCAGGCGCACCCTGACAAGCGAATGGCACCTCCCAAAGAGCCCAGGTTCTCTGATTTCTATCATCCAAGCGATGGTCTACGGTCCAGGAGGCTATTGGAAAGGCCTTGCCGCTGTTAAAACATTATCCGAGGCCGCCAAGGTGCCAGAAGACGCCGCAAAAAAGTGGCTGGTCAAGCAAGCCCTCTGGCAGATTTACCTGCCCGCTCCGAGGCGCTTTCCTCGGCCAAAGTTCGACGTGCCCACACCCAACGCGGTCCACCAGGCGGACCTCCTTTTTTGGCCGCACGACAAACTGTCCCGCGGGCGCAAAGTTTACAAATACGCGCTGACCGTCGTCGACGTGGCCAGCCGTTGGAAAGAGGCCGAACCTTTGAAAATTCTGATGATATCGCCCGGGCATTTCAGAAGATTTACAAACGCGGGCCTTTGGAATGGCCTCAACTGCTGCAACCCCGGGCGCGAATTCATGGGCGCCGTGTCAAAAGACATGGAAAAGCACAAAACCAATATCCGGCGCGGGCGCGTTGACATTCATCGCGACCAGGCCATTGTTGAACGTTTCAATCGCACCCTTGCCGAACGTTTGTTCGGACATCAGTACGCCGTGGAAATGCGTCTGCCGGAGGGCGAGCGGTATACTGCGTGGGTGAAAAGACTTCCTGCAGTTGTGCCGCTTTAACAACGAAAAAACCCGGCTGACGGGTAAAAAACCTGCGGAAGCAATCAAAGAAAAATCTTTTTCTGCGCAGCCCTCAACTCCTTATTTTCGACCTGTTGGGAAGGCCGAAAAAATCCTCCCCTCTCTTGTCCAAGTTCGCTATCTCTTCCAACCAGGAGAGTTGGATGGTGGGGGAAGAAGGGCCACAGACCCGATCTGGTCGTTGAAAGTTTTCAACATGGAAAGAGTTTGGGTCAAACCAAATCAACCTGTTCTCTACTATTTGCGCGACGGACCAGGGCGCGGTTTTCTGCGTGAAGAGCTGCTGGTTGTCCCTCCAAACACCACTCTTCCTCTGTCTGACATCTAGTGAAAATTGGACCCCCTTTTAAAGAAATAGATGTATTTTGAAAAATGGGGAGTGGACGCAACAGTGTTTTAATTTCCAAGGCAAATATATGCAAAAAATGTCTTCCTGCCAAAAGAAAAACGCTTGAACGGAAACAAGACTTTTATGACTTTTTGAGCTCAGTCCCAGTTTCTGCTGCTCGTAAGTAACTATCTGGCCGTCCCTTATCCTGAAACCTCTGTCGGTTGCCATATCCTGGTTTCCTTCCAAAGCTGCCTTGAAACGCTGCCAGGTTATCTCGTTTTGCCTCTTCGACACCCCTTTCGTGCTGAACTTCTTTTTTTTCGCCCGCTTCGTCGTCGACGAAGTAACACTTTGAGCAGAGCGCGATCATCCGGCCCCCCTCGCACTCGAGTTTGAAGAGCCCGGGCGTGCGGCCGCTCCATTTGTCCCAAGCCAGCCACTGCTGCTTCTGCGTCTCGAATTCCGCTCGCAGCTCCGGTTTGACAACATCCTCTAGCCGCTCCGCGGAGATTGCCATGTAGTTACTGTCTGTGTCAATCTGAATCAGCTCAAAATCTTTTCTGTCGAAATACCTGTCGAAGAAATCGTAGTAGAATTCCAGCATCCGCAGCTTGGCCAGTTGGTAGACAGCGATTCCAACCTAAAACGGTCGCCTGATTGTGATCCTTGGCTTGCGGCTTCCCAGCTCATACGCCGGCCCAATCTCATCAAGGTCGAAGAAATACGCGCTTCGCAAGGCTCTGTCGACCACCTTCTCATCTTTGGTGTAAATTACGCTTGTCTGCCGCTCCAACGCTTCGATGAGCTTTCCGTACCCGCTATTCACAAGCAGCTTGAAAACGTCTGCCAGCAGCGCCTTGCTTTTTTCCACATCTCCAGTCCGCCTCGCCTCGGTGAATTCGTCGAGGAACCACGGAATTGACCTGTGGACCCGTGTGATAACCGCCCCGTGGGCCAAGTGCCAACGCAACAGAGGAGCAAAGAGCAAAAGTCTCCTTGCGGACAAAGCTCCCACGAGTTTTTTCCCGTCTCCGCGATTTTTGTCTGTTTGGCGCAAGTATTCTAACAACTTCGTCCGGCACTTTTTTGTTGTAGAAGAACGGGCACATTTCCTCGAACTTTTGGTGCAGGGGCTCCGGAGAAAAATTTTGACACCTGCCATCCTTTTTTAAAATTTGAAGCCGTATATCTCATAACAGTTTCAATCTTAGATGGTCTAACAAACACCAAATTGTTCCTCTTGAAAATATCTATTCAACCATATAAAACGTATTTGATTTTGATTAAAGCCCTTTTTGATATGTCCAAAAAAGCGCAAAATCGAGTTCCCATCCCGTGTCAGAATTTAACACAAAAGAATTTGTAATTAAAACATTTTTAAACCAAAGACGCGTATAGAGTGTAAAGTATATACCTTTACTACATTTTTTTGTTTTGAAAATTTTGACTTCCGTAATTTGCAGGTCATCTCAACGGCATTCTACCGCTAAAGGGGGTCTGGCACTAACCCTCTTTTACCCAAACTTGGGCATCTGAAACCCTTTTTTTCATGGATTCCCCCAAATTGTCCAGTCCCCTCCCATTTTTCGTCTTGAAATTACTCTAAAATGCTTGTATCTTTATCGATCTAGCTGATATTTTGCAAAACGCCTTTTTTTTTATTGTTATTATTGCTTACAAAGCAGACAAGTTTACAATACTAGCATTACGTAAAACACTAATGTTACTACATTACTTACAATAGTTACATAAAACTTACTATACAAATTTTACTCGCAAACTTAACAATGCTTACAAAACTAATACAATTTTTTTTTTTATTGAAAACACAACAAACATATACAATACTGACAATAATTACTTACTTACATTAGTTGATTTTAAGTACATAGTTACATTAATTGTTAATACAAATTACAAAGAAAAAAAAACAAGTTACTAATATACATAAAGACAGCTAAACACAGAGTAACCACAGCTTTGAAAAGATGGGTCTAATATCGAGTTCCTTATAAGGGTTTACAAGATGGAAAGTTATGAGTTCAGAGCAATTGCTGATATGTAAGATTGCATTAAGCAATTGTCTAGGCAATCAAAGGTTTCCACTTATTTGTAAAATCCTTACTGGAGAGTGTTTGTTTCTCCAAACGTGCATGGTAATATATAATCTTAATAACGGCTGAAAGCTGTGGTAACGTCTGCTGCAATTTGCAAGTATATAAATAATATCGTGCAATTAAGGAGCACAAGTCAAGCAGAATGGAGCAGGATTCTGTGTTGAAACCTAATGCAATACAGTGATTGATTTCTTCATTTTTGGTGAGTACTCCGTGAGAAATAAGCCAGGCATTCAAAGCCCGCCATATATTCTGTGATATAGGGCAGCTCCAGAAAAGATGATAAAGCGTTTCTTTGTCTGCCTTGCAAAAGGTGCAGAGGTCATCTTCCGTTATCCTAATGTTTTAAGAAGGCGTTTGTTGCTATTCTACGATGATTGAATTTAAATTGAAAATTTCTAAGTTTTGAGCTCTTGGTACAAGAGAAAGGCTTAATATAAATCTTTTGCCAGGTACTGAAGTCTATTTCTCTTAAATTACAGTCTGTAGCCCACTTGGCTTGACTTTTATCTGGTTTAGTTTGTACTGTAGCCACCAGGGTTTGGTAAATTGTTCTACTAACTTTATTACAGGTTGCAATTTTCTCATACCATTCGTTTTCTACGCCCTGGTCATCAATAGCCTGTTGCTGATTAATACTTTTTCGAATTTTACTCAATGCTGTTGTTATACCATAGTACTCAATAAAGGATGTTTTAATATTATATAGTGCTAGAAAGTCTGTGTATCCTAAGAACAAGATGTTTTCAGTGATCTGCTTTACTTTGTTAATACCTTTATGAATCCAGGATTTGTAATTAACCAGTTTGTTTCCTACTCGTATCAAAGAATTGTTCCACAAATCCATTTCGAGGAAATCATTAATACAAATTTTACTCGCAATGCTAACAATGCTTACAAATGCTAATGATGCTTACGACTACTAGCAATGCTTACGGTACTGTGAAATACAAACTAAAAAATCACTTTAAGTATAAACGGTTCTACGCTTTACGCTGCTTTCATCTTTATATTGGTAATGTAGTACACTTTGTTAGAGGTTGTTTTGCAAACGAGACCACTTCTTCACAAAGAGGTTTGGGTCGTTGCTGTATAATGCAGTTTGCTTTTCAATTTCCATTGAATTTATAAGTAGTTTTATATAGACCTGTAGGTTAGCAAGCTTGTTCCCAAGCCGACAGTTATATATGTAATATCTGGCTAGAAGGAGTAGGTGGTGAAAGAGAACATCTTTTACATTATCAATGAGACCAAAACATAGGGTCAAAGAAGGAGAAACATTTTCTAAATCATCGAGGGTTTGAGGACTCCAGTCAAAGGTGCTCTTCCAAAATTTCTGTGTATTTTTGCGGGTCCAAAATAAATGAACGAGAGTTTCTTTTCTTTTTGTTGCGATTCTTCTATGAAGGACTTTAAATTGGAAGGCTCTAAGTTTTGACTCTTTTGTACACAAAGATGACAGGCAATACGTATTTTTCCAGTTTACTGTTATGTCAGGGTTACTAGCGATGTCCCTAATCTCTTCCAACCACTTCCCCTGACTTCTTAATGGTATAGAAGATTTTTTGTTTATCAAATATTCATAAACCTTTTTTTGAAACCTTGGCATGAGAAAAAGAAGTTGTCAACTGGATTATTTGGTGGTAGGTTATGATTGACTTTAAAGTGCATTTTCTTATAATGCGCTACAGCAGATATTACTTTGTAATATTCGAGATAATTGCTTTTAATTCTGTATTTATCGATAAAGGCAATATAACTTAGCAAATTTTGTTCGTCATCTAGCAGATCTCTAATCTCCTTTATCCCCACGCTTAGCCAAGATCTATAGAAGAATGGGCGATTTCCTATTCTTATGTGAGAATTGTGCCATACACATGCATACCGTATTAAGAAGGCGGAAAATTGATTTTTTTGGAAGGTTGGCCGAATCGGTTGAAATTAAAGCGCTGATGTCCGCGCAATGCTGTCATCACGAGAACATCTCTATTTCAGTGTTTGACGGTAAGCGCACTTTTTTAGAAAAAAAAATAAAATTTTTCAGAAGGCCGAAAATTGATTTTTTTGGAAGGTTGGCCTAATCGGCTGAAATTAAAGTGCTAATGTTCGCGCAGTGCCGTTATCACGAGAACATCCATATTTCAGCGTTTGAGGGCAAGCGCAATTCCCCCATTGGAATTGGGGCAGGACCATCCTCTTCGCGTTTGTGCGATGACACAAGCATAACCAACTTCCTTTTCTTCTCGTCCCAATGTGCTTTCGCGAACATTTGTATCGTTGCATTTTCGAATGGGCCCAGTCGGGTTCCTACAGTTCTGGTTATTGATACGAGGAGGAGATATCTGACGGCACAGAACTATTTCAGAGTCAAATCTTCTGTTGTTTCCGCTGCATCAGCTGCAATTACAGCTTGTCTTCCCTCAACTGCCGGCTGGGAATTCATAATGATGTCCACCTCCTTGTTCGTAAGCAGGGTGTCACACTCATCAAGGTATCTGTCCCACTTGCCGGAAGAGTCTTTCGAGGAAAGGGGACTTCATATGTGTTCACTCAAATATACCGCAATAAGGGTCTTTACCTAAAAAATCGTACAAAATTCAGGTTTTAATCTAAGATCTGTAAATTTGCACAGGTAGTATAGGAATAACTGCTGCGAAGTTCCAATAGCATGGCAACACCTTGCATTGTCAATCATACTATCAAGTGTGATTTACAGGTGTCAAAGCGTGTCATAATTTTTTACTCATTTTAAAAAAATCATAAGTAATTTGCATTTTATTTTGATGACATCAAACTTAGCAGTTTTACAGAATTTGACAAAATCTATCGAAATAAATTCTGAAAATGCACGATTTTTGCTGAGTCAGCATATTTTGAAAACGTTTGACACCTGTCAACCAAATTTGAAAACATAACTGTGGCAACTGGCACCCTAATGATTAAAATCCTATTACTTTGAAAACAATGGGGGTTAAGATCCACAAATTGCTATGTGTAAAGGACAGACAATTTGCAATTTGCATACGTAAATTGAATGTATTTACATTTAACCTAGCGCTGTAGATTAAAATTCAAAATTTGCCAAAAATGTTAAAATTCCTTGTTTATTATAATTTTGTTCTCTTTGATAAGCTGCTACTCACTACCATTAGAATATGGCATCGAACTACTTTTTTCAATGAATAAGCAATTCTTTATCTTTCGAATGGCATCAAGCATAATCTCTAGTGTTGAACCTGTTTCGAGATAAAAAAAATGTACTAAGTAAGCCAATTTGATCTTAAATTGTCGATTTCCCGTCCTTTTTTTAAAATGTGGAGCCGTATATCTCATAACAGTTTTAATCTTAGATGGTCTAACACACATTAAATTGTTCCTCTTGAAAAGATCTATTCAACCATATCAAACATACTTGATTTTGATTAAAACCCTCTTTGATATGACCAAAAAAGCGCAAAATCGAGTTCCCCTCCCGTGTCAGAATTTACCCTGTCGAACACAAAAAAATTTGTAATTAAAACATTTTTAAACCAAATCACTTCATATTTCATACTAGAAATGCACAACATCATGCTAACAATTGTGCAAAATTTTGGCTCTTAACCTTTAGAGTTAAGGAATCTGTATTTTTTTCATATTCGTAAAATTTTCAGTTAAGGAAAAAGTCCGATGTAAGACGCGTATAGAGTGTAAAGTATATACCTTTACTACATTTTTTTGTTTTGAAAATTTTGACTTCCGTAATTTGTACCACCAAAGGGGGTCTGGCACTAACCCTCTTTTACCCAAACTTGGGCATCTGAAACCCTTTTTTTCATGGATTCCCCCAAATTGTCGAGTCCCCTCCCATTTTTCGTCTTGAATTTCGTCTAAAATGCTTGTATCTTTATCGATCTAGCTGATATTTTGCAAAACGCCTTTTTTATTGTTATTATTGCTTACAAAGCAGACAAGTTTACAATACTAGCATTACGTAAAACACTAATGTTACGCTAACAATACCACATTACTTACAATAGTTACATAAAACTTACTATACAAATTTTACTCGCAAACTTAACAATGCTTACAAAACTAATACAAATTTTGCTCGCAATGCTAACAATGCTTACAAATGCTAATGATGCTTACGACTACTAGCAATGGTTACGGTACTGTGGAATACAAACTAAAAAATCACTTGAAGTTTATTTAGTTAACAATTAAACGGTTCTACGCTTTCTACGCTGCTTTCATCTTTATACTGGTAATGTAGTACACTTTGTGAGAGGTTGTTTTGCAAACGAGACCACTTCTTCACAAAGAGGTTTGGGTCGTTGCTGTAGAATGCAGTTTGCTTTTAAATTTCCATTGAATTTATAAGTAGTTGTATATAGACCTGTAGGTTAGGAAGCTTGTTCCCAAGTCGACAGTTATATATGTAATATCTGGCTAGAAGGAGTAGCTGATGAAAGAGAACATCTTTAACATTATCAAGAGACCAAAACATAGAGTCAAAGAAGGAGAAACATTTTCTAAATCATCGAGGTTTTGAGAACTCCAGTGCTCTTCCAAAATTTCTGTGTATGTTCGCAGGTCCAAAGTAAATGAACGAGAGTTTCTTTTTGTTCCTCACAGAAGGAGCAGGAATCCGTTTGTTTAATACCCATCTTGTGCAGAAAGTCATTTGTGGCGATTCTTCTATGAAGGAGTTTAAATTGGAAGGCTCTAAGTTTTGACTCTTTTGTACACAAAGATGACAGGCAATACGTATTTTTCCAGTTTACTGTTATGTAAGGGTTACTAGCTATGTCCCTAATCTCTTCCAACCACTTCCCCTGACTTCTTAATGGTATAGAAGATTTTTTGTTTATCAAATATTCATAAACCTTTTTTTGAAACCTTGGCATGAGAAAAAGAAGTTGTCGGATTATTTGGTGGTAGGTTATGATTGACTTTAAAGTGCATTTTCTTATAATGCGCTACAGCAGATATTACTTTGTAATATTCGAGATTATTGGTTTTAATTCTGTATTTATCTATAAAGGCATTATAACTTAGAAAATTTTGTTCGTCATCTAGCAGATCTCTAATCTCCTTTATCCCCGCGCTTAGCCAAGATCTATAGAATTGGCGACTTCCTATTCTTATGTGAGAATTGTGCCATATATGTGCTCATCTCAGAAGTTAAAATTGGTCCAGTACTGTATTATCTCCTTCAAGAAAGGGTATTGGAGAATTAGCCGTGAGGTATCCTGCTGTTTCAAGTTGCATTGGAACAACAGTTTGCCTCCGTACTTTTCTAAGTGATAGTCAAAAAAACTTTCCATTTTCCTTTATTTTCGTCATTTAGGTACCTCTGGATCCACTTCATTTTCGAGGATTCATTAAAGCTACAAATATCTAACATCTTATATTGTATGTGTAAACATGTCAATCAAAGGAAAAGTTCAGAAATTAAATTTAGAATTTTTTTCATTTTTTTTTTGTGCAAAATGGGTTAAGCGAGGGACACTCGACCGCGGATTCTGCTAATTGATTTTTTTTGGAAGGTTGGCCGAATCGGCTGAAATTAAAGCGCTGATGTCCGCGCACTGCCGTTATCACGAGAACATCGCTATTTCAGTGTTTGACAGTAAGCGCAATTTTTTAGCGAAAAAATGAAACTTTTAAGAAGGCCGAAAATTTATTTTTTTGGAAGGTTGACCGAATCGTCTGAAATTAAAGCGCTAATTTCCGCGCAGTGCCGTTATCACGAGAACATCAATATTTCAGCGTTTGAGGGCAAGCGCAATTTTTTCGCAAAAAAATAAAATTTTTCACAACGCCGAAAATTGATTTTTTTGAAGGTTTCCCGAATCGGCTTAAATTAAAGTGCTAATGTCCGCACAGTGCCGCTATCACGAGAACATCAATATTTAAGCGTTTGAGGGCAAGCGAAATTTTTTAGTCCAAAAATTTTATTTTCCAGAAGGCCGGAAATTGATTTTTTGTTTGGAACGTTGGCCGAATCGGCTGAAATTAAGGCGCTAATGTCCGAACAGTGCCGTTATCACGAGAAGATCGCTATTTAAGTGTTAAAGCTCAAGCGCAATTTTTTTTTGCAAAAAATTAAACTTTTGAGAAGGGCGAAAGTTGATTTTGTTGGAAGGTTGACCGAATCGGCTGAAATTAAAACGCTAATGTCCGCGCAGTGCCGTTATCACGAGAAAATCGCTATTTCAGCGTTTGACGGCAAGCGCAATTTTTTAGCAAAAAAATGAAACTTTTCAGAAAGCCGAAAATTGATTTTTTTGGAATTTTGGCCCAATCACCTGAAATTAAAGCGCTGGTGTCCGCGCAGTGGCGTTATCACGAGAACATCGCTAATCAGCGTTTTCCGGGAAACGCAATTTTTTAGCAAAAAAATGAAATTGTTTAGAAGGCCGAAAATTGATTTTTTACAAGGTTGGCCGAATCGGCTTTAATTTAAGCGCTAATGTCCGCAAAGTACCGTTATAAGGAGAACATCGCTATTTCAATGTTAGACGACAAGCGCATTTTTTTTAGCAAAGAATTGAATCTTTTCAGAAGGCCGAAAATGGATTTTTTTCGCTAAAGTCCGAGCAGTGCCGTTATCACGAGGACGTCGCTATCTTTTGCGCCCTGCAACATTCCGTGCTAACGGCAAGTTTCATAGAAAACAAGTCACTTCAACGGCCACAGAAAGAAGAATAACATTTTCTTCCTTTTTCAACTGCTACAGCAAAGTGGCTCGCAAGAGCTGAATCCGTCTCACGTGATGCTTCATGTCGAAATATTCCACGCAACGCACTTGTCGCGACGCTTAGTCTTTTTTCACTTCTTACTGGTACACCTTGGAGCAAAAGAGGCACCCATTTGATCGTACTGACAATCCGGAGGAAAAACCGTTGAGAATCTGTCATCCCCAAGTGCACCTGTGTTTAGATGTAAGTAGAAAAAGCATTGCGACGTACTCTTTTGAGGCGCAAAGTGTCAGCGGCGCTCTCCTGCCAAAGGGCCTGCAGCTGAGAAATTTATTTTGCCAGAAGACTAGCTGACATCTTCAAAATGTTTTTTTCCCGGCTGGTTGTTAGAAAAACATCATTAAGTGTGGAAACACGCAAGTCTATAGCATATCTCAAAGAACCGATATGTTGTTGGTCTACGATCGCTGAGAGCGTTTATCGACGCTGGCGGTAAAACTTAGCGATTGGGAGAGACACAGAGCCAGGCGCGAAGGGTCGACAGGTAAGAAAATATGATTACTTAATAACCCATTAGCGATCGGTTTTCTTACATTAAAACCTGAACAGAGTCGTGTTAGCCAAAGATAGAAAAAGCAGCGCATCACAAATCTCGACCACGAGAATGTAATGTTGATTTCAAGCGTGATCTCGAACTAACAACCTCGGCTCTTTCAGTTACGCTTGGTGATACCTTGCAATAAGTTTTAGTGACCATTTAAATATTGAATTTGAAGTGCCGGTAGAGCTTATTTCACTAAACCATGTTTATCTCAGACCAACTAATCGCAATTGCATGTTGTTGTTGTTGTTATAGTATTGTTACAATGCAAATGTTGTCGAGTAACATAGTCGCCTCTTTGAAAAGGTCTAACAGAGATTCAATTTTTGAAGTCCAATAAACGTTCTTGTTATAATCATATGCACTCCTTGCCGTCAATTGTTACGTGCGTGTATCTTTCAGTTCGGCCAATCTCTATACGTGAGGTTCACAACTAGTTGCTGATTAATTTTTAGCCCGCGCACTTCCAAGCTTTATCCAGTATATTACGTAATAGTAACAGGGCTGAGTGGAGTCCAATTCAGTCTCTAATCATACGATCGGGTGATTACTGGATTTGTAAGACGAATTTTGTAAGCCTCAAATATCCGGTGTTTTCAGGCGATTTTGATAAGCCACAAATAACTGATTTGTAAGACAATTTTTGTAAGCCACATATTAATGAATTTGTAAGACGAATTTTGTAAGCCACAAATTACCTGCGTTTTAAGACGATTTTTATAAGCCACAAATTTCTGCATTTGTAAGACAATTTTTGTAAGCCACAAATTTCAGTATTTGTGCGACGATTTTTTTAAGAAAAAATACTGGATTTTTAACACCATTTTTATGAGCCAAAAAATTACTGCATTTTTAAGACGATTTTTGTAAGCCACAAATTACTGGATTTGTAAGATTAGTAATAAATAAATCAATCAATAAATAAATAAAAATAAATTTCAGAAAAAAACAGTCGATTCAATGAATAGCAGTTTAGAATCCACACGGGGGAAGGGTCTATCCGGTCCCCAAGCCATATAAGGATACCCCTGGGCAGGTAGATTTGAACCCGCGACTCTGGGATGACAAAGCAGAATCAACAGTGCACCAGCGATTCTGCCTCGCCATCTGAATCCCTTGGATTGCTAGCCAAAAAAATTAGGTTTTGTATACTTGGCAACAATTAATTTAAGGCGGACGTCAACTGATCCATTCGGAGTGTGTGCTCAGTTAAAGTGCGTTTTGGTTGGAAATGTAGGATATTTTTCACCGTCAGTGAATCCTATGTCAAGGCTCTCAACTCCACTTTACTAAAACCTCGAAGCTTAGCGTAGAACGCCAAATTTTTGTCCCGTAATGCCGGTAATGAGTGACTACATACGCGTTTGTGTTATCGACTATCGAGCAACGGCAAAAACCCGACAAGGATGGTATATGGGACTGATTAATGTGCTGGTAAGTTTAATCAGACGATTTTCACTTATTAAGAAAGAAAGCGTTATGGAGATTTCAGTATTTCAGTATTTATGCTTAGTCTGCGAGATGTTTTACTGCGAGAAACTTCATCGAAATTTGAATACGCAAAGTTATGAATACTTACAAAACTTATTGTTTAACTTAACAGTTCGTGCATTTCACAGGTTGATCAGTTGTCCGTTTGGAGTCCTTTTGTAACTTGTGGTACACTCTCATCTGATATGCCAGCAGTTTCGTTGCGGGCTTTAAATTGAAACAACAACTTAAGTCATCTGGTTTTGGGCCTGTAATGCCAAAATACGTGAATAATAGACGCATTTTCCCAGCAGAAAGAGTTTGACGGACTTTTTTAAAAGGCTCTTGAAAATGTTTTAAGAGCAGTTTAAACTTTTTTTGTACAGATATTTGAAAAGTGAAAAGATGCTCTGGTGATTAGGTTTTGATTTTGTGTTTGAACGCTCTAACGCGGAGCAGAGTGAAAACAACCCGACGAGCAGGGACAAGATCGGCTAGATTTTATTTTTGTAAACGCAATAAAACGGCAATAAAGAGACAGTTTCTTTGTTGTCGTTTTTACCAGCAATCAACCACAATCAATCAGGTAAACACTTGTGTCCATGACAAAGTCCTTGTACACAGTGTAATATATCACGCAACATGTCACGAAGCGGCGTGTCAAGTGCGTTGTGTGAAACGTTGCGCAGTGTAGCAATCCTTGAGGCGAATGTTTCATTTAAAGTGCACCTAACCAGAAATATTTTTCGCTAAAATAAAGTTAGCACCATTTCGAAACGCATTACAACTTTCGTGTCTCCTTTTTACCAAATTTTGACTGTTTATGACATTCAAAAGCTACGAAACGCTGAGCATCATTTGTTGAACAACCGAGTCAGAAGGAGCTTGGGTCTATTTCTGGCTTGAAATCAACCCAGGAAAAGACCCACGCCCATTCTTACTCCGTCGTGCAACTAATGATGTCTAGTTTTTCCTATCTTTTGAATGCCATAGCTGTCATGTATGCGTCATAGTATGTTACCCTGTAAGTTCATAAGGCATGATGGGTAATAAAAAAATACACGAGGTTGTGACAAACATGGCGTACAGTTTGTCGTGAACATAACATGGTGTCAGAATAAGTCGAATTAACGCCTTAAAGAAAGCCACCGAGCTTCGCAAAAGAATCAGAAAACAGCCAACAAGAGACAGCGAAGAAAATGGACGGACAATCTTCAGCTGGTAGCACTCCAAAGATGGATTGGTCGAGCGGTGATTTACCGAATGCATGGAAAGCCTTCAAGCAACACTGTGAGTTCACTTTCGGAGGTCCTCTCAAGCAAAAAGGTGAAGAGGTAAAGTGCAACTACCTAATGTTATGGGTTGGAGACAAAGGTAGTGAAATATACAGTACGTGGGAGCAGGGAGCAGACGAAGCGAAGAAACTCGACACGTACTACACAAAATTCGAAGCATACGTGAAGCCCAAATCGAACAGAGTGTTTGCAAGGTACAAGTTCCACCAGAAAGTTCAACAAGAGGGTGAGTCATTTGAGCAATTTCTCACTGATTTGAAGTTACTTGTAAAGGACTGTGGTTATGCTGACCCAGATGAAATGGTTCGAGATAGAGTAGTGATTGGATGCCTTTCTACCAAAACCAGAGAAAAGCATATTCAGGAAGGCTCAACCCTTACCCTAGAAAAGGCAATTGACATAGCTAGAACCGACGAAATGTCAAAAGAACAATTAGAAACCATGGCAAAAGAAGATGCTAGCATTAATAGTGTAAATCAGCGGAAACAGAAAACTGAGCGCACTCAAAAGAAAGACTTGCAAAGTAAAGAATGTCACAAATGTGGATATAAACATGACAACAGCAAATGTTTTGCAAAAGGAAAGCGGTGTACGAAGTGTCAAAAGTTGAACCATTTCGCCAGGGTTTGCCGATCTAAGCCAGATGGTAAAAAAAAGGTGCACTCTGTAGAAGTAGAAGATAGTGATGAAGAGCTATTTGTTGCATGTATTACCTCAATTAACACAGTAGAATTGAATGAGTGGTGTGAAGAGATGACAATTCAAAACAAAGTGGTTAAGTTTCAGTTAGACACTGGTGCAAAATGTAACGTCCTTCCCTACAAAGTAATTGAAGATCTTGGAATTCAATGCCAAATCAAGGAAACTCAAGTCAGGTTAAAGTCATACTCAGGTCATCAAATTCCTACCAGAGGAGTGGTGACATTACCTTGTGAGCATAAAAGTGTTATGTATGATGTAAAGTTCCATGTGGTTGAAGTTGGAGCACCTGCAGTGCTTAGTGCTCAAACCTGTAAAGAAATGGGATTACTGGCCAGAATACACCAACTACAAGAATGTCAGCCTAAAGAACAGCTACACATTCCAGAGTGCCCCACATCTAAGAATCAAAATATTCTGGATGAGTACCCAGATCTATTTCAAGGTCTAGGATGCATTCCTGGTGAGCACACAATCAAGTTGGATCCAAATATCCCTGCAGTGGTTCATCCACCTAGAAAGGTACCGGTGTCTCTTAAAGACAAGATCAAAGAAGAACTTGACCGTATGGAGCAGACAGGAGTAATAGTCAGACAGACGGAGCCTACTGACTGGGTGAACAGCATGGTCGCTGTGGTAAAACCAAACAAGATCCGTATTTGTATTGACCCCAGGGATTTAAATAAAGCAATCAGAAGAGAGCATTACCCAATGATGACAGTAGAAGAAGTTGTCGCTGAAATGCCACAAGCAAAAGTGTTTTCAGTTTTAGATGCCACATCTGGTTTCTGGCAAGTGAAATTGGATGAAGCTAGCTCAAAGTTGTGTACTTTCAACACACCCTATGGGCGATATCGCTTTACCAGACTGCCGTTTGGTGTAAAGTCAGCCCCCGAAGTGTTTCAGCAACGCATGTCAGAGTTGTTTGAGGAAATTGACGGTGTGAACGTCATCGTTGATGATCTTCTAATCTGGGGAAAAGATGATGATGAGCATGATGCCAGACTAAAGCAAGTGTTAAACAGAGCACGTGAAGTCAATCTCAAATTCAATGCAAAGAAGTGCCGAATAAGACAGGAAGAAGTTCCTTATGTTGGCCATGTCCTCAGCAAAGATGGTTTGAAACCGGATCCCGAAAAGATTCGTGCTGTGCAAGAAATGCAGCCTCCTCGAAGCACAAAGGAACTTAAGTCATTCCTTGGATTCATCCAGTATCTTGCAAAGTTTATGCCCAACATGGCTTCTGAAAGCGCACCACTGAGAGAATTGCTAGAAAAGCAAGTCGCATGGCACTGGGATCAAGAGCAAGAAACAAGCTTTCAGAAACTCAAGCAGATGGCCTCCTCTACCCCAGTACTTGGTTACTATGATCCAAAAAAGCCACTAACCCTATCTGTAGATGCTAGTTCTAAGGGGTTAGGTGCAGTCCTCTTTCAAGATGGGAAGCCCTTGGCTTACGCATCGCGAGCCCTTACCCCAGCACAGCAACACTATGCGCAAATTGAAAAGGAAACTTTAGCAATTGTGTACGGAGCACAGAAGTTTCATCAGTTCATTTATGGAACACCAACTGTAGTGGAGTCAGACCACAAACCATTGCAGTACATCTTGAATAAGCCCTTACATCAGGCACCATTAAGGCTGCAGAAAATGGTGTTAACCCTGCAACGTTATGATCTGAAGGTCAAGTGGCGCCCTGGAGTAGAACTTTCAGTAGCTGATGCACTGAGCAGATCATACCTGCCAGAAACTACTGAAACCTTAATTCCAGACCTGGAAGTAAATGAGGTTCATCTCACAGCCCATCTTCCTATTTCACCTGAGAAGTATGTGGAGCTACAACAAGCTACGGTGGATGACCCGGTTATGCAAGCTTTAAGCTCAGTAATCCAGCATGGATGGCCCACAAGCAAGGAAGAGGTACCAAATGCTATTCGCCAGTATTGGGACTACAGAGATGAACTCACGTCAGTTGATGGTCTCCTATTTAAAGCACAGAGGCTTATTGTACCTCAGACGTGGAGAAAAGAAATGCTAGACCGCATCCATGAATCACATCAAGGGATCGTAAAATGCAAACAGCGAGCGCGAGACATCTTATTCTGGCCTGGCATGTCCTCTCAAATTGAAGATAAAGTGTCAAAGTGCTCGATATGCAACCAGTTCCAGAGAGCACAGCCCAAAGAACCAATGGTGATTCAAGAGCTACCAGACAGACCATGGGCAAAGGTTGGAAGTGACTTGTTTGAGTTTAATGGTGCACATTACTTGCTGAGTGTTGATTACTACTCGAAATGGATTGAAATTGCTAAACTTGGCAACCTAAGCAGTAACAATGTCATTTGTCACTTGAAGAGCCAGTTTGCCAAATATGGTATCCCGGATGAACTAATCAGTGACAATGGACCCCAGTACTCCAGCTTAGCATTCAGAGAATTCAGCAACGACTATGGTTTCGTACACACAACTTCCAGCCCAAAGTACCCTCAAGCCAATGGCGAAGCAGAGCGAGCAGTACAAACCATTGAGAGCCTCTTAAAGAAAGCACATGATCCATACAAGGCTTTGCTAAACTACAGGAACACGCCATTGGAAGGCATAGGCTTATCGCCGGCACAGTTGCTCATGGGTCGCAGATTAAAAACATCCTTACCAACAAATGCAGATCTGTTAAAGACACATGGAGCCCAAGAAGTCAAGGAACACTTCTACAAAAGAAAGCAGAAAGAGAAATTTTACTATGATAAACATAGTAGTAAAGAGCTGACACCCCTCTTCAATGGTGACAAGGTCACATTACAGCATAAAAACAAGTGGGTGCCTGCCACCGTGATCAGTAAGCATCACACACCCAGATCATACATCGTTCAAACGCCCGAAGGTCAGAAGTATCGGAGAAATCGCAGACACCTAAACAAATGCCGAGCTTCGCAAGACACACTAAGAGAGTCTGCTCAAGCACAAACCAAGGAGTTACCAAATACTCACTCTTCTAAAGTCAGTAAAGCACCTGTTCCTACTGCTGAGATACAAGCTCAGCAAGCACAGAAACCTGCAGTGCATACTCGTTCTGGAAGATTAGTCAGGCAGCCTGCTTACCTCAAGGACTATGAACAATAGTTTGCCACTACAGCCTGTACTTTATTTTTTGTTGGCTATGAACACTAGTTAACAACATGAACCATGGACAGAGACTTATTTTTTTCATGTTTTATTGTTTCCTGTTAGGCCTTATGATTACTAAGCTTTGATCAAGTTCAGATGTGCCTTAATCAAAAAAAAAAAAAAAAGAAAGGGAGATGTCATGTATGCGTCATAGTATGTTACCCTGTAAGTTCATAAGGCATGATGGGTAATAAAAAAATACACGAGGTTGTGACAAACATGGCGTAAAGTTTGTCGTGAACATAACAATAGCCAATCAGAATTTGGTAAAAGGAGAAACCAAAGGTATAATGCGTTTGGTACAAGTTTATTTCAGGGAAAAAAATATTTTGGTTCGGGTGCACCTTAAATGAAACAGAACGCCATGTAACATACCGCGCTATGGCCAAATTTCATACAAAACAAGTCACTTGAACGGCCACAGAAAGAAGAATAACGTTTTCTACCTTCTTCAACTGCTATAGCAAAGTGTGTCGCAAGAGCTGTATCCGTCTAGCGTGATGCTTCATGGCGCAATGTTTCACGCAACGCACTTGTCATGTCGCTTAGCCTTTGTTTCACTTCTTACTTGTTCACCTTGGACCAAAAGAGGCAGCCCTTTGATCGTACTGAGAATCCGAAGGAGGAACCGGTGAGAATCTGTCATCCCCAAGTGCACATGTGTTTAGATGTAAAGAGAAAGAGCATTGTGACGTACTCTTTTGGGGCGCAAAGTGCCAGCGGCGCTCTCCTGCCAAAGGGCCTGCAGCTGAGAAATTTATTTTGCCAGAAGACTAGCTGAAGGACATCATTAAGTGTGGAAACACGCAAGTCTATAGCATATCTCAAAGAACCGATATGTTGTTGGTCTACGATCGCTGAGAGCGTTTATCGACGCTGGCGGTAAAACTTAGCGATTGGGGGAGCCAGGCGCGAAGCTCAGTCTAGAAGCAATTTTTATCCAAAGCGTATATATTAGCGTGAGTTGTGACCGTCTCGTTAAAGATTGACTTGTAGGAAGTTTGGAATTGAAGAATTGCTTGTAGACTTAGTATGAATTGTGTAAATAGTCGCTGTCTACCTCGCCGTGTTGAACTGATTCAGCGATATCCCATAATATTCTTTCATACTGTAACGGTTGCATTCGGCCAGGAGACGAATGTTTCAGTGTTACGGCTGATGATACTGCAAGTGCCAAATTCTAACACGCAAAATCAAGAGCAAAAGAAATTTTGGCCAAAGAAAGTGAAATGTTCAGTTATCAAGGTCAATAAAGTAGCCCTTTCTTCCTTCTTTCGAAGCAGAATTTGGAGCGCGATCGTACTAGTAACTTCTCGTGATTGCGTTACAGGGTGACTGCGACGTGGTTCTGGGGATGGTTATTATGGACTATCTCCCGTTCAGTCCAGAGAGGAAGACATGACCGTTGAAATTGGTGGACTTTGTTTTGACAGCTGTTCACAGAGCAACTGAGAAGCTAAGGGTCGACAGGTAAGAAATATGATTACTTAATAACCCGTTAGCGATCGGTTTTCTTACATTAAAACCTGAACGGAGTCGTGTCAGTCAAAGATAGAAATAGCAACACATCAGAAAACTCGACCACGTGCATATAATGTTCATTTCCAGCGTGATCTCGAACTAACCGCCTCAGCTTTTTCAGTTACCCTTGGTGATACCTTGCAATAAGTTTTAGTGACCGCTTAAATATTAAATTTGAAGTGCCGGTAAAACTTATTTCAGTAAACCACGTTTATCTCAGACCAACTAATTGCAATTGCAAGTTGTTGTAGTGACAGTGTTGTTACAATGCAATTGTTGTCGAGTTTCATAGTCTGACAGAGTCCAATTGTCGTTCTTGTTATAGTCATAGGCACTCCTTGCCGTCAATTATTACGTCCGTGTATCTTTCAGTTCGGCCAATCTCTATACGTGAGGTTCACAAGTAGTTGCTGATTAATGTCTTGCCCGCGCACTTCCAAGCTTTATCCAGTATATTACGTAATAGTAACAGGGCTGAGTGGAGTCCAATTCAGTCTCTAATCATACGATCGGGTGATTACTGGATTTTTAAGACGAATTTTGTAAGCCTCAAATGTCCGGTGTTTTAAGACGATTTTGATAAGCCAGAAATTACTTGATTTGTAAGACAATTTGTTAAAGCCACAAATTACCTGCGATTTAAGACGATTTTGATGAGCCACAAACTACCGTATTTGTCAGACGAATTTTGAAAGCCGCAAATTACGCGTTTTTAGACGATTTTGATAAGCCAGAAATTACTGGATTTGTTAGACAATTTTTGTAAGCCACAAATTTCAGGATTTGTTGGACGATTTTTGTAAGAAAAAAAATACTGGATTTTTAACGCCATTTTTATGAGCCACAAATTACTGGATTTGTAAGATTAGTAATAAATAAATCAATCAATAAATAAATAAAAATAAATTTAAGAAAAAAAAAAAACAGTCGATTCAATGAATCGCAGTTTCAAATCCACACGGGGTAGGGGCTATCCGGCCCCCAAGCCATATAAGGATACCCATGGGCATACAGATTTGAACCCGCGACTCTGGGATGACAAAGCAAAATCAACAGTGCGCCAGCGATTCCGCTTCGACATCTCTGTATCCCTTGGAATACTAGCAAAAAAAAACATTAGGTTTTTGTATACTTGGCAACAATTAATTTCCGCCGGAAGTCAACTGATCCATTCGGAGTGTGTGCTCAATTAAAGTGCGTTTGGGTTGGAAATGTAGGATATTTTTCACTCTCACTCTCAACTCCACTTTACTAAAACTTCGAAGCTTAGCGTAGAACGCAACATGTTTGTCCCGTAATGCCGGTAATGAGTGACTACATACGAGTTTGTTTTATCGACTATCCATGACGCTTACTTTCTCAATAAGTGAAAATCGTCTGATTAAAATTACCAGCACATAAACCAGTCCTATATATCATCCTTGTCGGGTTTTACACACACATAGACTAGTCCTATATATCATCCTTGTCGGCTCAAAACGAAGTCCACCAATTTCAGCGGTCGTGTCTTCCTCTCTGGACTGAACGGGAGGTAGTCCATAATAACCATCCCCAGAATCACTCGGCAGTCACGCTGTAACGCAATTTCGAGAAGTTACTAGTACGATCGCGCTCCAAATTCTCCTTCGAAAGAAGGAAGAAAGGGCTACTTTATTGACCTAGATAACTGAACATTTCACTTTCTTGGACCAAAATCTCTTTCGCTGTTGATTTTGCGTGTTAGAATTTAGCACTTGCAGTATCATCAGCCGTAACACTGAAACATGCGCCTCCTGGCCGAATGCAACCGTTACAGTATGAAAGAATATTATGGGATATCGCTGAGTCAGTTCAACACGGCGAGGTAGACAGCGACTACTTACACAATTCATACTAAGTCTATTAGCAATTCTTCAATTCCAAACTTCCTAAAGGTCAATCTTTGGCAAGACGGTCATAACTCACGCCAATATATACGCTTTTGATAAGAATTGCTTCTAGACTTAGCTTTGCGCCTGGCTCTGTGTGTCCCCCAATCGCTAAGTTTTACAGCCAGCGTCGATAAACGCTCTCAGCGATCGTAGACAAACAACATATCTCGGTTCTTTGAAATATGCTATAGACTTGCGCGTTTCCAGACCTAATGATGTCCTTCTAGTAACCAGGCGGGTAAAAAAAACTTCTTAAAGACGTCAGCCAGTCTTGTGGCAAAATAAATTTCTCAGTTGAAGGCCCTTTCACAGGAGAGCGCCGCTGACACTTCGCGCGCCAAAATAGTACGTCACAATGCTCCTTCTCTTTACATTCATATACTCAACTGCGGAAACACAGGTTCACTTCGGGATGACAGATTCTAAACGATTCCTCCTTCGGATTCTTAGTACGATCAAATGGGTGCCTCTTTTTGTCCAAGGTGAACAACTGAGTAAGAAGTGAAACGAGGAGTCTTTGTCGAACACTATGGAGTCGACGTGGAACATTGTGGTTTCTTTGTGGAATTTTGTGGAAACAACCTGGAACATCGTGGAGTCTTTGTCGAACATTGTGGAGTCAAAATGGAAGATTGTGGAGTCTTTGTAGAACTTTTTGGAGTCGAGGCGGAACTTTATGGAGTCTTTGTGGAACGCTTTGAAGACTTTGTGGAGTCGACATTGAACACATTCGAGTCTTTATGGCACTTTGTGGAGTCAACGTGAACATTGTGGGGTCTTTGTCGAATATTGTGGAATAGACGTGGAACTTTGTGGAGTCAACGTGGAACATTGTGGAGTTTTTGTCCAACATTGTGGAATCTTCGTGGCACTTGGTGGAATCAACGTGGAACATTATGGAGTCTTTGTCGAGCATTGTGGAGACGACGTAGAACATTGTGGAGTCGTTGTGGAATTTTGTGGAGTCAACTTGGAACATTGTGGAGGCTTTGTCGAACATTGTGTAGTCGATATGGAACATTGTCGAGCATTGTGGAGTCAACGTGGAACATTGTGGAGTCTTTGTGGAACTTTGTGTTGTTAACGAGGAACATTGTGGAGTCTTTGTTGAACATTGTGGAGTCGACGTGGAACATTATGGAGCCTTTGTGGAATTTTGTGGTGTCAGCTTGGAACATTGTGGAGTCGACATGGAACATTGTGGAGTCTTTTTCGAACATTGTGGAATCAACGCGGAACATTGTGGCGTTTATGTCTAAGATTATTTAATCTTTATAGAACTTTGTGGAATGTTTGTGGAACTTTTGTGGAGTCGACATGGAGTGGAGTCGACATGGAACATTATGGAGTCTTTGTGGTATTTTGTGGAGTAAACGAGGAACATTGCGGAGTCTTTGTCGAACTTTGTGGAGTCGACGTGGAACATTGTGGAGTCTTTTCTGAACTAAGTGGGATCGAGGTGGAACATTGTGGAGTCTGTCGAAAATTGTGGAGTCGACGTGGAACATTATGGAGTGTTTGTGGAATTTTGTGTAGTCAACTAAGAACATTGTGGAGTCTTTGTCGAACTTCGTGGAGTCGACGTGGAACATTGTGGAGTCTTTGCTGAACTAAGTGGGATCGAGGTGGAACATTGTGGAGTCTGTCGAAAATTGTGGAGTCGACGTGGAACATTATGTAGTGTTTGTGGAATTTTGTGTAGCCAACTTAGAACATTGTGGAGTCTTTGTCGAACATTGTGAAGACTTTGCTGAACTAAGTGGGATCGACGTGGAAGTTTGTGGAGTTAACGTTGAACATTGTGGACTCTGACGAAAATTTTGGAGTCGACGTGGAACATTATGGAGTCTTTGTGGAATTTGTTGGAGTCAACTTAGAACATTGTGGAGTCTTATTCGAACATTGTGGAGTCGACATGGGACATTGTGGAGTCTTCGTGGAACTTTGTGGAGTCGACGTGGAACATTGTGGAGTATTTGCTGAACTAAGTGGGATCGAGGTGGAACATTGTGGAGTCTCTCGAAAATTGTGGAGTGGACGTGGGACATTGTGGAGTCTTTGTCGAACTTTGTTGAGTTGACGTGGAACATTGTGGACTCTTTGCTGAACTAAGTGGGATCGACGTGGTACATTATGGAGTGTTTGTGGAATTTTGTGTAGTCAACTTAGAACATTGTGGAGTCTTTGTCGAACATTGTGGAGTCTTTGCTGAACTAAGAGGGATCGACGTGGAACATGGTGGAGTCTTTCTCGAACATTGTGGAGTCGACGTGGAACATTATTGAATCAACGTGGAACATTGCGGAGTCGACGTGGAACATTGTGGACTCTGTCGAACATTGTGGAATCCTAGGCGAACTTTGTGTTTTCTTTGTGGAACTTTGTGGAGTCAACGTAGAACATTGTGGTCTCTTTGTCGGACATCGTAGAATCGACGTGGAACTTTGTGGAGTCGACGTGGACCACTGTGGAGTCTTCATGGCACTTTGTGGAGTCAACGTGGAACATTGTGGAGTCTTTGTGGAACTTTGTGGAGTTAACATGGAACATTATGGAGTCGACATGGAACATTGTGGAGTCTTAGTCGAACATTGCGGAATTTACGTGGTACTTTGTGGAATCTTTGTTGAACTTTTTGGAGTCGACGTGGACCACTGTGGAGTCTTTGTGGAACTCTGTGGGGTTAACGTTTATCGAACATTGTGGACTCTTTGTCGAACATTATGGAATCCTAGTCGAACTTTGTGGAGTCTTTGTGCAACTTTGTGGAGTCAACGTAGAACATTGTGAAGTTTTTGTCGAAAATTGTAGAATCGCCGAGGAACATCGTGGAGTCTTTGTCGAACATTGTGGAGTCGACGTGGAACATTGTGGAT
Organism: Blastomussa wellsi; assembly: GCA_947652115.1. Taxonomy (NCBI): domain Eukaryota; kingdom Metazoa; phylum Cnidaria; class Anthozoa; order Scleractinia; family Plerogyridae; genus Blastomussa; species Blastomussa wellsi. Next base: position 13,375,861 of record OX393570.1, on the reverse strand, counting down.
TCTTTGTGGAATATTGTGGAGTTTTTGTCGAAAATTATGGAATCTTTGTGGGTCAACGTGGAACATTTTGGAGTCAGTCGAACATTGTGGGCGGGAGGGGGGCATTAAGTCTCTAAAGAAACTGTGGTGCTGCGTCGGTGGGATGTTTAACAATATAATTTGGTTTGATCAGCTGGGTTGATAATGTCACCGTAAAGAGATTCAATTGATGACGTTTCGAGCGTCAGCTCTTCGACGGAGCGAATCAAGGAATTGTGGGTCGTGTGTTTATTATATACAGAAAGATGGCGCTTCGCTATTGGCTGGTGCCTGGTAACGTGATATCAACGGAATAAATTAGTTGAATGAAAAGCGTTCGTTGATACCGTTAGGATTAAGAGTGCCGATTTTAAAAATAAATTTTTGTTCTAGTTGAAAATGGTTGAGTCTTTGTGCAACTTTGTGCAGTCAACGTGGAACATTGTGGAGTCTTTGTGGAACTTTGTTGAGTCAACCTGGAACATTGTGGAGTCTTTGTCGAACATTGTGGGGTCCACGTGGGACATTGTAGAATCTTTGCTGAACTTTGTGGAGGCGACGTGGAACATTATGGAGTCTTTGTGGAATTCTGTGGAGTCGACGTGGAACATTGTGGAGTCTTTGTCGAACATTGCGGGGTCGACATGGAACATTGTGGAGTCTGTGGAACTTTGTGGAGTCTACCTGGAGCATCGTGTTGTCTTTGTGCAAATTAGTGGAGTCAACGAGGAACATTGTGGAGTCTTTGGCGAACATTGTTGAGTCCTTATGTGACTTTGTCGAGTCAACGTGGAACATTTTGTAGTCTTTGTCGAACATTGTGGAATCAAGGTCGAACTTTGTTGAGTCTTGTCGAACATTGTGGAGTCTTTGTGGAACTTTGTGGAGTCAACGTGGTACATTGTTCAGTCTTTGTCGGCCATTGTGGAATCGACGTGGAACTTTGTGGAGTCTTTGTGGAATTTTGTGGAAACAACCTGGAACATGGTGGAGTCTTTGTCGAACATTGTGGAGTCGGCATGGAAGATTGTGGAGTCTTTGTGGAACTTTTTGGAGACGAGGCGGAACTTTATGGAGTCTTTGTGGAACGTTTTGAAGACTTTGTGGAGTCGACATTCGAGTCTTTATGGCACTTTGTGGAGTCAACGCGAACATGGTGGGGTCTTTGTCGAATATTGTGGAATAGACGTTGAACTTTGTGGAGTCAACGTGGAACATTGTGGAGTTTTTGTTCAACATTGTGGAATCTTTGTGGCACTTGGTGGAATCAACGTGGAACATTATGGAGTCTTTTTCGAGCATTGTGGAGACGACGTAGAACATTGTGGAGTCTTTGTGGAATTTTGTGGAGTCAACTTGGAACATTGTGAAGTCTTTGTCGAACTTTGTGGAGTCGACGTGGAACATTGTTGAGTCTTTGCTGAACTAAGTGGGATCGAGGTGGAACATTGTGGAGTCTGTCGAAAATTGTGGAGTCGACGTTGAACATTATGTAGCGTTTGTGGAATTTTGTGTAGTCAACTTAGAACATTGTGGAGTCTTTGTCAAACATTGTGGAGACTTTGCTGAACTAAGTGGGGTCGACGTGGAACTTTGTGGAGTTAACGTTGAACAAATTGGACTCTTTGACGAAAATTTTGGAGTCGACGTGGAACATTATGGAGTCTTTGTGGAATTTGTTGGAGTCAACTTAGAACATTGTGGAGTCTTATTCGAACATTGTGGAGTCGACATGGGACATTGTGGAGTCTTCGTGGAACTTTGTGGAGTCGACGTGGAACATTGTGGAGTATTTGCTGAACTAAGTGGGATCGAGGTGGAACATTGTGGAGTCTGCCGAAAATTGTGGAGTGGACGTGGGACATTGTGGAGTCTTTGCTGAACTAAGTGGGATCGACGTGGAACATTATGGAGTGTTTGTGGAATTTTGTGTAGTCAACTTAGAACATTGTGGAGTCTTTGTCGAGCATTGTGGAGTCTTTGCTGAACTAAGAGGGATCGACGTGGAACATTGTGGAGTCTTTCTCGAACATTGTGGAGTCGACGTGGAACATTGTTGAATCAACGTGGAACATTGCGGAATCGACGTGGAACATTGTGGACTCTGTCGAACATTGTGGAATCCTAGGCGAACTTTGTGTAGTCTTTGTGGAACTTTGTGGAGTCAACGTAGAACATTGTGAAGTCTTTGTCGCACATCGTGGAATCGACGTGGAACTTTGTGGAGTCTTCGTTGTCTTCGTTCCTTGTCGAGTCAAGGTGAACATTGTGGTCTCTTTGTCGAACATTGTTGAATGAACGTGGAACTTTGTGGAGTCGACGTGGACCACTGTGGAGTCTATATGGAACTTTGTGGAGTCAACGAGAAACATTGTGGAGTCGACATGGCACTTTGTGGAGTCTTAGTCGAACATTGCGAAATTTACGTGGTACTTTGTGGACTCTTTGTTGAACTTTTTGGAGTCGACGTGGACCACTGTGGAGTCTTTGTGGAACTCTGTGGGGTTAACGTTTATCGAACATTGTGTAGTCGAAGTGGAACATTGTTCAATGAACGTGGAACATTGTGGACTCTTTGTCGAACATTATGGAATCCTAGTGGAACTTTGTGGAGTCTTTGTGCAACTTTGTGGAGTCAACGTAGAACATTGTGAAGTTTTTGTCGAAAATTGTGGAATCGCCGTGGAACATCGTGGAGTCTTTGTCGAACATTGTGGAGTCTTTGTGGAATTTTGTGGAGTCAACTTGGAACATTGTGGAGGCTTTGTCGAACATCGTGTAGTCGATATGGAACATTGGGGAGTCTTTGTGGAACTTCGTGTTGTTAACGAGGAACATTGTGGAGTCAACGTGGAACATTATAGAGCCTTTGTGGAATTTTGTGGTGTCAGCTTGGAACATTATGGAGTCGACATGGAACATTGTGGAGTCTTTTTCGAACATTGTGGAATCAACGCGGAACATTGTGGAGTTTATGTCTAAGATTGTTTAATCTTTATAGAACTTTGTGGAATGTTTGTGCAACTTTGTGGAGTCGACGTGGAACATTGTGGAGTCTTTGTGGAACTTTCGTGGAGTCGACATGGAACATTATGGAGTCTTTGTGGTACTTTGTGGAGAAAACGAGGAACATTGCGGAGTCTTTGTCGAATATTGTGTTGTCGTCATCTAACATTGTGGAGTCTTATTCGAACATTGTGGAGTCGAGATGGGACATTGTGGAGTCTTCGTGGAACTTTGTGGAGTCGACGTGGAACATTGTGGAGTCTTTGCTGAACTAAGAGGGATCGACGTGGAACATTGTGGAGTATTTCTCGAACATTGTGGAGTCGACGTTGAACATTGTTGAATCAACGTGCACGTGGAACATTGCGGAGTTGACGTGGAACATTGTGGACTCTGTCGAACATTGTGGAATCCTAGGAGAACTTTGTGTAGTCTTTGTGGAACTTTTTGGAGTCAACGTAGGACATTGTGAAGTCTTTGTCGGACATTGTGGAATCGACGTGGAACTTTGTGGAGTCTTCGTTGAACATTGTGGAGTCGACGTGGAACATTGTGGAGTCTGTGGAACATTGTGGAGTTTTTGTCGAACATTGCGGAATCTACGTGGTACTTTGTGGAATCTTTGTTGAACTCAGTGGATTCGTAATGGAACATTGTGGAGTCTTTGCGGAACTTTGTGGTGTTAACGTGGAACATTATGGAGTCGACATGGAACATTGTGGAGTCTTTGTCGAACATTGCGAAATCTACGTGGTACTTTGTGGAATCTTTGTTGAACTTTGTGGAGTCGACGTGGATCACTGTTGAGTCTTGGTGGAACTCTGTGTTGTTAACGTTTATCGAACATTGTGGAGTCGAAGTGGAACATTGTTGAATGAACGTGGAAAATTGCGGAGTCGACGTGGAACATTGTGGACTCTTTGTCGAACATTGTGGAATCCTAGTCGAACTTTGTGGAGCCAACGTAGAACATTGTGAAGTTTTTATCGAAAATTGAGGAATGGCCGTGGAACATCGTGGAGTCTTTGTCCAACATTGTGGAGTCGACGTGGAACATTGTGGAGTCTTTGTGGAATATTGTGGAGTTTTTGTCGAAAATTATGGAATCTTTGTGGGTCAACGTGGAACATTTTGGAGTCAGTCGAACATTGTGGGCGGGGGGAGGAGGTTAAGTTTCTAAAGAAACTGTGGTGCTGCGTCGGTGGGAAGTATAACAATATAATCTGGTTTTATCAACTGGGTTGATAATGTCAATTGGCCACCGTAAAGAGGTTAAATTGCTGAAATTTCGAGCGTTAGCTCTTCGTCGGAGCGAATCAAGGAATTGTGGGTCGTGTGTTTTTTATATACAGAACGATGGCGCTTCGCTATTGGCTGGTGCCTGGTAACGTGAAAACAACGGAATAAATTAGTTGAATGAAAAGCGTTCGTTGATACCGTGAGGATTAAGAGTGCCGATTTGAAAAATAAATTTTTGTTCTAGAGTTTTAGGGCTTTCCGTGTTTCCTTGGTGAAGGGAAAGGCCGCAGCCTGCCATGTTGCTTAGAATGATTTGGGAGATTGAAGTGCCTCGCGACCGGTTTCGATGCATTTTTGTCGTCTTTCTCTATGTCGCGAAGGTGTTCTCGGAATCGGTGGCCAAGTCGTCTATCTGCTTCGCCGATGTATAACTTTTTGCAAAGAGTGCAAGTTATGCAGTAGATGGCATTGACTGAGGTACAGGTGAAATGATCAGGGATTTTGATAGATCGCTTGGGTCCCGATATTTTGTCAACGTTGTGAATGAAAGGGGATTTTTGCATCGTGCGCGAGCGCATTTAAGAGTTCCGGGTTGATCACTAGTTTGGAATGCACTTCTGACTAAAAAGTTACCAATGTTTTTGTCGCGTTTGAATGAAATTAATGGAGGTTGCAAAAAGATTCTACCAGTGTCGGATCATTTTGAAGTAATTTAAAGTTTTTGAGAATGATGGATTTAACTGCGTGGTTGTGAGGGTGAAATGTGAGGGTGAATGGGATTCTATCGTTGTTTTCTCTCTGTGACGTTTGTAGTGCTGACTGTCGATCAATTTGTTGGGCGCGATGTCGAACATTGTGGAATCTTTGTGGAACTTTGTGGAGTCGACGTGGAACATCGTGGAGTCTTTCTTGAATTTTGTCGAATCAAATTAGAACATTGTGGAGTCTGTCGAACATTGTGGACTCGACATGGAACATTGTGGAGTCTTTGTGGAACTTTGTAGAGTCGACGTGGAACATTGTGGACTCTTCCCCCTTTATAGTGCAACCTCTGAAAACCCTTTCCCTTTTTCATACATCTCCTACCATCTCTCAAACTTTACAGATAGTAGTAATAATTAATTTTATTGATCTTATATAGGTCCACTGTTATTTCACACGACATGGCTTAGCTAGTACATTCTTCATAAAGTGCTTGTTTTGTGGAAAAAAGCAACAGAATAAATACTTCTGGTGAGCACTGATCCGGGAAGCGTGGGCCACCTGCTTTCAATATAAACACGAGAGTAGCACTCAGCTGTCCACATGCTGGGATTGGTCTAACCCATATTAACAATGTGCTTGCAACAATTGACATTCCACCCCTGAATTCGTGTACATACAAACAAAGGGAACGGGAAGTTGGTAGAGCTGTGGAATGCATTGCAAAAACAAGCTGCCAAGATTCTTTGAATAGAGAGAGAGCACAAGCACTTGTTAATGGGTGTAGGCATGATGATAACAATTTGGTTTCAATTCCTTGTTCGTTTGATATGGGTTGGCAAAAGCGTGGCAAGGGCCACAATTCTCGTACAGGCCATGCAGCAGCCAAGAGTTAAGCTTCTGGTAAAGCTCCTGTGAAGCTGCAAAAAGGGCAGGCAGACAGCCAAAAAACATGATTGCAGAAAAAACCACTCAGGTCCATCCAAGGCCATGGAGGCTAGTGCTGCAGTTGAACTTTTCACCAATGTAACAAAATCAAATGTGAAATTTTCCACATATGCGGGGGGATGATGATTCCGCTACTGAACTTCACTTAAAGCAAAAGGTGCCATATGGTGTAGAAAAGTGGAGTGACACCGTTCATATAAAAAGGTCACTAACGACACGACTCTATAATTTAAGTCAGCGAAGCAAGTTTCCAAATTGTTCAATATTGTCACAAAAAGTTACCAATTACCTTGTGAAGTGCTTTACATATTGCATAGCACGAAACAAGAGAAATCACACAAAAATGAAAACTGGAATGCAAAACATAGTTCCTCATGCATTTGGTGATCACCATGGCTGCGATGAATCCTGGTGTGGTTCTAAGAAAGATCCTGAGAATTATAACCACATTTAATTTTGGACAACTTGCAGGTTCAGGCGCTTCCGAAGAACTTGCCATAAAATACCCGTGTATCATTATTAAATCGCGGATTTTTACACTTTGTTGTGATTGTTCTACACTTTTCTCTGTGGGTATTGCAGGGTACTTTGAATAACAAGGGATTATAAGGACATTTTTCCATTTTCCCATTCCTCCCTTTACTAATTGTACGTTTAACTGAGCCTTGGTGACTAGTGTGACAAACTAGTGGTTATAGAGACCGTTTAAATTCCTAAATGGTACCGCGAGGACTGAAAATTATTAAAGACGTTAAGCTTGTATGCATTATAACTTCAAATGTCTAGGGGTTCTACGATTTTAATGACGCATAAAGTAGATAAATTGAAGGATCATCTGAACAATTTGGGGGGTTTTCGCAGTAATCATGAACTGGAAAATTCCGTAGCTTGGTACTCGTAAGGGCTGATCTCATCCTACAGACCTCAGCTATCACAGTTCGTTTATGCCCTCTTATTTTTGGAGGTTTTCTTCCAACCGTGCAAACAAAAGCCTCTTAATTATTTACCAGCACTACTTGAGAAGAGAGAGATCTATCGTGGCCATTAATCTGAACTGTATGTAAATTAGACTATACTAGATAGTGTCCCCAATTAGTTAGAAGCCCTACTACTACTACCACTGCTACTACTATACAATCGGTCAGTTTAAGAGGATCAAGAGGAAGCCACTCGTGTCTGTCTCGGCTCTCAACCCCATTTGTAAGAAATTACTTCTTCAAGAGGGATTGTTGTTCTCCATTCTATGGTTATCGTAATTTGTACAATGAGTTAGAGTAATATTGCATGGAACTTCCGTATGAGTAGGCTCTCCAAGCTTATGCTCCCCCATGGACGAATCCATTTTGGAGTGCCCAATAGGGCAATGCTGTCGGAATGCCGCCTACAAATAAAAGATAGAGATCAACAGAAGTTCAAGCAATATTATTATGATATGAATATCATTAATCTCTCGGAATAGTTCAATATCTCATGGAAAGTTCTGAATAAAACAATATTAAAGAGCCTGATTGTTCAGAGCACTATTAACCAAGACCGTAGGAGAGTAAAATTACTAACTATAAGTCGAGGTTTGAGAGACCGAACGTTCGAAGTTGATTCAAGCAATGTCAATCACACGGTGTGAGCTTATCTCGCTATTCATTTGTCCAAACCGCTAAGGTCAGGTAAATTAACGCGTGTTCCGTCCAAAAATATATTTACTTTTAAGACAAATGGTTACTAAACAGTAGTGAAAAGAAAATCAAACAACGGAACCTCTCAATAGTTTGCTGTGAACTCGACACCTTGCCAGGTTCGTCTCGACCGTCGGTGGGTATTGCGGGAGAATTATCCGCTATCACTTAGCCAATCAGAGCGCACGTTATATCGGCGACAAGCACTACAATAAAGTATATTTTTACCCAGTACTCACGAATCATTGGTAGTTTTATTTTACTGAGCGAATAGTGCAATATATTTTCAGTATATTTTTAACGAAACGATACTTAATAATAAACACAAAATTCCTACAGAAAGAAAAAAAAAAAGGCATATGGGCTTAGTGCATGTTTTGTTTCATTTTCTTTGGTAACTTCTATGCTTGGTTTTCACGTGACGTCAAGGAAAACTAAAATTAAAAATGTTGAGTTTTCAACTTCATCAGGTAGAAGCCATTTTTAAACATATATCTGCTGGCCTGTTTTCAGCTTGATAGACGGCTTTGTTTTGAATATACAACAGTTAGATTTCAGATTTTTCACAATGCGTGACATGAGAATTGTTTCTGGGTAACATGTTACGTGCGCGAAAATATCGATTCGCCTTATGTTTTCGAGTTCTGAGTAATCGGTATGCTGAGGGAAGTATCTATGCGAATGTTTTCAGGTTTAACAACGGGAAGAAATGTTTTGAGAGAGCCAAGCTAAACTCCAGATGTTTCCACTGTTTCCAGAGGCCATGTTGGAGTCCCTCAGAAGGGCTCCAACATGGCGTCTCCATAACACACATATAAAATACTGGTTCTGGCACAGCAATTTTGCAGTTGGTTTAACTTATCGCTGGAAGCCGAGTTTACACTAAACTCCAAATGTCGCCGAGTTTAGTGTAAACGGCTTCCCGTGATAAGTTAAAAGAACTGCAAAATTGTGCTGTGTCCAGAACCAGTATTTTATATGTGTTATGTCGCCGAGTTTAGTGTAAAACGGCTTCCAGCGATAAGGGCAACAATTTGTGCACACTTGCTGTGTCCAGAACCAGTATTTTATATGTGTGTGAAAAAGCAAATAACACAGAAGTAAAAAAAGAGCGTGACCCCAACCAAGCGAGCGGATGTGTGCCAGAATTAATTTCCAATTGAAGAAATATCT
>OX393570.1:13272016-13366902 GCA_947652115.1 Blastomussa wellsi | reverse complement strand
TTGAAGAAATATCTGCACAAGTATAATACGCCAATATGGCTGCCGCAAATTATACATCAGCTGTTTTGCAAATGTTTTACGGGTCCAATAACGAGGCAGGAAAGCAGAAACCTAAGTCAACCATTGCAACTCAACTGGTTGTATTATAATGACAGGTTTCTATTATCACAAAGTAATTTCCGGGAATGGCTTCGTGTTTGGAGAATGGATGTATCCGAAGGAAATCCAAACAACAAAGATTTAAAATGTTTGCAAGAGAAAATAAAGCGAGGTTCACTGATTTGGTTGAACAAAAACTCCAAAAGTTAAAAAGCGTGAAAGTAAGTTTCGGGTTAGAAGTAAAGTTTTCAAGAGAAAGAAACGATGAAATGCAACATTATTTTAAAGAAAAAGAACCGCACGTTTTTAACAAGGATTATGAAGAACTGATAAAACAAAACTTCGATGAATTCATTGAAAGAACAAAGGGAGAAATAGAAAACTGGTCTGTGGAGGGATCAGGATGGGAAGTTGAAATGATAAAGACCGTGCATTCGTGAATGTTGCACGCTATCAACCGCTGCGCGGAGGAACTTATTTGCCTCTTCTGGCCAATCTGGCAAAAAATCCCGTGCAAAACGTGCAATACAGGGACAATGAATGTTTGAAGCGGGCACTAAGAGCTGCTTTATTTCCTCCGAAAGATGGAAAGAACCCAAAAAGACCAAGCAAATATCCGATTAATGATGGTATCAGCTGCAATGGCATCGATTTCCCAACACCGGTAAAGCAGATAGACAAGCTTGAGGTCCAAAACAAAGGCCTCGCAATAAATGTCTTTGGCTGGGAAAACAACTGCGTGATAGTACACAGGATAAGCAGAAAAGAAGCGAATGTGCCGCGGATAAGCCTGATGTTAATAGAGTCAGGGGAAATACAGCACTATTGTTATGTAAAACGGGTGAGCGCTTTGCTGTTTAACAAGGCAATAAATAATAAAACTTTCTATTGCATGATGTGCTTATCACGTTTTACACGAGCGTAGTTGCTCGAGAACCACAACAAATATTGCAACGGCGTGAATGGCAGGCCGACCAGGATCGAGATGCCGGAAGAGGGGAAAAACACCCTTTCTTTCCAAAATCATCACAGAAAGATAAAGGTGCCATACGTGATATACGCGGACTTTGAGGCATTGGTCAGAAAGATTTCTGGCTGCGAGCGCGGGCCAGAGGGCAAGAAAAAAGGCTACACGGAGAAGACCGAATGACACGAGGCATGCGAGTGTTCGTACATGGTTGTGAGAAGCGACGGCAAAGTTACAGGGTCAAAAGTTTACAGGGGCGAAAATGCGGTGGGAACGTTTCTAAGTGACATTCTGCAGGAGCAGGTTGCAATAAGAGAAAGTTTGGGCGAACCCAAGCCGATTGCAATAACGGCAGAAGACTGGGAAAAATTTAATGAAGCCGCCGATTGCCATATTTATAACAAAAGTCTTATAAAGGATGAATTCTTGGACTCATTACTTGTTTGGAACAAAACAGAGGACCAATATTTGGGCCAAAGCCACAAACAGACAAAAGTGGATTTTCTTTGTCTGAAAAGATTGTCAGAAAACGAGAACAAAGAGGCGGCAAAAAATAAAGAAAACTGTTTATTCTGTGCAAAGCCTCTGCTTCAGAGAAACGTCAGAGACGCGGTTAAAGACCATTGCCACATAACGGGCAGGTTCCGCGGAGCCACGCACAACGCATGCAATTTTAAACTGCGAATAAAACCCAAGACGGCCCCAATACCTGTTGCATTTCACAACCTGAGGGGCTACGACGCGCACCACCTTATGCAAGTGATGTCACAACAGCAGAAAGAAGTGAAATGCATCGCCAACAACATGGAAAAGTACATCACATTTTCAGTTGGGAATCTGCATTTCATTGACAGCTTGAACTTTCTGCAAGGAAGCCTTGATTCACTTGTAAGCGCAACCGCAAAGGACATCAAACATCTCAGAAGGCACCGAACTGCTTCACAAAAAGGGTATTTACCCTTACGAGTACATGGACTCATGGGAGAGATTCAGTGAGACAAGGCTGCCTGACAAGCAGATATTTTACAGCAAACTGAATGACGAGCACATAAGAGCACGCGCACGAACAGAGGATCTGGGAGGCGTTCGAATGCAAAACGCTGGGCGACTATCACGATCTTTACGTGAAAACGGATATCGCCCTGCTGGCTGATGTATTCGAGAACTTCCAAAACCTATGCCAAGAGCAGTACGGGTTAGATCCGGCACATTATTACACGTTGCCGGGCCTGAGCTGGGACGTGCTCTTGAAAAAGACGGGAGTCGAGCTGGAGTTACTCACAGACCTTGAAATGCATCTCTTCGTTGAAAGAGGAATGCCTGGAGGAATCTCGATGGTAAGCAAGAGGTATGCCAAGGCAAACAACCCCTTTGTTGCCTGACTACGACCCCAGAAAACCGAATACTGAGTTCAGGAAAAACGCAAAAAGCGACTTTGAAAAGAACTTTTACAAGCTCATGAACAACTCAGTTTTCGGCAAAACCATGGAAAACCTGCGCAACCGTGTTGACATAAAAATCGTGCGCAGCGACGAGGAAAGCAAAATAAGAAAATTGATTGCCAGCCCTTTGTACTCAAGGTTTGCCGAATTTACAAACAACATTGCGGGGATCCACATGCATAAAAGCAAGCTGCTGCTGCATAAACCTGTTTACACGGGCATGGCGATCCTTGACAACAGCAAAATCCTGATGTACGACTTTTTCTCCAACAATCTGGCCCAAAGTGCGAGCTCTTGTACACAGACACCGAGAGCCTTCTGCTTGAGATAGAAACGAATGACGTCTAAAAAGACATCGAAAGAAACAAATTTCTTTATGATACGAGCGATTACCCGGAGGAGCATCCACTTCACTCAAACGCCAACAAAAAGGCCTTGAGCAAGGTGAAAGATGAATGTGCCGGAACGCCGATAGCAGAGTGCGTGTCTGAGGCCGAAAGTGTACTCGATTCTGACGGCGGACGAAAAAAACATCAAAAAAGCGAAGGGCGTAAAAAAGTGGGTTGTCAAGAAACAAATAATGCATGAACGGTACAAGGAAACGCTTTCAATTGCGAAACAGTCATGGCACGGAATGAACATTTTCCGAAGTGAGGGGCATGAGATCTATGGCATGCACGTAAACAAGATTTTGCTGTCGGCGTTTGATTCAAAATACTGGATAGCAGATGATGGGATCCATACAAATGCGTACGGGTACACCAAGCCTTCTGAGTTGCTCGGGGGATTAGAAGCTGAAATAGAAGCTTTATTAGCAGATGTTGATTTGTCAGGGTTTTGTTAGAGTTGCTCAGGGGGCAAGTATGTGTTTGGAGGGACAACCAGCAGCTCTTCACGCACAAAGCCGCGCTTGGGCCCATCGTGCAAATAGTAGAGAACGGATGATTTGGTTTGGTAAAAGATCTTTCAATGTTTTAAACTTTCAACGACCAGATTGGATCTGTGGCTCTCTTCTTTCCCCCACCTTCCAACTCTCCCAGATAGTATAGATAACGAACTTGGACAAGAGAGGGGAGGATTTTTTCGCTCTTTCCAACAGGCCTTCTATAAGGTATTGATTGTTTGGAATAAACAGATTTTTCTTTGATAGCTTCTGCAGGTTTCTTGCCGATAAGGCTTGTCACCTCGTTGTTCCGAGCGGCAACAACTTCAGGAAGTCTTTTCACCCACGCAGTGGACCGCTGGCCCTCAGGGAGTCGCATTTCCACGGCGTACTGGTGACCGAACAAGTGCTTGGCAAGGGTGCGGTTGAAACGTTCAACAATGGCCTGGTCGCGGTGAATGTCAACGCGCCCGTTTTGTGATTTTCCATGTCTTTTGTAACGGCGCCCATGAATTCGCACCCGGGGTCAACCTGCAGCAGTTGAGGCCACTTGAGAGGCGTGCGCTTGTAAATCTTCTCAAAGGCCTGGGCGACCTCATCAGAATTTTTCCAAAGTCAAGGGTTCTGCCTCTTTGTAGCGGCTGGCCACGTGGACAACGGTCAGCGCGTATTTGAAAACTTTGCGCCTGCAGGGCAGTTTGTCGCGTGGCAGAAAAAGAAGGTCCCCTTGGTGGACCGCGTTGCCTCGGAGCGGGCAGGTATATCTGCCAGAGGGCTTGCTTGACCAGCACTTTTTTGCGGTGTCTTCTGGTACCTTGGCGGCCTCGGATAATTTTTTGATAGCGGCAATGCCTTTCCAATATCCTTAAGGGCCGTAGTATATCTTTGCGAGTTTGGCGTTCATCGCGCTATATAAGTAAGGAGTTAAAAATTTAAATGAACTGGAAGGCTGCGTGGCCCAGAGCGACCGCCATGGCGCCCAGAAACACGGGTTCACAATTTTTCTGCTGCTCGCTTGGGCTCTTTGGGAGGTGTCATTCGTTTTTCAGGATGCGCCTGGTTGTAGAGTTTGAAGGTGTAGTCAGTGTTAATGAAGTTCTGCTTGGCCTCATCCTTTATTTGCGCGTTTGTCGCAATCCAGTCGAGAAGTTTGGTGCGGTCACGTGTTTATTTTACGTACGCAGCTTGATACGCCTCGACAGCTTTATCATGGCGCACTTTTTCTTCTTGCGCTGCTTTCTCACCGCCCCCCAAAAGCCCTCGCGAGATAATTACCGCCGATAAAAGCCGCTGCGTTCAACGCAGCCCCGCCAACCATAATCGAGGTATTTACCGCCGATAAAAGCCGCTGTGTTCAACACAGCCCCGCCAACCATAATCGCGATACTTGCCATGCTTCGTATATTATCAGAGGTATTTTCAAATGCAGAATTTTATTCGTTGGTGGTAAGGATTTTCTGGTCCTCAAGATACTGTTTGAGCGCAACGCTCCCCTCAATTACAGCTGTGAACATTGCGTAGTTTTCGATAGAATTAGAAGGATCACCTGTAAAACGTTTTTTTGGCAACCAGCCTATGCCAGCAGCGAGGCAGGTAAGGGTGGCGACATCCATGACTGTTTTCACAAGCTTGTTGTCGGACATTATAGAGAAGAGAAAAAATATTTAATTGAAATTATTCCTCGTTTTCTGCTTCCTCAAATACTTCTTTGAAATGATCTGGATTTTGTCAATCCAAAAGATAGTTTTAAGGCAATTGTACCTGAATGCCGCCCAAATTAAGCCAATGCCTGAAAAGGCTGCGATGCTTATCGCAAACTGTTGGAAGTCTGGTACTTTCCACATTTTGTTATACAACATCATAAAATAAATTCAAATGAATTTCACCTCTGGGTTATCCATCGGGTGAATGCCTTTTTTGGGCTGCGGTATTCTTGATGGCTGCGAAGATGCTTGCATCCTCACCTGAGGCGCGGGTTCAAGAGCAGGTGCCGGTGCAGTAGCCGGTTGCTTTCCTAAAAAGCCTTTATGTCTTCACGCTTGACATAAGTCATAACAAGCGTAGCACCAATTCCAATGATAGAGATCCATTGGGTTGTGCTGAGACCATTTGAAACTTTGGAATCAGCTGCAGCGGGCTCTGGTGCGGTCTCTGGAACCGGCTCAGGAGCAGGTGCAGATTTTTTTTCCTTCTCTCTTGCAATTATGGCAGTAGCCTCGATAAGCTTTCTGTGCTTCGCGAGCCCGCCTTGTTTTCTCAGCTATGAGTTTACCATCAGCAACTCGCTTGGGATTTTTTGCTGGCTTTGTGGTTGGAGTTGGGGTTGTCGCCTACTGTGTGATATCGACTTGCAACACCTTCAGCTGGCCCGCTCGACGGCTCGGCATTCAGCAGGTTCATAACTTTTGCGATTGCATGCTCTTCAGCCATTGCAATATCTTACAACTTTCATTTTTTCAATTCAAAATAACTTAACCCCGTAGGGGTGCCCAAGTGAGAACACGAGATAAGCGAACTTTCGCCCTTTCAGCTTTGAAATCAGACCTTTGTACTCATCCTGGGAGAGTTACCCGGCGTAATCATCAAAGATGGCTTTCGTGGTCTTGGCAACGGGGGTGTAAAAGAGAACGATCGCCGTAACGTTCTCCCGGAAGGAGGCTGTTATGCTGGTCATCTTCTGTGTCAGCACCCAAACGCTGATGCCAATATATGTCGAGCAGAAAAGGCAAGATTTACCAGCTGGTCTGTGCACCCTTTCACATCTTCCGAGGCTGCACAGTCATCAAGGATTATGAGCGTGTTGGTGCCCTCGAAAACAAAGCTCATGAGCTTCAACCAATTTTCCACCTCGTGTTGCACGCATATTATCACAAGCATTCGTGGATCATCTACACCAATTCGGGGGTAGGTTTTGTTGTGCGCGAATGTCTGGCAGATGAGCACGATGTAGTCGAAAAGGACCATAGATCTGGTCCACCACAAACCTTGATTTGCCTGAATTTGTCGGACCAACAATGAGAGCGTTGAACGGGATGTTGCTCGGGTTCATTTCTATATCAGTATTGCACAGTATATAACTGCTGCTGTTCATCTGCGAGTCACTGATAACAAAAACGTGGCAGTTTACATTGCCTGAACCACTGGCGTTCCTCTCGAGCTGAAGCTGGACCCCGTCTTTGGTGTTCAGGGGGCACGTGCCACTGCCATGCATCGACTGATCTGCCATTGAGCGCAAATCGATCAAAAGCCCGAACTTGTCCTCGGTGTAGAACTTCGTCAGATTCATGTGCAGCATTTTTCTCTTGACAAAGAAGCGGCTGGCTTCCTCCCAAATGTCCTTGCCTTCGATGCCGTTGTTGTACAGCATGTTGGGTGAGCCGTTCACCGTAACGCTGTCTTTCGTCAGGTCAGGGTTGAGGTACATTTCTGAATCCCTGGTGCCAGCGACATATGGCTCAACAAAGAGGAGAAGGATGCCTTTAAAGGACCTTCTCTGGGGGTTGACTCTGAGGTTAATCCTTGTTTCCGTGCCTTTTGCAAAGGTGACCACCTCAGCCCGCATCACGTGATCGTACATGAATTCCTTGCCAGCGGAATAAACACTGTGCGTGTCGTCCGCCAGAGTCTCGCTTCTGATCATTTCGTACTCGAGCTGGATGTTAGTCAGCTTGTATTTCAGTTTTGTTGGGTCAGAGCCCTTGACAACCTGTGAAGCCGGCGCAAGTGTCAACTCAAACACAAGGTCGTTGTAAAGAGCTTGGAAGTAAAAGACTCCGTGGTCAGTCAGAATCTGGTGATCCAGTCTGATTCGGTATTTCGTTCCGAAAACATTGTTCAGCGCTTTTTCCGTGGCAATACCCGAAGTTTACTTATCCCCAGCGTTTGGGCGGATCTTGCAAAGGTCCTCACTCTGAATGCCGTCCAGCAGCATGTTGTCACGCTTCTCCTTGCGAGAGGAAAAGGTCCTCCCAGATCTTGAAGATGTCATACCCCACCGTGTCCTGCAGTATGGTGCCCATGTACTTCACAACCAGCTTGTCGACCAGAGCGTGTGCGACGTTTTGAACCAGGAAGTTGTTGGCGTGCCCTCCAGACAAGTCAATGTTGAAGAGCAGTGCGAGCGAGCCAGGCACGAGGACCTTATTCTCATTCAGCTTGGGCACCGATACATACAGGGTCTCGCTGGGGCTGACATCGCTACGATCAAAGGTACTGCACGCTCGGCTTTCATCACGCGAGCTTTTTCTCGGTGTGCTTTGGCCGAAGGTTTTCTTGCACCGCCATTATCTATATTAAACATAAAATATTTTTGTTTAATATACAATGGCAGAAGGTGGAGACTTTGGATACCACGACCCCGAACTTGACCATGCTATTGACGATGACGATGACGATGAACAAGAGGTCAATACTACCCGTCCATTTCAGACTGGCTCTGCATTGACACCCTTCCATAGTGGCGAACACTATGAAATGCAAACAATGCAGCACGAACAGAGCGGCATGCCTGACACTTCTTACACCGAGGAAACTCCTTTGGTGGGTAGCAGTGCGCAATAAATGGGAGAAAAAGCGTGGAATAGTCTCAAGGGAATGTTTCCAGAAAGCTCGGCGACAAATCTTGAAGACTCTTACAGCCTAAAGGGAAAATTACAAGTAAAAATGGCTGGAGCCGGCAAAAAACTATATGCCCTTTTCACCAAAGAAAGGTCAACAGGAAAAGAAAGGTTAAATCCAAATCTTACCGCTCAAGACAATGAGAGCATAAGAGAACAAGGTCAGAGATTGAGAGAGACCGAACAACAATTAAGAGATGCTGAAAAAAATGCTGCAGAAAAGGAAAAAGCTACACAAGAGGCTCAAGCAAGGATTGATGGGTTACAAGATGAACATGGTTCGAATGTTGAAAGTGAGGTAGAACTGCGGAGACAGCAGCAAGTGATAAAAAATCTTAAAAGAGATTTTGAAAATGCAAAAAAAGAGGTGGCAGCTCTCGAAACACAAGCAAAAAGTAAAGCCAAAGAACAAACCCGGATCGACCAACTCAGGGCAAGCCTCGCAGCCAAAGAGAGCGAAAGAAACACCATGGAAAAAAGGCTCAACGAAACAAGAACGTTGGATGAACTGCGTGAGTAAGAATCCGATCTTCAATGACAAAATGATGAAGATCAGAAAATCATCAACGATGAGAACGCCTCACCCTCTGAAAAAAGAAGCCGCAGAAGAAAGAGTTGCGGAAAGAACTGAGGAGCTCGCGCGGTTGCAATTGCAGCTTGAGGAAAGAGAAAGAACGCTTCCACGCTTCAAAGAGATCTTCAACAAATATGGCGTGACAGTCACAGCAATGTTTCTTGCTGCTGGTGTCATGATTGGTGCTGTTATTGGCGCCATCACCAACTCTTTGAAGGCCACCGGCATTGGCTCAAAGGTTGCAACTGCTCTGCCAAGTCTCATTGGCTCGATTGTGAGTTTCCTCTTCAAAGCCACTGGTCAGGCCATCGGTTATCTCGCTGAGCACACCTGGCTGCTGATTTTGGCTGTGGTGGCCTTCCTGATGGAGATCAAAGAAGCGGCGTTAACGAAATGACAAGAAAGCCAAACCCACAATTACAACCATGCCAATAATGACAGGTTTTCTGTTCAAATCATGTGACTCACTGCCGGAGCCAGCCGTTGGCGTTGGTTCAGCTTCCGTTTGCTCTTCTGCAGCTGTTTGGATTACGGGCGCTGCCTCTTTTTTTGCTGCCTTGTGAATTGGATTCGACGGGTGACTGTTTGGCGGGTTTATTTTCGAGTCCCCGCCATCTATTAGCCGAAGCCCTGCTTTTTTGTGCTTTTGTTTACCCCGTCGTTGGCACGCCATACCTGGCGTCGCTTGTTTGAGCTAGTTGTTGTAGCCAACCGTGCTCTCTGTGTTAATTACCATCCGCACGGGCATCAGCCAGGCCCCCGGGCACACAGCAAGGTTGAGCCTCACCTTTGCCTCGTTTACGGCAAGTTGGTATCTTTGAACTGACTAGGCCAGATCCGTTTGCCTGATCGCGTCTTCCACCAAGACAAGGAACTCGCTCTGGGCTTCTTTTGCTCTGCCTCCAGCACCAAGAATGCTGCTTCTCACGTTGACTTGCGTTCCCAAGATGCAATACACAAAGGCTTCAACGGACTGATTGATACGTGAAAGCCCTGCCTGGGTCAAACCTCCCGAGGTTTTGGGCGCGAACCAATTGAATTGCTCTTCCGCGGCGTCGTTTTTTATGAAGCATACTGAAATTCAATTTTCTGACGCCTTCTGGTCCTTGACGTCGAATATTTTTTTGCCGATGGATAGGGCACGTCCAGCATGAAAGGGTCGCGTCTTTGCCAAATACTTCACGTGAGATTCCGCAACCTGCCGTCGCGCACCAAACTGCAAAGTTCAGCTGCTGTTCCCAGAAAGATAGATCAGGCCTCGCAAGCCATTTTTTTGCGGGCTGTGGCCTTTCGAACTTTATCTGTTCCTTTTGAAATATCTCTCTCAACTTTGTTGTAAAATACTGGTCAGGCATTACATAAATATTGATTGAGTGGTTGAATATTTTCTTCAAACTTGGTGCAGCGTCTTCAAATTCAACTGCTGGAACCGGCAGCGAACTTTTTTCTGCGCTGGGCGATAACTGGTAAGGGAAGCCGCCTGTGGCATCCAAACCCAGCGCGCCTTTCATGCCTGCACTCTAATATTTTCTGTCTGAACTGAAGACTGTCTTCACCCTCAGCTTGCTTTTGTTGGCAGTCGGAAACCGTGCAGAAAAAGCTGCCCGCGCCTTGTCATGTGCAGCCTTCGCGTTCGCGTCGGGGTTTTGATTCCATTTTGTGAGATTGGCAGACTGCGCTCTTTTTTTCAGATAGTCAAACGCAACAGAATTTGATTGTGTACGTGCGGTTTTGAAAATGTTCATCTTTTATTACTACCCATCATTTTTTAATTAGAAATTTATGTGCAGCAACAATAAAATGGTCGTGCTTACTATTGTAACAACAGAAAACGGTCACACTGTTTACTTTGACAAGCCAATTCTGAAACCGAGTTATATCCGGCTGTTAAGTTGTTTGCTTTATAACTCGTGGAACAACTTAAGAGGAACGGGGAAAGTGTTTTATGAAAGGAAAGGGGAGAATTAACAAGACGAAACTCTTTTGCTACCTGGCAACTATGATCTCGAAAGTATCCAAAACTTTTTCAACGAAGGTTTCGTGGAAAAAATCTTTTCTGTAACGAGGGGTACATTCGGGAGAACAGTAATCATTGCCCCAAACAAACACCAAATTTGGTTTCAGTGAAACGGCAATAATGTTGTTTACTCGCAAATTGTTCTCGATGTAAAAACAGAGAACGTTTATTTTATCCACTGTGATTTAGTGGACAGAGAACAGAACCTTTTCAACGGCAAGCACTCAAGTGTTCTTGCGAGCTTTGACATTAAAGGAAAGCCTTATGAAAAAGTTTTATATCAGAGCGGGGAGCAACATGTTCTGAGGGTCACAAATACAGGCAAAGAAGTGTCAAGTTTGAACATCTCGGTAAAAAATTAAAATGGCGAACTGTTTGACTTTTACGGGTTCCCAATTCATTATATTTTAGAGATAAATTGAAATGTTATAATATGTCATGTCTTCAGCAAATGTGTTGCCAAGTGCACCGTTTATTGTTCCAGAGCTGCCCATCTCAAGAACCCCAGAAAATTTCCGATGAGGCAGAACATTACAGGCTCGGAAAGTGATTCACTATTCCGTGGTCTCTCTTGGTGCCGTGACAGCCGCTCTCTCTTCCGCGGCCGTTGCAACTTCACTCGCTGGTGCCGGAATTGTGGCCGGAGCGCCTGTTGCTGGAATTGCTGCCCTTTCGGGTTTTGCTTCCACAGGCCTGTCAGTTATTAACAAGAAGCTTAAAAGGAAAGTTAATAAACACACGAAAATTCATACTCTTGCACTTCTAAAGCATGACTCAATAAAAAGCTGTCTCTCAAGTTCTTAACGATAACAATGTTTCCGAGTCAAACAAATAACACGTGAAATACAGAAATATCGCGAGATCAAAGAGACTTTGCGCTCAAACTTCGCGAAAAAACAGACTGATTTACGCCAGCCGGATCTTGAAAAAATAAAAAAAAAACAGATTTGGCAAAAAACTGGCAGCATCCAGCACAGATTTCAACTAAGCTTTGAGAGAAAAAACACAAAAATTTCTCTGAGTGTTATAAAATTAGATAACGCGTCACGCGGGGTATTACGTGGCTCGGTTGTGTCACGTGACAGGTCACAAAAGGCTAAAACCTTGTCAGGGGTGCTTCGTGGTGCGTTTTCCATGATCCCCGATCCTTGATTCCTGATCTCCACTCCTAATTTTCCTGGAGTTGTGGCGGCTTCGAATTAAAAACAGAAGCTTTATTTGCATATTATAAAAACATGATTTCGAGCTTTCACCTGCTTGTGCAGTGGCAGCAAAATATAAGAAATATCGCACACGAAGTTGTCGAGTGTCTCAACGAAAAAGAGAAAATAAAACATCCAACTTTTGTATGCGCGTATGCAAATTTCTCGTCATTCAGCCTTCACGATCCTGAGCAACCCCTAATTCCAGAACGACCACGATTCAGTCTTAATTTTTTTTTCATGGGCGCTTCAGAATTTTCATGGGCGCTTTGTAAATTCTAAAAAAGTCAGTTATGCCATTTCTATTTATCCACTTTGTGATGCAATGTCTACTTCTTCACTCCGCCATCGCTCCCAGACCCACCGCGTAAAGGTATAAATTCACCGAAATCACGTCTTTCGAACAACTTGAAAATGGAACAAAACCAAAACAGAAGTCGTGTTTACCAGTTTCTTGAGACTCTTGCCACCAGAACACACTCATCCAGTTCACAAGCTCGCATTAGACTGGCGAGAAAAATCTCTGAACGTACGAAACTATTGAAGCAGAGAAGACGCCTTCATGACAGGATGCGAGAATTAACCAAGTCTCTCGAAATGAAAGAAGCTGAGGTCGCCCTTGTCGATCAAGAGATTCAGCAGCTTGAAACATATGTCCAGGATGGTACCGATCAATCCAGTAGCGAGGAGGATTGAGTTGTATCGCCGATATTCTCAATAAAATGTTTTCAATCTGTACACTTGTGTGTTGTGGTTAATAAAGCAGCTCGGTCACGTGCAACTGCACCCTTCGCATGACGTCAATGCTTCTAAATCAAGACAATACTGCTTGACCCGCATGCCCACCCGTTTGTTTCATGCTGTTTGCGGGCCAATTGTTTGGTTGTCAAAATCCACTAATTTCTTCTGCCGTTCCACTTTTTAGTTTTATTTTCCAACATTCATTAACTGGCCGTTGTTTTGACAACCAACAGCCTTTTGGGAAAGAAGAACAATTGGCAGCTTAATGCAAATATGTTGGTCGACGAAATGCGCTTCAGTGGCAATTTATTTGTCCCACACACATAAAAGAAGAGGGTTCTGGACACAGCGAGTTGTACAAAAAGTTCATGATCTCAGAAATATATATTGATTACGGCTTCACTGGACCGCGAAGTCACGCGTGTCGTGGCCTGGTTCCGTTATGACGATCCAAGACTCATTGGACTGAGGCTGCCACTCACGCAACGGATATTTTATAACTCTGAACAGCCAGGGCAGTGTCCGCCGCGGCATTGTTCGCCTGCGAGCGGTACAACAGACCAAATTGTGCTCTGGTTAGTCACTCACCTTGACGAAGGGTCTGAGAGCGTTGTATTCATTAATATCCGGCCGAACATAGTGTTTAAAACTGGATTGGTAGCACGGTGCGCAGAGTCCGTCTCGACCGCAGTGGATGCACTCCAAACAGAATAGCGCCTTCACAATCCTTTCTCGTTCTTTGCAGAATGGTGCTGTTGAAAGCTCTTGATGTAACTCATTCCAGCCTAGCAGAGCCCTTCTCTCCCGCAGTTTATGGCAAGCGTTTTTTTTTTTCGTTGTCTTGGTGTATATACTTGTGCAGATATTTCTTCAATTGGAAATTAATTCTGGCACACATCCGCTCGCTTTGCTTCTTCACACACATATAAAATACTGGTTCTGTACACAGCACAATTTTGCAATTGTTTTAACTTATCGCTGGAAGCCGTTTACAATAAACTCGGCGACATAACACACATATAAAATACTGGTTCTGGACATAACACAATTCTGCAGTTGTTTTAACTTATCACTGGAAGCCGTTTACACTAAACTCGGCGACATTTTGGAGCCGAGTTTAGTGTAAACTCGGCTTCCAGCGATAAGTTAAAACAACTGCAAAATTGCTGTGTGTCCATACTAAACACTATAATTTTCAGTGATACACTTTGCCGAATAAATCGAGTTCGGAATATCGTACATCTCCGAAACTCTGGTACGTTCTTTATTTATTACACTTCTACGATATTTCAATTTCTTTACTCAATTTATTGAATGGTAAGCGATTTTATTTCTTACGTGCGTGAAACTTGCATGATATTTGCGTGACGTGAAAATCACCAATATGATAATCGATCTATATTGCCACCCTAATTGTTTTTGTACCTTCATATCACCCCAGTTTAATCTGCTGAGAGTCTCCTTGTTGAACCCAAATGCAAAGGCATTAATCAACCCTAAATGAGATATTCAAACATAAAGAACATGAAGAATTAAGCTAATAAACGGCACATTTAGAAATACAAACCTAGTTCAAAACAAATAATCATCGATGAACTGAAAGCACCTCCAATCTGTTTTCAATTTGTTTTCAATTTTTTTCACTTTTTATTTTTTTATTTTTCCAACAATACCACATCAACATGCATCGAGCACGTGGAAACTGATGGTTACTTACCTGTTAATGGAATAGAAATCACATGAAGAAGAATGAGAACGAAGCTTGGTTCTGAAGAGATAGCGTTGTAAACTCTACAACCAAACACAACAAAGAAAGTGTCTCGCATTTCCTACCTTTCTTGTTTGAGTTAAAGTTTAGAACTCCAGTAAAATGGAGGGTTTCTACAATTCATGGAGGAATTTCAACAGTGTCAACGACAAATGGACCCGCTACGGTTAAGAGCCTGTGTCATGGTAAGTGTGGCCTGTGCTATGCCTAAACCAACAACGAGCAAGAACATGTAAACACCTGAGAGACATGCATGATAGTCTTATTCGCAGCCGTTTATGTCAACCCCCCAAAAACGGCTGCGAAGGAGACCATCCACACGAAGACTAAGACCAATCACCTACTGCCGGAAAGCTTCGTTTTTTTCAAGAAACGCATAACACGAGGTCTTCCTCCTGTGGAAGGTGACGCGTTGGGGCTAAAATGCAGGTCACAGGTTACAGGTCGCAGGTCACAGGTTGCAGGTCGCAGGTCACAGGTGTACTGAATGTTCCAGTTTACGTGGTAGGCTAACCATCATGACAACAGCACGGTACATTTTTGTGCGATATTCGACTTCCGTTAACCAAGCGAGTGTCGGCATAAAATGATGTGTATGAAAAAAAAAGAATATATATTGACCTTTTAGCCCGGTTTATTTGGAGAGCACGGAAGAAGCGAAAGAGTTGCTCGAGGTGATAGTGCATGCGACGTTGTGAGGGTTGTATCTGAGACAAGAATTCTATGAGCATAGCAGGCAACGGGTATGGTTCGCTACAGTTACTTTACAAATTGACTTACCTTCAATCATGTATTGCATCAAGCAAATTTCGCAGTATCTAAGTGATTTTCTACTCTCTCTAACGGGTGAAAACTCTGCAGAACTCTTCTGTTTTCTGAGCCGTCTCCGTAGCTACAACTAGGCTTCAGTATTTGTTGAGGTCATTTTTTAGCGTGTGTATGCCTTGCAAGATTAGTTTCCAGGTCTTCTCTGTTCAAACTGTGTTTTCGTGCAGACTTTCGTGATGCATTGGGATGAAATCCAGCCATCTTGAGAGTGACCGAGACAACGCTAATGAGGTAAGGTAAGGTAAGTCTGCTGTCGGGCCTAGTGGCCCATCAGGCCGGAGCTTATCCCCGGTTTCCGAAGCATTAAGCGACAGAGAGTATTTCTACTCCCCCCTGGATGGGATGCTAGTCCATCGCAGGGTTACCCCCCAGCAGTAAATTCGCCGGTACCCATTTATACACCTGGGCGAAGAGAGGCACTGTGAGAGTAAAGTGTCTTGCCCAAGAACACAACGCAGTGCCCCGGCCAGGACTCGAACCCGGACCGTCCGATCCAGAGTCCAGCGCACTAACCATTAGGCCACTGCGCCTCCCACGCTAATGAACTGGAATAATACTTTAAAATTCTTTCCTTTTTTTACTTCATTAGACAATTAATTTTATGCAGACACTCGCTTGGTTTTCAGAAGTCGAATATCGCACAATGTACTGTGCTGTTATCATGATGGTTAGCCTGTCACGTAAACTGGGATGTTCAGTACAATTAATTCGAGGAAGAAACTGAAAACAGCAACTCTGAAATCTGACCTGTGACCTGTAACCTGTGACCTGTAACCTGTGACCTGTGACCTGCAACCTGTGACCTGCATTTTCGCCCCACCGAAGCTGACGTGGATAATACAATCCTAACTTGTTGTGTGGCTTCCCGAAAACGTTGACGCCTAAGGCTGCTACACGTTTTCTCAGGAACGCAGTTTGAATGTTATCCATGCACAGCCATGAAATTAAGAGTGACCTCTGCCTTTCGTTTCTACCAATCTGCAAGAAAGTACACCATGTACTGATATGTGTTAGTTACGTTAATAGTTACCTGTGGACAAAAGGAGCCATCGACAGGACAAGATAGATGAATGGGTATGCCATCAGTGAGTTAACGTGAGTCATCCACAGCTGAAACAATGAAACACATGTTCCAATTTCCCATTCAAGATACGGTTGGACCGTTTAAAGTCTACTGATCAAATGGCCTGATAATGGATATGTTGTGGTTTGATTTTCATTTCCTTTTGTTTCATATAAAATTTTCAAACGAGAAGTAATTTAAACCACAACAGATACGAGTGTAAATTATTGGCTCAGCTAACTTGTCAAGGATGTACATTACCCCTCCCTACCCCTATGCAATGAAAACAGTATACATCCACCTCATTCACGCGTGTATTCTATCGTTTCCCAACGTCGAAAGGGGGAGCGGGCGTACTGAAATGTATTTTACAGTTATTAAAATCATAATTTCATGTTTTCCAACAAAATCCATAGTTGTCTGATTTTGCAATCATTGCAAATCCTCACACCTTACACCAACATTTTCAAATTTAAACCAAACTTGGCTCATTCAGTATATACAAGGTGCTCTTTAAACTGACTGCACTTTGAAATCACTTTGAAAATGATTTGAAAATGTAGGGTATCCTCTGATATTATGACGACAATATTCACTTTTAATTCAGTTTAAGGAAAATACATGTTTTAAGCATGCTGACCTCATGTAACAAACAACGAAATATATTTCGGTCAACCCTACTGAAAGATAGGCCATTTTGGAATATAATACCTATCATGGAAAGTTGTACTTTCAATTAGTTAAAAGTGTGCTTCTGTGACAAACTTTTGTTCTAGAGCGAAGTTTAGCGCTATTTATGTTTAGGGCTATTAATGATTTACAATGGTCTACCATTGGTTTACCAAATGTCATGACATTGAGGATGGTATGATATTTGAGGATGGTATGTTTTATTGCAGTAATAAGGCCTGGTTCACACTAGCGACATGTTGTGTATTATCTTATATTGGAAACATCTTAGCTTGTTTTCCAACGTAACCTTAAAAGGTAATTCGTAGATGGCTTTAACAGGAAGTATTTTTCAACCAGTTTCAATTCTACATTTGGAGGGATAAACTTTGCGAGAACAAGTTGTTTGCGAGCGGTTTTGGCGGTGACAGTCGTAGGAGAGAGGTTGTTTGTATCATGTTCGATGGGGGTTTGTTTTGAATTTAAAATTGATCTTTTCCACGAAACGGGGATAGCGGCAACAAGACCATTGTACGTTAAAAAATCCAGATCTACTTAGAAACTTTCCGTTGTTATTAAGCAGGTGACTCACTTTCGTAACTCCATTTTTGTACCATGACACGTAAAAGACTGGTTTCCTATTTATCCTAATAAAGCGATTGTTCCAGATAATTTCATTTTCGTATTCTTTTGCTGAGGACGGCTCTCTAGAGTGTAGTTCTTGCCAAACAGTCAATACTTCCTTGTAGAAAGACGGCAAAGACGAGGAAAAATTCAATCTCGTATATCAAAGTTACAGTTGAAAAGGAGAGTGCCGCCGTGCTGGGTGGTCGCTGAGGTAAAGATTGAAGACCATTTACTATCTTTAGCTTCGTGTAGGCGTCTAACCCATGCAGCTTTGATAGATTTATCCATCATGGTGAAATCTACCATATTTAGGCCACCCTTCTCTAAAGGGCCTATCAAGGTATTTCGTTTGACTTTATCAGGCTTAAAGTTCCAGATAAACTTAAAACAGATATCATTAACGACGCTCGCGAAGTTTGGTGGCATTGTTAGAACGGATGCGTTGTAAACAAGCTTAGAAATAGCAAGGGTTTTGACGATACAGATTCTTCGTATAAGCGTTAAATTTCTAATTGACCATAAATTTAGAATTTTCTTTAGAGCAACAAGCTTTTCCTCAAAATTTATTTTGTGGCTCAAAGTTGGGTCGTATGCGAAGGCCACACCTAAAGCTATTACGTATTCTTCTGGCCATGAGATGTGGAATAGAAAGAGTTTGCGTAAATTATGTTTTAGGCAACCTAACCACATTCCCTCTGTTTTTGAGGTGTTTATTCTTAAACCGGAACAGGTTCCAAAGTCATTCAATAAGTTGAACAAGTAATTGGCAGAACGATCATCTCCTACAAAAGCTATAACATCATCCGCGTACATACTTAATTTCAAATCGGTCTCATTTATTTTCAAACCTTGGATGTTTTCATCTTTCCTTATTGCTTGTCCAAGCACTTCAATTGCTAAAACAAACAAAAGCCCTGATAAGGGGCACCTTTGACGGACTCCTCTATGAAGCAAAAAGAAATCCGACGCGAACCAATTGTTTATCACACAGCTAGTGATGTTTGAATAAAAGGTATGAATCCATTTTAGAAAACTTGGCCCAAAGTTCATTAGTTCAAAGACTTTAAAAAGGTGTTTCCACTCTAAGGAATCGAACGCTTTTTCAAAGTCTATGAAGAATAACATACCTGGTAATTGTTTTTCCTCGTACAATTCAATTACATCAGATACCAACCGAATGTTTTCTGCGATATAGCGGTTTCTTATATACCCGGTTTGATCGCTGTTTATTAACGTTGGCAAGATTTTTTCTAACCGTTTTGCTATGCTCTTTGTAGCAATTTTGTAGTCGACATTCAACAATGATATTGGTCGCCAGTTTTTAAGGAGAAGAATGTCTTTGTTTTTTTTTGGTAATAATGAGATCACGCCTCTTCTTTGAGAGATGGACATCTCACCACGGCGATGGGCTTCATTTAAATAGTCTATTAACGGAGTTGCGAGGTATTTCCAAAAGCATTGAAAGAATTCAGCAGTCAGTCCATCAGAACCTGGAGTTTTGTTTTTTGCAAACGATTTAAGGGCAGATAAACATTCCTCTTCGGTGAGAAGACCTTCACTGTATGCGTATGTTGTATATCATTATCCCTGAGAAATTTCTGGAATTCTGCACTTGTGAATTGACTGCCATTATCAGATACGAGGTGTTCAGGTAAGCCAAAGTAGCTGAAAACATGCCTCAGAGCAGCAATGGTGTTAGCTGAAGTGGCTGATGACCTTGTTACTACCTCTAATCCACTATAACTAAGAATGTCTTTCCTAAGTAAGGTCCAGCAAAGTCCAAGTGCAGGCGCTTCCATGGTCCACCTGGCCATGACCATGAAGCCGGTTGGGAAGAGGCTGGTGATTTAGCACCTCCATGACAAGCAGTATACAACTTGACAGTTTCCTCTATTTCCTTGTCCAGTCCGGGCCATCATAGATACTTTAGGGCTAGTTTTTTCATTTTAACCATACCCAGGTGTTCAGCATGTACGTCCTTGAGTAGAAGGCTTCGCATTGACTCAGGTATGACAACCCGCAAGTTCCATAGCAAAATACCATTTTCGTGGGTAACGTCGAGTCGTTTGCTGTAGTGGGGTTGAAATATGGGCTCCGGGTGTTCTGGCCAACCGTGCTGAGTGTAGTGTAAAACTTTGCTAAGTAGTGGATCTGCTTTGGTTTCCATAGCAACCACTGAAGCATTTACAAACTGTTCCCCTTCAATAAACATGACATTCACAGTTACTTGCTCTACTGAAGAGGGTTCAGTGCAATTGGCTTTCTGGAAAGGAAATCTGCATACACATTTTCTTTACCAGGAATGAATTCAATTGTGTAGTCATAAGCAGCCAGAAGTAACGACCATCTTTTGATTCTGGCAGACGGTAACTGTGGCACAGGTTTATGCTCTCCTAGTAAAGTAATCAAAGGCTTGTGGTCTGTAAGAAAATGCCCTCCAAGCAAGTACTGACGGCAAAATTATTTTCCAGACGCTTGCCTCCTCGTGGTTCTTTCGCTTGTATGCTGGTAAACATGGCTGACGAATTTGAAAACAGTTCCCAATTCTTTCGCCGTTTTTCAATTCCTCCGCACCCGTCCGATACTCAGATGCCTCGTCCAGGGCCTTACCTGTTTCATAGCGTCAGCATGCAGAATCAATTCCCGCATTACGGGCAACCAGCAGTTCTTCCATACCAAGTTCCTATGCCACATGCGTCACCCTCGACAAGCTCAGTCCCGACTAACAGCAGCGAAAGCGAAAGCACAATGAACGAAGAAAGTCCACAGCCAGGAGCTACGAACAGGAACCGTGGCTCTAACTGGACAGACGCGGAGACAAGGTATTTACTTGAATTGTGGAGGGACAATTTCCCAATCAGCAAGAAAAGAAACAGCAGTGTGTGGGACGCCATCGCAAAGAAGCTCAATTCCATTTTTAAAGACCAGGGAATACCAAGCTACCGCACTGCTACGCAATGTAAGGCGCGCATTAAATACCTTCTGGACGAGTACAAACGAGTAAAGGACCACAATTCCCGAAGTGGTAACAACCGGGAATCATTCGAATACTACGACGAGATCGATGAAGTTTTGGGATCCAAGCCAAACATCTCGCCAAAAGAAGTTGTCGAATGTGGTTTGCCCGAAGATGGCAATGCAATTGCAGCTGGTCACTCTGGAGCTTCACCTGAATCAAATATTCCAGCAGATCACGAAAGCGATGCAGACCTGGAACAGGAGTTCGAAAAGAACTTAAAAGGAAACCCAAAACGTTCCAAAAAAAGGAGCAAAGGAAAAGCGCCTGAGGGAGAAGACAGCAAAGGCTGCCTCGGCTGAGTCCAACAGCGATCTTGTGGAATTTTTACAAGAGAGTCAAGGTAAAGACCACGAGTTTTTCGAGCGCCTCGCCGACAAGGAGGCAGAGAGAGATCTTAAAAGTCAAAAACTTATGTTTGATGCTATAAAAGAAATAGCGAAAATTTTTAAAGGAGACAGTTAAAAAGATGGAACTGCGGACTTTCAGACACAAGTTTTTGTACATCAAGTACAAAGATTTTTAATTTTTATTATTGTTACTGTTAAACTTCCTTGAAGTGAAAATCAAGCAAGTACATAGATTTTCTTATTTGAAATGAACATAAAGTACATAGGTGTTTTATTGGTGTCACTGTTGAACTTGTTTGAAGTGAACTTTTTCTATCAAGTGTTGTTAACCCCATTTTCCAGTTTCGTCCCCGGCACTTATAAAATGGTAAACACCTCAAAATTTAATACTTGTTTACAATGAATTCAGAACCTAAGGAATAACACAGTTAATTGCTTGCAACATCAACCACAACTGCAAAAACATGAAATGAAAAGTAATGAAATTTTTTTTCAACGAAATCCATGTTCCTTCCTCTTGCGTCAATCACATTAATATAATTTTTCAATTCAATTCGAAATGTTCATATACATTTTTTTATTGTTACATACGTGTTAATAATGAAATAAGAAACAGAATCTAAAATATGAAAATTGAAATGAAAATGAAATAATCTTTGCAGGAAAAATGTCATAAAATAAAGCTTCAGTATAAATTGTCTTTTATGATGTTCCTTAATCTAGCACCATCCGCATTGATATCATGGCCTGGCAGAGGCACTCTAGGAAATCCATTCCCATCACTGACGACATCAATTTCAGTGGGATCATTAACCTCCAGGCAAATATTGTGTAGTATGCAACAGGCAATAATTGTAGAGGACACTTTCCCCACTGATTCATCCAGCTTATTCAGAAGGCACCTCCACCTCCCCTTCAACAGTCCAAATGCCTGCTCAACAATCACTCTTGCACTGCTCAATGATTTATTAAAATCTCGTTGGCTATCGGTCAGGGCTCGGGTCTGCGGAAATGGTTTCATGCACCAGGTTGTAAGTTTGTAAGCTGGGTCAGCAACAATGAGTGGTTTTACTTCGGTGCCACCTATCCTACGTGTTGGGGAATGCAAGATGTCTCCGTTTTCTATTGCAGGTAGTAGCGAGCTCATTCGTAGCACGCGAGCATCGTGAATACTTCCTGCATAGCCAGTGCTCACATGCAAAAACTTGCCATTAGCACCAGCAACTCCCTGCAAAACGATGCTGTGGAAGCTTTTCCGATTAACATACTCGTTTGGGTCTTCTTTGGGCGCCCTGATTGGAATATGAGACCCATCAAGTGCGCCTACGACCTGGGGGAAACGGCTTATGTCCTGAAATTCCAGTATGGATTGCCTAGTTTCGGCCTCGGTCTTGGGAAATTTGATAAAATCGTTTGCTCTTTGCAACAAGGCAGTGCAGAATTCGTCCTTTACATTCATAGCAGTGCATCGACCGATTCCAAAGGTTAGCCCGACGGTTCTATATGAATTCCCAGTTGCTAATCTCCAAAGAGCAACGGCAACCCGCTTCTCTACGGAGATAGCTTGGCGAAGAATTGTGTTCTGTCGTACCAGCTCGGGACCAACGAGTCCACAGATGTGTTCAAAAGTATCTCTGCTCACTCTGAAGTGCTCGCGCCACAGATGATCTTGATATTGACTTACAACAAGCTGTTCAAACCAAAACTGTGGCCTTGGATAGACCCACATGGACTTGCGCTTACGGCGATGTATGTTGTTTTGGCGTTGAATTGCCAGGATTACAACATTCTGTCGCATCTGCCGCATCTGCCGAGACATTAATTGCATCCTCCTGACGAAACTCCTTCTCTTTCGCAAAAATATAGCGAGAATCAGTACTAGTGAACTCATTAAAAGCGCTTCCTCTCCCGCCATTTTTGAAAGTTGCGCGGATTTGTAATTTGAATCTTCCGAGTTATTAGTGGCTTAAAATTTCCCAGTGAAAACAGATGCCGTGTTTAACTAGCTAATGTCGGTCTGTAAACAAACACCTAGGAAGAATGTTCAGTTAGTTAATCGGCCTAGTGAAAACACAGCCCAAGTTGGGATTGCAAAAATTGCATTTGCCCAAAAGTGACTAAGATGGGGTCTGTAATTGGCCACAGAATAGACTATAATGGGGTAGGGGTCCTGAGAGGCCAGCGGCACATACCAAGCAAAAATTGACCTACAAACGTGTTTTGAATTCGAATCACGCAACCTGTACACGAAGTTAATGAGACTTTTCAAGACTTTTGAACACAAAATGGTAATGTACAATGTTGCTTCGAATTTGTATGGAAGTTTTAGAAAGATCGGTAAAGCCACTGAGTTATGAATTGAATGCAAAAGCCGTCTGCTAAAATTTGAACTTTCCACTTTTAGCTTGAAGCCGAGTGAAATGTGAATAACCTAATTACGCATGCAGAATTGCACGGCTTTGGAATTTTCGATATTTTGATATTTTGAGTACATTTCTTGGGTTCATCTTCAATCTTTTGTTCAAAATTTTAGCCTTTTTGGAGCGAACAGATTTGGCACTTGCACGCACATGCTTATCTGATTGAGACGTCCCGTCTTCGTGTTTGGGCTTTCATTTATTCAAGCCCTTTCAGTCATGAAAGGTGTTTAAAGATTTATAGTCATTGCTTCAGAAAATACAAAGGAACATTTTTAGTACGATTTGAGCTAAAGGAAGCGTAGAAAGCGTTGCTAGTGTTCGTTTAGTGGAAGGAACTTTGCAGTTTTGTGACCGACACTAGACTGTTTCACGCAACCATGATACGTAAATAAATTTACTGTCTCAAATTACCGCTTCACTGCAGCGAGAAAATGCTTCAGTACTATTGGAATAATGGCAGTGATATTTGTATAGAATAAAAACCTACCTTTTTCCAAAGTATTTCAAATTGTTTTTAAGATTTTGTACAAACTTTCCGTGTTTTTCTGTGCTCAAAAATTTCGCGCAGAAGTGGAGAAAATTTCATTGCTGTTTGTAAGTCGTGTTTGTGATCAGTTTATCACGGCTGATAAGCTCTTTGCTTAATAAATTAGTCTTTCAGCATATCCAGTTGAAATAAAAGGTAACTTTAGAAAGAATTCATTTCTCTGAATTTACTGCGACTATGGTTTATTTTTTCCACCCGGACGTGTCCACTGAATGCTACAAAAGAGCCAGGCATTTGGGGGTGGGTGCGCGCTAAAAACCTTCAGGCGTCAATGGGTTAACATATCCCTAAACCCTTGAATTCTTTTACGGCCTTTTTTTTGCTTTTTCTTTGTAACACAATAACATTCCATAAACATTTCTGGTGTTCATGGTTTTCTTAGCAAGGCTGTAAATGACCCTTCTCAAAATATTTCTCAAAAGACATTTGATGACAAGATGGAATAAATTAATGAAAGAAAATAAAATAACATAAAAATCTAACACTAACCAAACAGACCAACTTTGGCAACAAAATCCAACAATCTATAATTTCCATTGTTGTTGATTAAGGAGCCATCAATTTGCTTTTCACAAATTTAAACAGTTATTTTTGTGGTTTGCTGATAGAACGTTTAAACTTTTCAGCTGTTAATTACATGTACACTGACTAAACTTTCAGATAATGATTTCATTCCACAAAGTCTGGGGTATCCTAGACATACAGGCACTGCCTGACTTGGGGGGGGGGGCTGTGATTTGCAAACCTGAAACAATTATACACAGCGCCCCAAATGTGTGATCACGAGTGTAAAAATGGTATGAAAATGCCCAAAAATTACAATAAATACAAGACTTTCGCAATTTGCACGCTTATTGAAACTTTCACTTATTCTTCAAAAATTATTTACTGAGAAAAACTTGTAAGCGCTTGAAGATTGCCGTTGAATAATCTGTCTGAACACTTGCTTGACACAGACAATCAGGGTTGTATTGGCTAGTTTTCGTGAATTTTTCCAACTTCTGTTCTCCGAACTAGGAGCATTTTGTCCGAAAAATGTCATAAATTTTCTAAACTGGGGGGCCTGCAGCCCCCTTGACCCCCAGCTTTTACGCCTATGACTGCATACAGTATTCAGTGTTTCTAAATTGGTCAAACCTTTCCACTTTGGAGAAATTGTAAATCCATGGTTCTAGTCTGAAGGATTCCCCAAATAAATTTACTTTACACGAAAATTATGATCAAAATATTTTTATCTGCAAATCTTTATTTTCCTTTGCAAACCTTTGCAAAAAATAATGTTTTCCTGGTTTAAAGACTGGGAAAACTTCCTCAACACAGAACTAATCTACATGTACATGTATTATTAAAATAAAGTCGTGTTGAAAGGTACATAACCACACTGAAAAGATATACCAATAAAAACACCAAATTGCCATTGTGTCACACGTTTACGGGTTTAGATTGTGTACAACCGGCCTTTTCTACGACTTGTGTTCGAAAGCACCGATGCAAACAGCAGCAAACAGCAGAAGCGGTGAGCAAAAGCGGTATAATATTTATCAAAACAAATATAAAAAAGAGAAAAACAAGTCGGGAACTGCTGTCTTGGGAGGTTTGAAAGTACAATACTGCGCTTACCTTGTGCTGCTCAGCTGTCGATCGAAACCTGAATTTTTCGTTGAACATCCCTTTCACGTTTAGAAGAACTTCACAGCTGACAGAATAGACGATTCTTTTCCCCGGACCACCGGTTTCGTTATAATCTTTTGACAATCACACATGGCGGTAATGTTTACAGTACATTTGAGCAGTATGTCGAAAATAGCAAATGATGTCTTCTGTACTACAGCATCCCTTGGTCGAGTTGCTCTCCTTCCTCATTTTTTCGCCATTTATTTGACTGTTTCATCAGCACCTTTCTTCAGCTTTCTTTCCCGCTTTAATACTTGATGTATTCTTTGACAGTGCTTTGTTGGCAGTTTTTAAAATTACTGCTGTTTTGTCGGGTCCTTTCTAACTAAAACTCGTTGATCTTTGCTACTTTCTGTTTGCTTTGTACGTGATGGAGCTCCACTATTAAAAATCAGCTCCAATTGCAGAAATTCCGTTGAGGAAAGACCGCGAAAAATTATTAAATCCGAGCTAAACATGGAAACAAGCAAAAAATTTGGACTTGAGCCCACGATCCAATGATATACCAGTCCATGCCAATCTGAGCCCGCGGCCTAATGATATAACATACCTGGTCAGCGGCCAACTTCAAAAAACACATGACCTAAATGAGTCTCAACCTGAGCCCGTGATATGGTCATGTGATACTGGTCAGCGCCTACCTTCCTTTGAAAGCTGTAAATTGACCAGAACATGGCCACCATATGAGCTGATGGTAACCTTTTAAATGTTAACCAGGTTGAACTTTCTGAACTATGGCCGCCATATTGGGGCGACGTCGTATGTACGGACGTACGGACGTACATACTTTGCACGGTATGGTACAAGGCACATGGTGCAAGGCATGGTTCTCCTGTTTCTACTTTGTATGCGTTCTTGGCTGTCCTATTTCTATAGGTATGGGGCTCCGCTCGGAGGATTAAACATTTCTGAAAAATTATTTTTTATTTACACTGAAAAATACCATTCTAACTTTCAAAGTCAAAATGGTATTTTTTTTCTTTATTAATAATATAATGATTGGCTCAATAAATATAAAATGTTTTACAGATGAGTTTGATTAGTTAGATAGAAGAATGTTCATTTTGATGAAGAACATGAAAGGAAATAAAATTTTAATTGATTGTGAAAAGAAAAGTTGCATTTATTGTAAAATACATTATTTAATATTAATAGAGGTTTTACTAAAGAGTATGATATAATTATAAGTGAATATCACTCTTTTAATGATAAGAAAATTAACGATAAAGTTAAAATTAATTTTTTGAGTAAGTTAGCTGAATATGAAATAGAACTTCAAAATTAAATTTTTTATCAATGTTATTGTTATTCAGGTCTCTATAAAAAAACTATGTTAAAATTCAACAATATCCTTTTGGAGACATTTACACTTTTCTATGAGAAGTATTGACGTATAAATTTCTCATTATACTCCACATTACCTGTAAATCGTGATAATATTTTTTTGGTGATTCTTTATATTTCATTGCTCTATGTATGAAATAAAGACAATAATACCCACATAGAACTGATCTTTTATCTTGTAATTGATTTTTATTGTAAAAAACTTTCATTCCATCTCTATCAGCTCTCTTTGAATATTTTTTTGGATAATGCATTCCAAAAGAATCGAAGTAGAATAATCCTTTATTATAAGGTACAAACCCAATGTGTTCCATGTGATCCTAAGTCATCTAAGTTAATTATACATGGAGAATGTTCTGGAGAAGGCCAATGTTCATTTCTTCAGAATATTCCATAGATTTTCACACCTAAATAATTAAGCCAATCTTGTAATTAAAAATTACTTAGAGGAATATTTTCATTTGGAAAAATTAGTTTTTTTCCCATTTATCAATAAAAGGACGTGGGCGATACCTTGGCTCTACTTGAAGTCCTTCACCAGGGGCTGTCGGAGCTCCGCGTCCAATTCCAAGTATGGCTTTTATGGCTTTTTGTTGTGAAGGTGTAATTTTAAAATTTATACCTTTACCTGTTGGAGGATCTACTCGTACTCCTTTACCAATATTATTCTTTCTCATATGTGTTATTTGAGCTCTTGATATTTTAAATTTTACTCTTCTTCCATTATCTTTTGATTTTACAACACGATTCAATTGTCTATTTGTCAGTGGAATTATAAAATTTCCATCTCCTTCTTTTTTTAAGATCTTCTTTAATATGAAATTTTAGTTTCACAATTTTTATCAATTGCACTTTTTAATTATTTAATCTCTCCTTCTGACAGAAAAAATTAACATTTTTTGTATTCCGTCTTTCGCTTAGGTTTAAAGACTTCAACTTCTTCAACTCGTTTCGCAGGTCTACCTCGTTTCTTCCTTGAGTCTGTCATATTATTGATTGGTTACATAATTAATTATGTAGACAATTAATATAATGGTGGATAAAACGTATTGTATTGTTCATAAGAAAAAGACAGGAAATAAAAATATTACATATGAAGCAACAAGTAATGGAAGAAAAATAATGAAATCAGAATGTAAAGAAGG
Source organism: Blastomussa wellsi (assembly GCA_947652115.1). Lineage (NCBI taxonomy): Eukaryota > Metazoa > Cnidaria > Anthozoa > Scleractinia > Plerogyridae > Blastomussa > Blastomussa wellsi. Next base: position 13,338,910 of record OX393570.1, on the reverse strand, counting down.
TCTGACATATGAAAACAAGATTTCTAAAAGAAATAGCAACACGGAGCTCGAAGACTGGTAGAGGAATTGATAAATCAATTAATTAGTCAATTGGAAGTAGAATTCCTGGATTTCAGGATCTTGCTAGCTTTATTCCTGGAGTAAAACAACAATTACATAGATACTGGTCAGGAGATATCGCAAAGGGAGCATTCAATAAAAAGACTGGATTATTCTCAAAGAAATTTTGGACTAATCCTAAAAAACACAGATCCAAGTTGTGATTACGTTTCTTACAACAAGAAGACTGGAAAATGGAGAAATCATTGTTGTTAAGATATTCTCTAAGATATGACTTAAAGTTCATTTGGGCCGCTTCGACTGGCTCGCGGCCAGTTGTATAAACAATTGTTATAATGATAGAGAAGACGTATTGCCTTGTTCATAAGAAATAGACAGGAAATAAAAATGAAAAAGAAAAGATTACTAGTAATGGAAGAAGAATGATAGAGAGTATTTGCACTCAAAAAAACTCACAAAAAACTAGATTTGTTTCAACAACCTCTGGCAAAGGGCTCGTAAACAAAGGTACTTGTAAACATACATTCTATTAACTACTTTTCATTCCATTTCGCATTGGTGTTGTCAGTACTGCACTGGTTTCACGCCTTGTACTCGTACAAAAAGGTTCTTCGATCGATCCCCTGCATTCTGTAGGACTGTAGCGGTTTACAATCATTGGAAAAATAGCATCGTCGAGATTTGCCAGTAGTACGGTGGATTTTCACGGTAATAATCCCACCGTCAAGCACAATCGAGTAAGCCATTTATCTGGAACTTAGTCCTTTCGCGGTCAAGCCAATGTTTTGGTCTAGCCTCTCAGCCAATCAAATGACAGGAAACTACATTTCCAGAACTGGTAATCCACCGGACTGAACGAGGAAAACATATTCGATGAAGCTTTTTATCGGCTGCTCAAGGTCATAAACCCTTAGATCAAGAAAGGGAAAGCCTACGACATGAACGGTCTTTTAGCGATTTTCAATAAGGAGCTAGAAAATATGGGAAATGGTAGAGCAAGTTACACTAAGCAGAAGCTGAAAGTGCGAGTGAGAGCTCATTATAAGCAAGAACTTATTTTCCATCAGCCACCTCAACAATCCAAACCAGAGATCGGGTATAGTAACTCCATATCATTGATTGACGTTATAAATACAGTAAGCAGTAGTCCTTCCACTGACACAGCAAGCTCTTTCTTTACGGCTCAACCAGAGGCAAATACTTCCGACTTCCTTCAACTCTTCAATGTAGCTTCTCAAATCAGGCAAGAAATCGCTTAATTTAAAGGTATCGACGTCACACCACTCAACATTGACGACTTACAGCTGGACACAGCAAAATGTCTTCTTCCGCAAAGCGTCTACTGGCTTTTGAGATGGATTATAACTGGTGAACAGTTCAGCGATTACTCAACTTCAAGCACCCTCAATTCAACCAATGAGCGAAAGATCATTATGGTTGGGCAAGATCTCATCCATTGCACACCACATACAAGAGTAAAGCTTCATAAACAGGTAGGCCTCGCAATGTGTGTGAAGCATTTAACTGGTTCTAAACAGCTAATAATTCTCTTAAACAGAATGGGGCACTGTTCAAGATACGAAGAGATTGAACAAGTCGAGACAAGTTTAGCAAATGAACGCTTAGCAAGAGCCGATGTCAGTGGCGTCTTAGCCTAGTGCATTTATTCAGATGGCAGCTGATAACAATGATATTAATGAACAGACAATAGAAGGAAAGAACGCAACACATGCAACAATGCTGGCTATATATCAGCAGAAGCAATACGGTCCTATGCCAGCACGGGTACTATACGCTGGTCACTCCAAAAAGAAGCGATCGCTCGATACCTCCCGAGAACTAGTAAATATCGAAGATGTGAATCTTCGAGGTAGACGTCCAAGTCTATCTGATTTTGTTGGAAAAGATCTCATCACCTGGTTTCAGTGCGACCGCCAGTTTCTTTCCACCTACATGGATGATGTTTGCTGGATGTTACTTCGCCATTCGGAACCTTTCATGTTGTACAACCAACAGAATCCAGAAGAGCAGGTAATACCAGGATGGATTTAATGATTTAATGATTTAATGCCATAACGTTCCCCAGCGTGCCTGTGAAGACCATGATTGGCTACCACCCAATGATCCAAGCAGAGGCAAACAGCTTTAACACCCTCTACACCTTAATGAAACTTGCACAGAAGATTTGTAACTCCATGGGACAGCGTGACTCAGTTGTAACCCTTGATCTGGCTCTCTATGCGAAAGCGAAGCAGCTACAGATGAAGTACCCAGACGAGTTTAAGAAAACAGTAATCAGAATGGGAGGTTTCCACATTGCACTAAACTAACTTGCTCTCCTTGGAAAGAAGTACGCACAATCAGGCTTGGAAGACATGCTGATTGAATATGGAGTTTATGCAGCTGGTACAACTTCAGTGTTGATGCTTGGCAAGTCTTACAATAGAGGTATCCGTGCCCACAAGCTCAGCATGGAAGCATTGTTTAGGCTTTTGTGGCAAGCTATTCAGGAATGGCTTTCGAAGCAACCAGATGTGCTGGAGGACCAGACCAAGAACCTTTTTGTTAATAAAAGTAGGGAGTGCAGATTGTTAGTGAAAAAGAAAGCATTGTCAAAAGACAGCTGGCTAGAATTCCCATCAAGTGTTGAGCCGCTGACTTCACTACTAGATGCATTCAAGTCTGAAGCACACTACGAACACTACGTGGTACGTGGTACTTGTTCCGCTGCAGTCCATTAAAGCTGAACGAACTGGGAACTGGAAGCTCCACCTCACCACCACTGCCACAATGGTTCCCCACTTCTTCGTCATGGACAGGGTCAACTATGCTCGGTGGACTCCTGTCTATCTTTCAGACATCAACATGTTGGAATCAAGCCATCCAGAAGTTTACCAAGAGTTCATTGCTGGAAGTCATAGCGTGAGCCGCTCAAATCAGCCTTTTGCACAAGTCTGGCCGGATATGGCCCAAGTCAAAAGGTGGCACTGTAGGCTTAAGCACCAATGAAGATGCAGTAGATCGATGGTTTTTAACTATCCACGAGCGAGCTGCCATGACAAAGGCAATTAAGAAAATGTGTGGACTTGAGAACTGTGACCGGATTGAAACACACAAAGATGCAGGAGAGAGAGATGAAAGAGATGTACAAAAGCTGGGAGAATCCTTTAGCAGTGGTCTCCCTTTCGTAACCTTACCACTGGTGTTGTTCTTCCAGATGCTGATGCAGACAGACTTCTGCGAGCAACTAAATTGGGCAGGCAGAATATGAAGAAGTTCATTTCGTCAAGAGTCGAGAATTACGAGAACAATGTCTGGAATCCAGAATTTAATAATGGACAGTTTTTGGACAACATTAAAGTACTTGACTCTATCATTATCAATATGTGTCCACTTTCAGATAAATTTGAAAAGAAATACAACGCGATATTCATCCAGAACCATAATCTGGTTGAAATTTGGTTTCATTTTGTTACTACGATTTTTTTTATATCTGACACCTAACATTTCAAACATCTTTCTTAATTCAAAGTTAATGCTGATCATTTGTTTTCTATCACCATTAATCTTAGGAAGTATTTTACCAATTATATCTTTATATAATTTTATATCATGAAGACTATGAAGGCGAAGCAATATCAGACTCATGTAATTTGGTACAAAGGTGAATGTATCATATTCAGGTTTCCTAAAGAATCATTTTGGAAGAAGTTAAGGTGGTTTCTCAGAACCACACCAACCCAGCTTTAAAAGGCTACAGCTTCGCTGTTTTACGTCGGCCGGACAAGATTTTTCACACATCAAACACATCATGTTGATTTCAATGGCATCGGTGTTACCATAGCAACGAAATGATGACATCATCGTTTCTGAGAATCAGCATTTTTCTCGAAATCCAGACCTAAACTTTTAAAACGAATCAACGTCCCTTCTGGTATACATGTAGATCTTCGACACTGCAAAGTTTGAACAAATTCTATGAGAGCGTTTTTGAAAAAAAGCTAGTTGAACATTTTGCTTTCAAAATTTAACAAGTTCGCCTCATTATCTATTCGTTCGTGATTCCAGCGACTTCCGGTAGATTGTAACAATGTCCTTTCCATGTTTTATACCTTTGGCATAGAACAACTTTCCTGAAAGGTTTCATTCAGTTTGCTTCACTATATTTCTCTCTGCGAACTCAAAAGTAATGTCTTTAACATTGACATTTTTCTCATAGAAGGAACGTCTTTGATATGGAAGCATCTATGTAAAAACTAGTCGATATAATTTTTTAAAATCTCTAGATCGAAAGTCAAGCATGTTATGTGTCATCCCTGAAAATTCCAAAGGCATTGAACCATTTTAAGAGCGCGAAATATTTATAAAAATATAGGGTACTTTTGCATTCGCTGTGGAAAGTTTCGTTATCCAATTACCTGTTGACAGCTGGTTTCTTTCAGAAGTTTATCTTTTGTCTATATTCTACATATCTGTGTGCTTTGAAATCAGCAAGTTTGTCATGCTTGACTTTCCGCGCTTGATTACAGCTTGGTTTCTCAATGTTAAAAGAAGCCCAAAATATAATGGCGCCTCCCAATGATAATAACCCTGGGTCATTTTCTCAAGGGTTGAAACGATTCCTTGGACATTTTGATTCTGGAAAAACAGCTTCGGCTGTCTGGTCAAAAACACCGATTCAAGTTGATGTTTCAACCGGTTGAAATCCCCTGATGTTACAAAAGAACCTGCTGAACAAAACGTTGAAAGGATTAAGAATGAATATGTTCTTTACAGAGCCAAGGGGGGAAAAATCGTTTAACAAATGGGGCATCGACAAAGGCCTTATCGCCTCCAACATTTTAGATTCAATTTAGTTTTGCATATTTTGCAGACGACAATATTTTTACGACTATATAAAACAGCATTCCAAACATTTAAACATGAATATAACAAAGCCATATGGCAAAAATTTTTAAACCATCCGTTGCTAAAAAACAACGCAAGCGTGACATTATGATAAAATGAGGGTTGTCCAATACACACAAACGGAATCCAATGGAATGAGTTACCCTTTCTTGGCGTTCTATTTGTACGATTGGTACGAATGGAATAGACGGTCATTCCATTTGTATTCGATTGGTGAACTGCATGTCATTATGTGGACTTAGAATATATTTGTATGTGCCTGAGTCTGTTTGGAGGGGTTTATTCCGTTGGTCGATTGGTTCGATTGTACGATTGGTACGAATGGAATGGAATGGAATGTCATTATGTGGACTTAGAATATATTTGTATGTGCCTGAGTCTGTTCAGAGAGCTTTATTCCGTTGGTCGATTGGTTCGATGTGTACGATTGGTACGAATGGAATAGACGGTCATTCAATTGGTATGAACAACGAACAATGCAAAAAAAATTTCCCGGTGTGAATTTCCTTGTTCTTGACCACCATGCATACTCCAATTAGTCGTACCGTTGGTTTCGTATGCCGTCCGGGGTCAGTTTAGGACCAGAAGAATACCAGTGAAGACAGCATTAAGCGTTGGAAACATTGACAAGTGTTGTAAACAAAGCTGATGACATTTTAGTCTTTGGAAGTGGCGATAGTATTGAAGAGGCGGAGAAAGACCAATGACATTAACTTGTAGAACTTAATGTTGCGTTGCCGAGAGGTGAATCTCAAGTTAAACCTAAAGAAATTTCAGTTACCTGGATGGGCAATCTCCTTAGCAGCAATGGCATTACTCCACATCCAGATCGAGTCCGGGCCAGTATGGACATGACCCCACCCCAAGATGGACGTCCAGCAGTTCCCGGGTAGGTGCAACTATTTGTCACATTTCACCCCAAACCTTGCTGAAATCGTGAAGCCGCTCACGGAGCTGACCCACGGGAATGCAGTCTTGTTATGGTCCTTCCAGCATGACAAAGCTTTCAAGACAGGCTAAATTTTAATTGCAAAGGCCACAGCATTTCAGTGTTGCCTATTCTTATATTGCCTGTTCATGTTTGTTTGTGTTAATGAAACATATTAACTTTTAACTCGTTAATAGTTTCTTTAAAAGGGATGATGTTGATACAGTCGTAACCTTAGGGGTCAGCGGTGTTCCGCATGTTACGTAGTGTGTGAAGAAAGCTTGCCCGTGTGCCGGCTTCGATAGAGAATAAAGTGTTCGTGAAATTCCCTGCCGGTGAATACTGGCACAGGTTACTAAATTTTGTTTACAGAACCAAGATATGGATTCAGCAAAATATAAATATCGCTGTGCCTATATGTCCAGCAGGACAACTAGTCTAGTCTTGATAATGTGGTTCTTGAAGACATCATTGGCTCAGATTCCTGAAAAATTAGCTCTTTTTGATTGTATGAATCCACTCGGACGAGCATTCGTGTTCTTACAAAGTGCGTTCGTGTACTTACAAAGTGTTAATTTGCTCAGGTATAACCCACATGGGCGCGGCAATGTGTTTGTCGGAAGTAATCGGAGCTCTCCGTTCCATTTTAAACGTTTAAAGATGGGTTTTCCTGTCTTCTGCAGTTTTGCATCAATTACCGGGCGCCATTTTGAAAGTGATTTCTGTTAGGCGCGTCTCGTTGCTCGCTCTTCTCAAGATCTTTGCGTACTACATGAGTCGTTATCAAGCCTTCGCCCCAAAAGATTAAGGCCGCGCCTGGATACGAGACAGAAAAATAAATATTTTATTTTGCTTTGCTATGCTCAGAAAATTATTGACTTCCGGTCTCCGTAGTACCGCCAACCTAGTTCTTTTCATTGTAGTGGAAAACCTAGAAAGCGAAAACTCACATAAATGGCCAAGAAATAAGCGTCCAGACAACAAGTAAAACATAGTGGAAGTAAGGTATATGCAAGGCAATTTTATTTTAGATTTGGCAGTATTTCGGTTCCCATACAAACTCATATTTTTCCGTGACAATTTTTATGCAATATGATCCTGAGCATGACCTTGGGTCGCCTGTGAACCAACAAACCTTTTTTTGTTCGTATTCTGTTGCATTATTTCTGCTGTGAATTCCTTCCCACCGTTTGGCCTGAAAAACGAAAATCCAATTTCAGTTCAATATTTAACATGAAACTGACTTTTTATATCAAAATATTTCTTTCAAGGCCACTTGGTTCACGATACAGGTTTCTTGAAGAGTGATCAATTATGCGAGCATGTAACACATTGCAAGTTAGTTAATACAACCTCCCACTAAGTAACATAACTCATTCTTGTGCAAATTCATTAGTCTTTTGTACCACCAATCGAAATGGCACCTCTTTCACATAGATAAAACTAAAACAATTGTGCGTCAAGATATGCTCAAGACAAAAAACGACCCCCTACTGCTTGGACAGCAGGTAGGACAATTCACAAAACTCATACTTTTGTGCTCTAATTTTAAGAACATCAAATTTCCATGGGCCACTATTACCTTTATTGTTTACCACCAGAAGTACGTAACTAGTCTGGAATTTTTACGGACGAGTAGTATCCATCCGCTTATTTTCCTCGGGCAGGTACTATATAAACAATAGCCTCCAATTGGCCCAAAAATATCCTTTGATATTTATCCGCGACATTGTCTGTTCCGAGACGCGTAAAGTTTTCCGAGAGCAAAGCTTGATGAAAACTGTGAGCTTCGAGTAACAGATAATGCCCAAGAAGAGGCATATTGGTTTATTATCCTTCAAATATTTTTTCAATTAGGCCACTCAATTTTGGAGACCTTTCCTGAAAACTATTTATTAACACCTAAACATTTCTGGGCGTTCAAAATACTTTCACTCTGTTTAAAATGTTACGTTCTATCCAAACGAACACTTTACTCGTGATGAAAACTAAACGTGCAAACATAAATCTCAAACTTCAAAACTGGGGAATATCGCTTGGGGTATATTCTCGGATATTCCCCAGTTTTACCAGCATCACGTGTCGTGTTTAGACCAATCGCGCGCGAAAAAATATTTAAATAAGGGCTGATAATGTCTCTCGCATGAACATGTGATCAATTAAAATAATCAGAATCTGAGAAAATGTAGTGTTGAACTATAATTTCTAACAGGAATTTTGATTCAGTTTTTTTTTCTGTTTCTTATAATACATGTTATTGGAGTTGCTACTCTTTCAGATCAAAATATATCTCCTGTCGCCCTTTAAAATCTTAAAGTCCCTACCTTTTGCACACTGCGAGGATGAAAAGGGAAACCACCCTTTGACAGAACCTCCTTCTACATCATACTATAACGAGTTCAACTTCGATAGGGACTTGATTCGCTTCAACGAAGGGCTAACGCTCGAAACGTCAGCTCTCAAATCTCTTGACGCTGGCCAATTCACATTAGTATATACACACTCAGTGATCTTGGCGTTTTAAGCAATCTGATTGGTTCGCTATCGCTCTGGCTAATGAGCATTATTGACCCTTAGTGATTGACTAATGCCTGATCCGAATTAAAACAAAATGGCCGTCGTAAACTCGCGTTTCGGAATCAGAAATAATAAAAATACAGGAAGATGCTGTCCCACGGTTAAGGACCATCTAATTTGGCTAGATTGTGGCAAGTATTTTAGACTAGATTTGCCATGTTTGAAGATTCTGTAAATAGTTTTGCGCATGCTTTGCACCGGTTGTGCGTTTTACACGCATGAATTGAGAGGTCAATTAAATCGACTTTTAATGGTTTCCTTCTGAAAATGTTGAGATAGCGTGTTGTTGAGATCACTTCGTGTTTATATACTAAAACAATTATTCTTTTCAATCTCGGTGAATAGCGGCAGAATATTTACCTCGATTTCAAAGAATAATTGTTAATTATCAACCCTGTTGATAAAACCAAATTATATTGTTATACTTCCTACCGACGCAGCACCACAGTTTCTTTAGAAACTTACCCCCTCTATTCTCGTGTAAGGGGTGTGTAAGGGTCTCGTAAAGCTAAACCTACTCCTCTTTTAAATCTTCAGTGTAACATTCATTCCCAAACTTTTTTCTAACTTCCAGTCAAACTCTATCTGTCTCTCAGCTGTTTTTCTTGTCTCGACTTCGTTGCTGTTCAATGTATTTACTTCACACTGGAGTTTTGGCCCTTTTATGGGGTAACTGTCCTTCTGTGAAACGATTACTCTGCCTATTCATGAACATAAAATAGCATGAACCCTCAATACTTTCAAACGTGCCAGGGTTTTTCCTGCGTCTAACTGAAAGATCAGTGTAACACGCGTCCCATAAAAGTAACATAATAATGGTCACATTATAAAATATTTAATACTTAAGTAATCACCTGTCGCCGGTGCGTGACATATATATAAGTGTAGGCAACAAAAAGTCCAATGATGCAAATAAACAGAGGAATGTAGTAACTGTTTGATAACACAATAATACAACATTAAAGACAAGAACGGCAGAGAGCGAAACTGTTGTTACGTTTATAGATGTTCTCTAAATAATGTATCCTTTCAGAAATTCGATCAAATTAATAACTTTACCACAAGCCCCAAACTAGGTGTGGAACTGAACATTACTAGTTGTATTCCATTTAAATCTGTTATGGATTTTTGATGGTTGACTTTCATCCAGGATGCCTGTGGCCAGTTTCTTCTAACGAGACCTATACACACAGGGGGGATGAGGGTTCTGGCGCAGGTTTGCATGCAATCTTCCCTTATCGGTGGAAGACGTTTTATCCCAAAATTCGGCTCACAAGCTCACCTCAATTTGGGATAAAACATCTTCCACCGATAAGGTAAGATTGCATGCAAGCCTGCGCCAGAACCCTGATCGTCCCTGTGTATGAGACAGCAAATAACGCAAGCAAAAAGTAAACAAAAGCGCGAGACCCCAAGCCCAGCTAGCGTGTGCCACAGAAAATATTCCTTGTTACAACAGACAAATCCAAACAATAGAGATTTTTTTAACTATACAAGAGAAAAGAAAAGAAAGTTTACAAATATTGTTGAAAACGAAATCCAAATGTTAAAAGAATACTGTCAGGCGTCATTTAAAATGCTGAAAAATAATGGCATACATTTGTTTACTAGGGCCATATCACAACACTGAAGCCGCCTATTACTTAGGATGACAAGGATGGAAATGGATTGAAATTTGAAAAAACTAGCAGTTTTTTTAAAATTCTAGAGCCATTCCTTAAAATCTCGCCCGAAATTCATTATAGTTTGCTCTCTGAGCTAGAATTCGTTTGATATCTACTTGTTAGTCCATCAGGAGTATTTTGGGAACGAGCGAAGGTACCAGCTAGAAGGCCGTAGTTAACGTGAAAAACAGGAACAGTGAATGTTCGAAGTGGGCTTTCAGAGCTGCTTTATTCCCTCCAAAAGATGGAAAGGACCCGCAAAGACAAAGCAATTATCCGGTGAACGACGGCATTGATTACAAAGGCATCGATTTCCCAACGCCAGCAAAACAGATAGACTTGGCTGGAAAAAAGATTATGAAATAGTGCACAGGATAAACAGAAAAGCAACGAACGTACCGCGGATAAACATGATGTTAATTGTGTCAGGGGAAAACCAACACTATTGCTACGTAAAAGAGTAAGCGGTTTAATTTGATGTTTGATCAGACAAAAAACAGCAATGCAAAGCATTACTGCATGATGTGCTTGACAGGTTTCTCAAGAGCAGACTTGGTCGAGAACCACAAAACATATTGCAATGGCGTGAATGGAAGGCCGACAAGGATCGAGATGCCAGAAGAGGGAAAAAACAACCTTTCTTACCAAAATCATCACAAACAGATGAAGATGCCATACATGATATATGTGGACTTTGAGACATTGGTAAGAAAGATTCCTGGCTGTTAGCGTTGACCAGATAGCTAGCAAAACAGCTACACAGAGAAGACCGAATGGCACCAGGAATGTGGCTTTTCATACATAGTTGTAAGAAGTGACGGGCGTGCCACACGACCAGTGGTTTACAGGGGCGAAAATGCAGTGGGAACGTTTCTAAGTAGCATGATGCGGGCGGAGACAAAGATAAGAGATATTTTGGCTGCACCAAAGCTTATTGTGATGACTGCAGAAGATTTGCAGAAAGACTATAAAGATAAAGGATCAACACTTAGACTCAATTCCCGTCTGCGACCACGACACAGGCCGTTATTGCAGCCAAGGCCACAAAAGCTGTTATTACGAAGCTCGCAAAGAAATGAAATTTATCAGGCCTCTCGTGGGACGCGCTTTTGAAAAAGACAGGGGTTGAGCTGGAGCTCTTGACAGTCCTTGAAATGCAGCTCTTCATGGAAAGAGGAATGCGCGGCAGAATCTCGATGGTAAGCAAGAGGTACGCCAAGGCAAGCAACCCCTTGCTGCCTGACTACGACCCCAGCAAACCGAAAAAATATATAATGTATACAAACAACCTTTACGGGTGGGCAATGAGAAAGCCCCTCCCGGTAAGAGATTTCAAATGGAAACGCGTTATGCCCACAGAGAACGCAAAGAATGGATGGATTCTAGGGGTTGATCTTGAATATCCAGCAGAACTGCACAAGGAACACAACAGCTATCCCCTGGCACCGGAGAAAAAAAGTCGTCAAAAAAGAACGGATGTCGGACTACAAAAAGAATTTAATGAAAGACCTGGAGATGAAACCTCTGGACAGTGAGAAGCTTCTGCTGACACCTCCAATACAAAAACAACTATGTCATGCATTACAGAAACCTTCAGTTTTATCTGGAGCAGGGCCTAAAACTGAAAAAAAGTACATAGGGTGCTGGAGTTCAAACAAGAGTGCTGGATGGAGCCATAAATAACGTTTAATACTGATTTAAGGAAAAACGCAAAGAGCGAGTTTTAAAAGAACTTTTTCAAGCTCATGAACAACTCGGTTTTCGGCAAAACAATGGAGAACCTGCATAAACGTGTTGACATAAAATTGGTGCGCAGCAACGAGGATTTGCCGAACTTACAAACGACATGACGAGGGATCCACATGCACAAAAGCAAGCTGCTGCTGAATAAACCTGTTTACACGGGCATGACGATCCTTGACAACAGCAAGATCCTGATGTATGTCTTTTTCTACAACAAGCTAAAAAAACAATACGACCCAAAGTGCGAGCTTTGTACACAGACACCGACAGCCTTCTGCTTGAGATAGAAATGGATGACGTCTACAAAGACATCGAAAGAAACAAATTTCTTTATGATACGAGCGATTACCCAAAAGAGCATCCCCTTTGTTCAAACGCCAATAAACGCCAACAAAAAGGCCTTGGGTCAATTCAAGTGAAGCCAAGTAAGGTTACAGTACAATTGTAATTTTTGTTAGTTTTTGTAGTTAATACTGGTGTTATATGGCGTTACTAACCTGTAAATTGTGTTGCATTGTATGCAATATTAGTACCGTAAGCATTGCTAGTATTGTAAGTAAAGCTGGTAGTGCAAGTAAAGTTACAATTGTACGTAATGTTAATATTGTAAGTAATGTTAGTATCATAAAGATGATAACACTGTAAGAAATAAATAATTAAAAAAAACAAAAAGGCCTTGGGGAAAATGCGCTAGAACGCCGATACCAGAGTGTGTTTTTCTGAGACCGAAAATGTACTCGATCATGAAGGAGGACGAAAAATTATCAAAAAAGCGAAGGGTGTAAAAAAGAGCGTTGTCAAGAAACAAATAATGCATTAAGATTACAAGGAAACGCTTTTCGGTGCGAAGCAGTTATGGCATGGAATGAACATTCTTCGAAGCGAGGGGCACAAGAAATACGGAATGCATGTAAACAAGATCTCGCTGTCGGCGTTCGATTCAAAGCGGCAGATAGCGGACGACGGGACCACACAAATGCTTACGGGTACACCAGGCCTTTATTTGCAGATGCTGAAATAGAGTTGCTCGGGGAGTTAGAAACTGAAACAGAAGGTTTATTGACAAATGCTGAAATCAACACGCTCTTTGGTTTGTAAGCACATGGACCACCTCAGAAGGGTCAAGATTGCGCAAATAACCGAAAAAAGAGGGGTCGAGAAAAAAAGCCCTCTTTTTTGGTGGAGGAATGAGGCTTTGTTAAAACAGCCCAATTGTCGTTGTTCCTGTAAATGATCCTTTTTTTTTTGTTTTTGATGGGGTTTTGAACAACAACACCATTGCGTCCGCGTCCCAATTTTAAAAACGCGTTGGTTTCATTTAGTTTGCATTGTTGGGGGAGGGGGGGGTAACTCTGTGTTTGGAGGGACAATGAGCAGTTCTTCACGCACAAAGCCGCACATCGTGCAAATAGTAGAGAACGGGTTGATTTGGTTTGGTAAAAGATCTTTCAATGTTGTAAACTTTCAAAGACCACATTGGGTCTCTGGCTCTTTTTGCACCACCTTCAAGCTCGCCGGGTTGGTAGGGTTGGTAATCAATATGCAAGCGTAAGCGCAGCATCTTCACACAAAGCGCCTTTTGTTGTCGGACAATCCTTCAAAGCCAGACTAACCTCAAACGCGATTTCACTTATTTCAATGCTACACCTTGGTGTAGAAAGTTCGTTTATAGCATATATAAGAGCATGAAAAAGTACGATCATTTGGTGTCTTTCAGCGTAATTATGTTTTAGAAAGTTTAATAACTTTCCGTGTTTACATAATTTTACTTAACGTCCAATATAACACTGACAGGTCTCTTGTCTCGTGATTTTTTCAACCAATTACAGTTATTGAATCGATCAAAAATCCAGTGTTTTTGTGTATAACCAAGGCAACGAACGGCCAAAAACAGACTCCTTTGTAATCAAACATATTTAGAATTATTCTAGAACTTTTGGTATTGACCTTATGTCTAAGAAAGTGCCATTCAAGTTAGATGACATCATAATTACCGCTTAAAACTGGTCGTCGCCGGTCAAAAGGGAAACCATCTCTGTAAAATCTCTGTAGCTTAAATATTCTTGCCCGCACATAACCAAACAGTTTGCTTCAGTTTGTGTGTGCTGTTTGGATAATTTTTTTTGCGTGAAGATTTCGAGAGATGGTCGGGAATGTTATTCGAAAGGATATCACAACAGTGACTGCACGCCAGCTTAGAAAGTTTTATAAACTTTTTCTCTCCATATAAAAAGTACCCTGGTCCCAGAGGTTTTTCTTCTTCATTTAAAATCAAGAAATAAAAACCTCTGGGACCAGGGGAAATAAAAAGGTACTGAGCTGTAAATTACCATTTTTATAGTTTGTAAAGAACGATACGATGTTGTAAGGTATTTTGAAACACGCAAAAAGGTCGCACTTCCGTGGACCCATGAAGTTGATTGTTCCTGTGAAATTTGTAGAATGTTGACCGACACAGCTGTGTCGTGACGTCATAACATAATAAATGTGTTTTTAAGTTGTTATGACGTCACGACACAGCTGTGTCGGTCAACATTCTACAAATTTCAGACGAACAATCAACTTCCTGGGTCCACGGAAGCGCGACATTTTTGTGTGAAATTTACAGTGTTATGACGTCACGACACAGCTATGTCGTATCGTCATAACACTATAAATGTATTTTTAAGTTGTTAATGTTGACCTTAAATTAAGTCTGCGTTGAAGTTAGATATCGAAAAGTTCGTGAAATTAAGTGTGTTTGAATATTTTTTATTCTTACAGCGTCGTACACAAAACGCCGTGGAACACACACCAGAAAAAAATAAAAGCTGTTGATTTGCATAAGTCCCACGGCGTGGGACACACACAGGCACAAAGAATAAAAGCTGCAATCTTATGTGGGGAAAAAGTGGCTGCAGCTTTAAGCTGAACGTAAACTTAAGTGACATTGAAACTCTGACTCGACTTTTTGTCCCGATCAAACACATGCCGTGTTCGAGAGGACCTGGGACTCCCGGAAAATTAGGATGGGGATCCGGAATCAACAATCGGGAATTGAAGAACACGCGCCACGAAGCACCCCCGACAAGGGTTTGCCCTTTTTCATGACCTGTCACCCAAACCAGTCACGTAAAGTCCCGCGTGACAGTCACACAGTGTAACGTGTTATCTAATTTTAAAACACTCAGAGAGATTTTTGTGTTTTTTCTCTCAAAGTCTAGTTCAAATTTGTGCTGGACGCCGCCAGTTTTTTTCGAAACTCTTGCCGAATCTGGTTTTTTATCTTTTCAAGGTCCGGCTGGCGTAAATCGGTCTGTTTTTCGCAAAGTTTGAGCGCAAAGTCTCGCAATATTTCTCCATTTCAAGTGTTATTGGTTTGAATTCTGAGTCGGAAACATTGTTATCATCAAGAGCTTGAGAGACAGAGCTTTTTATTGAGTCAGGCTTTGCAAGTGATAAGAGCTTGAATTTTCGTGTGTTTGTTAACTTTCCTTTCAAGCTTCTTGTTAATACCTGACAGGCCTTTGGAAGCAAAACCTGAAAGGGCTGCAATTCCTGCAATAGCCGCACCGACAACAATTCTGACACCAGTGAGTGAAGTTGAAACGGCCCTGGAAGACAGGGCGGCAGACACAGCGCCAAGAGAGACCACGGGATAGTGAATCACATTCCGAGCTTGTTTATAATTTTTTTTTCAACACAAGCCTGTAATGTTCTGCCTCATCGGCTATTTTCTTTTTTTTTTCTATTTCTTTTTCAGTTAGCCAGAGATTTTCTGGGGTTCTTGAGATGGGTAGCTCTGGATAAATATTATCAGGCGATGCACTTGGCAAGACATTCACTAAAGACATGGCATATTATAACATTTCAATTTATTTCTAAAATAAAATGAATTGGGTACCTGTGAAAGTCAAACAGTTCGCCATTTTCATTTTTTACTGAGATGTTCAAACTTGACACTTCTTTGCCTGTATTTGTGTCCCTCAGAACATGTTGCTCCCCGCTCTGATATAAAACCTTTTCATAAGGCTTTCCTTTAATTTCTCAAACTCATTAATAATTCATCGAGTTAAAACAAAGAAAATCATAACCGTGAAGGAGGTTTTGATACCCGATCTTAATTAGCATAGATTTTGACGATTGTATTTCTCCGTTTACTCCTTGGTTTTTGTTTCGATTGAGAAGATATATCAAACACTCGAGACAGTGTTTCATCGGCTATCCAAACACCTCGAAGTTCGTTAAAAATACTCCGCTGCGCGTCGTGTTTTCAACTCTCTTCTCGGTGTTTGGATATCCCGATGAAACACTGTCTCTCGTGTTTGATGTAATAGATCAAACACGAGCGACAGTGTTTCATCGGGATATCCAAACACCGAGAAGAGAGTTGAAAATACGACGCGCAGCGGAGTATTTTTAATGAACTTCGAGGTGTTTGGATAGCCGATGAAACACTGTCTCGAGTGTTTGATCTATCTTCTCAATCGAAACTAAAACTACGGTGAAAACGAAGAAATAAAATCGTAAAAATCTATGCTAATTAAGATCCCATTTCCAAACCACGGTTACGGTTCTGATTTCCTTTGTTTTAACGTGATGAATTATTAATGAGTTTGAGAAATATTACGTCAAAGCTCGCAAGAACACTTGAGTGCTTGCCGTTGAAAAGGTTCTGCTCTCTGTCCACTAAATCACAGTGGATAAAATAAAAGTTCTCTGTTTTTACACCATCGAGAACAATTTGCGAGTAAACAAGATTATTGCTGTTTTTATCAAGAAAAAATTTCAAACTGTCACTCAAACCAAATTCTGTGCCAATTTTGTGTTTGTTTGGGGCAATGATTACTGTTCTCCCGAATGTACCCCTCGTTGCAGAAACTATTTTTTCACCGAAACCTTCGTTCAAAATGTTTTGGATACTTTCGAGATCATAGTTGCCAGGTAGCAAAAGATTTTCGTTTGTTTATTCTGCCCTTTCTTTTCATAAAACACTTACCCCGTTTCTCTTAAGTTGTGCCACGAGTTATAAAGCGAACAACGTAACAGCAGGATATAACTCGGTTTCAGAATTGGCTTGTCAAAGTAAACAGTGTGACCGTTTTCTGTTGTTACAATAGTAAGCACAACCATTTTATTGTTGCTGCACATAAATTTCTAATAAAAAAATAATGGGGAGTAATAAAAGATGAACATCTTCAAAACTGTACGTACACAATCAGATTCTGTTGCGTTTGACTATCTCGAAAACAGGGCGCAAAATCAAATCGAAGGTAAGGAGTCTGCCAACCTCACAAAATGGATTCAAAACCCCGAGGCGATCGCGAAGGCTGCACAAGACAGGGCGTGGGCAGCTTTTTCTGCAAGGCTTCCGAGGGCCAACAAAAGCAAATTTGTAGCACAGACAACTTTTGCGTTGGACCACACAGCAACAGCTGAAATATTTTACAAAGAGGGTGAAGGCAGCCTGCAAAGCGTCTTCGGTTCAGACCGTGAATATTGGAGTACAGACATGAAAAGCGTGCTGGGTTTGAATAATGTTGGTGGCTTCCCTTGCCAGTTATCGTCCAGTGCAGTAAAAAGTTCGCTGCCGGTTCCAGCAGTTGAATTTCATGACCCTGCACCAGGTTTGAAGAAAATATCCAACAACTCAATAAATATTTATGCAATGCCCAACCAGTATTTTACAACAAAGTTCGGTGGGATATTTCAAAAGGAACAGATAAAGTTCGAAATGTCAAAGCCCGCAAAAAAATGGCTTGTGGGGCATAATCTATCTTTCTGGGCACAGCAGCTAAACTTTGCAGTGTGGTGCGCGACGACAGGCTGCGGAATCTCTCGTGAAGTATTTAACAAATATCACACAACGCTGAGTCTGCCGCCGCAGGTGCGGGCTTTTTACATCTTCTACATGTACTTCACGGTTCGGCGCATCTTGCATCAGCTCGGAGGCATCCAAAGCTTCAGCGCATTGTCGGGCGACCCAACATTCAGTCAGATTAACAACCACTACAACGTAGCTTCTTGCAAAAGATTGTGTGCAGAGTTTGGTGTTGACCCGTCAACTGAAATCCGCTTCAAATATGGTGCAAACCACGGGCTGGGAAGCGTTTACATTTATTGCCACGACCCTTTCATATGGAACGTGCCCTATCCATCGGCAAAAGTAAAATTCGACGGCGAGGACCCTAAGGCGCCAGCAAAGGGAATTTCAGTATGATTCATAAGAAACGACACCGCGGAAGAGCAAATTCAATTGGTTCGCGACCAAAACCTTGGCCGGTTTGACCCAGGCGGGTTTGTCGCGAATAAACCAGTCGATAGAGGCGTTCGTTTACTGTGTCCTGGGCGCACAAGTTAACGTGAGAAGCAGCATCCTACGCAATGGGGGGCGTGCAAAGGAGGCGCAACGTGAGTTCCTTGTCTTGGTGAAAGATGCGATAAGGCAAACGGATCTGGCCAAGTCAGTTCAAAGATACCAACTTGCCGTAGACGAGGCAAAGGTGAGGCTCAACCTTGCTGTGTGCCCGGGGGCCTGGCTGATGCCCGCGTGGATGGTAATTAACACAGAGAGCACGGTTGGCTACAACAACAAGCTCAAACAAGCGATGCCAGGTATGAAGCTGGGGGTCAACGACGGGGTAAACAAAAGCACAAAAAAAGCAGCGCTTCAGCTAATGGATGGCGGGAAATCGAAAATTAACCCGCCAAACAGTCACCCTTCAAATCCGAAGGCAGCAAAAAAACAGCCAGCGCCTGTGATCCAAACAGCTGCAGAAGAGCAAACTCCAACGGAGTAAACAGAATCTGAACCAACGCCAACGGTTGGCTCCGGCAGTGAGTCACATGATGTGAACAAAATAGCTGTCGCTGTTGGCGCGGTTGCAGTTGCGGGTTTGGCATTCTTGTCTTTTCGTTAACGCTGCTTCTTGATATAGGTCTCGAACAGAAAGCCCACAACAGCCAAAATCAGCAGCCAGGTGTGCTAAGCGAGAAAACCGATGGCCTGACCAGCGGCTTTGAAGAGGAAACTCACAATCGAGCCAATGACACCTGGCATTTGCGAACAGAATGATGTTGAACAATGGTTGAACCTTGTTTGCGGGTTTATGGAGGGCACCAACGCGCTCATAATCCTCGATGACTGCGCAGCCTCTTAAGATGTAAAAAAGCGCACAGGCCAGCTGGTCAATCTCGCATTCAGCGCTCGCCACACAGGACTAAGTGTGTGGGTGCTCACCCAAAAGATGACCAGCATCACAGCTTCTTTCCGCGAAAACGTAGCTGCAATTGTGCTTTTTTACACTCCCTCATGGAAGACTTTGAAAGCGGTTTTTGAAGATTATGCCGGCGAACTTTCTCAAGATGAGTACAAAGAATATATTTCGATGTTGAAAAAAATAAGTTTTCCTTCCTTGTGTTCTCACTTCGGCACCCTTACGGAATAAAATTGAAACTCAATTAAAATATTAATAACATATACAAAATGACGACACCATCAACGAGCGCAAACTGGGTAGCAACCATAATGACCGACATTTTGGCCCTGCTTGAAGCTGAGCCAACAAGCGTGCCCGACAATGTCTTAGCAGTAGCTTCGACGCAGCCTGATATTCCTGCTCTCCGTGAGCAGCTGGCAACACTTTTTTCATCGGGCAAGACCAAAGAGACAATAGGTGTGCAGTTGACTCACGAACAGGTTAAGTGATTAAATGACAAGGATGTTGAAAAATACTTCAAAAGGTATGAGGCATATGTGAGCTCAAAAACAAACGATACTCTGGTAGATAGCTTTCTCACCTTTTTACCAATCAAAGACATTGAAGCTTTGCAAAATGAGCTTAAAAATGACTACATTAAAACCAAAGAGCTGTCCAACCTTGCTGGCAACCTTTCTTTGAGGTGTTGCAGGCTTCTCGCTGTTGCCAACGCGGCGCGAAACACATCACATCACACACATCGATTTAGAATGTACAAAGAAAATTGAAAGAGAGCTCAACAATGTTTCCTCACCTATTCCTGAGGTTTACGCTGCAACTACTAGATAATTACTAAGAAATAGTCAGCAATTCCTCACAAAAAATTATTTTCTCAATTAAATATATTTTTGTTTTCATGTAACTACGAATTATGTCAAGCACGAAGACATAAAAGCCTTTTTAAGAAAGGAACCGGCTACTGCACAGGCACCTGCACCAGAACCCGCGCCACCGGTGAGGATGCAAGCATATCCGCAGCCATCAAGAATACCGCAGCCCAAAAAAGGCATTCACCCAATGGATTAGCCAGAGATTCAATTCATTTGAATTTATTTTATGATGTTGTATAACAAAATGTGGAAAGTACCAGACTTCCAACAGTTACCGATAAGCATCGCAGCCGTTTCAGGCATTGCCTTAATTTGGTGCGCATTCACGTACAGTTGCCTTAAAACTATCTTTTGGATTGCCAAAAATCCTGATCATTTCAAAGAAGTATTTGAGGAAGAAGAAGGCGAGGAATAATTTCAATTAAATATTTTTTCTCTTCTCTAAAACCAAAATATCCGACAACAAGCTCATGAAAACAGTCATGGATGCCGCCACCCTTACCGGCCTCGCTGCTGGCATAGGCTGGGTTGCCAAAAATATGTTCAAGAAAAGTTTTACAGGTGATCCTTCTAATTCTATCGAAAACTATGCAATGTTCACAGCTGTAATGGTGAGGAGCGTTGCGCTCAAACAGTATCTTGAGGACCAGAAAATCCTTCCCACCTACACCTAAAATGCTGTATCTGAAAATAACTCTGATAATATATAATCACGAAGCATGGCAAGTATCGCGATTATGGTTGGCGGGGCTGTATTGAACGCAGCGGCTTTTATCGGCGGTAATTATCTCGCGGGGGCTTTTGGGGACGGTGACAAAGCAGCGCAAGAAGAAAAAGTGCGCCATGATAAAGCTCTCGAGCCGTATCAAGCTGGATACACAAAATACACACGTGACCGCACCAAACTTCTCGACTGGATTGCAACAAATGCGGAAATAAAGGAGGAGGCCAAGCAGAACTTTGCCAACACTGACTACGCCTTCAAACTCTACGACCAGGCGCATCCTGAAGAACGAATGATACCTCCCAAAAGAGCCCAAGTTCTCTGATTTCTATCAGCCAAACGAGCAGGTGAACTCGTGTTTGTGGGTGCCATGGCGCTCGCTCTGGGCTACGCAGCCTTCCGTTTCCTTTAAACTTTTTAACTCCTTACTTATATAGCGCGATGAATTCCAAACTCGCAAATCTTTCCTACGGCCCTGGGGATTGCCGCTATCAAAAAATTATCTGAGGCCGCCAAGGTACCAGAAGGCACCGCAAAAAAGTGGCTGGACAAGCAAGCCATCTGGCAGATATACCTGCCCGCTCCGAGGCACATTCCTCGACCAAAATTCGACGTGTCCACACCCCACGCGGTCCACCAAGCGGACCTTCTTTTTCTGCCACACGACAAACTGCCCCGCGGGCGCAAAGTTTTCAAATACGCACTGACTGTTGTCGACATGGCCAGCCGCTTCAAAGAGGCCGAACCCTTGACTTAGAAAAATTCTGATGAGGTCGCCCAGGCCTTGCAGAAGACTTACAAGCGCGCGCCTCTCAAATGGCCTCAACTGCTGCAGGTTGACTTCGGGCGCGAATTCATGGGCGCCATTACAAAAGACATGGAAAAACACAAAACCTTTATCCGGAGTGGGCATGCTGAATTTCACCGCGGCCAGGCCATTGTTGAACGCTTGTTTTGGCTTTGAACAACAAAGTCACCTGGCTGACGCGGAAAAAACCTGCAGAAGCAATCAAAGAAAAAAACTGTTTCTGCAAAGCCCTCAACTCCTTAATTAAGGCCTGTTGGGGTGAACAAAAAAAAGCTCCCCTCCCTGGTTAATGTTCGCTATCTCTACCAACCCGGTGAGCTTGAAGGAGGCGTTAGAAGGGCCACAGATCCGATCTGGTCTTTGAAAGTATATACTCTTGAAAGGTCTGTTACAAAACCAAATGAACCTGTTGTCTACTATTTGCGCGATGGGCCCAACCGAAGCTTTGTGCGTGAAGAACTGCTGGTTGTCCCTCCAAACACCACTCTTCCTCCAGCTGACGCGAACTAAATGTGCAATTCGATTGGTTCCTGTCAGGCAGCACCCATCTTTTGTCGTAATAAGTGCTCAGCCCCAGTTTCTGCTGCTCATAAGTGACCATCCGTCCGTCCCGCATCCTAAAACCTCTGTTAGTTTCCATGTCCTTGCTACCTTCCAAAGCTGCCTTGAAACGCTGCCAGGTTATCTCGTTTTGCTTCTTCGACATCCCTTTCGTGCTAACACTTTGAGCAGAGTGCAATCATCCGGCTGCCCTCGCACTCGAGTTTGAAGAGCCCGGGGTACGGCCGCTCCATTTGTCCCAAGCCAGCAATTGTTCTTTTTGTCTCGAATTCCGCTTGCAGCTCCGGCCTGACAAGGTCCTCAGGCCGCTCACTGGAGATGACAATGTAGTTGCTGTCTGTGTCCATCTGGATCAGCTCAAAATCTCTCCTGTCGAAATACCTGTCGAGAAAGTTGAAATAGGATTCCAGCATCCTCAGCTTTGCAAGCTGATAGACTGCGATTCGAACCTGAAACGGTCGCCTGATTGTGATCCTTGGCTTGCGGCTTTCCAGCTCATACGCCTGCCCGATCAAGGGCTTCAATCATCTTCCCGTACCCGCTGTTTCCCAGCAGCTTTAACACCTCGGCCAGCAGCATCTTGCTTTTTTCCACGTCTCCTGTCCGCCGCGCCTCGGTCATTTGCTCCATGAACCAGGGAAAGATCTTGGCCGGTTGGTAGTCCATTGTTCTGTAAACCTTGGTAACAACCGCCCAGTGGTCAACATACCAACTCAGCAGAGGGGCGTACACAAACCGTCTCTCTATGGACAGTGCACCCACAAGTTTTTTCCCGTCTGCGCGCTTTCTGCCTGTACATCGCAAGTAATTGAGCATATGCTTCGGGACAACTTCGATCGGCACCTTTTTGTTAAGAAGAATGGGCACATTTCCTCGAACTTTGGCAGCAAACGCTCCGGAATCTCTATATCAACTTTGGCAAATCCGAACCATTTTCCTTCTTTGAGCCTGCACGTTAGCACTGGCGCTGCCGCCTCCTTGTTGTTGTTGTCATAGTGCACGACCCTCTCCTTCCCGCAAGGCATTTCTCTGAGCATGGTCGAAAGATAAAGGGTGTTGGCGTCACAACCCAAGATCTTTTTGCAAAGACGGAGTCTTCGAATTGGTGCGTGACTTTTTGGTAGCGCGACTTCGTCGTAGCGCGTAAATGCGAGGCTCGGGCCTCCGACCACACCTTCTTTCGACATCTTGTACGCTTCTTTGCCTGGACTGAAAAGCTCTGCACCTTTCTCGACCGCTACCCGGAGTAGGTAATGCAAACTCACACCGGGGACGCTGACCGCATCTTTCAAGATGTCGATTCCTTTTTCGGTGTAGAAGGCCCGCATCTTTTCCAAAGCCTCTAGACTTGGAGCCATGTCGAGATTGTTGTAGCAGCGCAGCCAGTCTGCAAATTTGCGCATGCCCTTTTCTTTGAACAGTCACTTACACCCCTCCCATTCATCTCTCATGAGCACATGGTTGGAGCTTTTGGGGCAAATCGAACCACTCGTACGGAAACCACGATTTCTCAGTTGTGCATTCGTAGGCTTTTACCCACTTTTCGTAGCTGGTCCCCGGGCCAAGATAGTTAACTATATCGAGGAAACGGAAGCCCCTGGTGAGCAAGAACATTATCTTGTTCCCATTTTTGCCACTCTGACCTTGCCGGCTGTCTCTGCAAGGCAGTCCGTGAAGTGGCTTTTGATCAGGTTTAGATCGTAACTGCCCGAGTTGAACCCAACGACGGGCACCTGGTCGCACCATTCCAATTTTTGGCCAGGGCTCTTTCTGAAGCAGGCCCATGTCTTCTGGCATAAACTCAGCCCTTACTTGGGCCCGGATGTTTTTCCCGCGTCTCTCCAGCTCTTCCATAAACTTGCGAACCAGCTCAGCGGGGTCTCTTTCGCAGATGTGGGTGGGCTATCTCTCAAGGGTGTCGCCGATGCTCACCGAGATTGGCACGTGCGCGTTCTCGATCGTTAGCGTGGGCGTGGGCTCCTTCCTCCCTTCCTCCCTCCTTCCTTATTGTCGCCGTACGCCTCGAAATCGTACAAGATCGTGTGCAGGTAGCTTTTTGTTTTGGCCTGCAGGGGGCTGGCGTCGATTTTTCCAACTTCACACGCCCCAAGCCTCGATAACGTGGTAGCGGGCCTTCCGGAACGCTGTTGTGAGTCTCCTTGTGGCCATGAACCTGTCTTCGCGTGTTTGGGCGTTATGGTCAATGATTTTGTCGCGATCGTGTGGGAAACATTTTCGGCACTCGTGCCAGTGGCAGCCATGCTATTGAAATGTAGTCTAAGTTTCATGGTTGTAACCGTCAACAGGTGCTCGCTCAACCCACCTCTCACCTCTGTGACCACACATTGTCTTTGTTGAATGTGAATTTTCGACTGCTTGGCTTCTTGGTCAAGCCACCGAGGCAAATCTTGGGAAGCGTAATGTTTTGGATAAAGCCTTGTCGAAAGCTATCTGCGGGGCTTCGACTTTTTCGCCCGCGCAATCAATTATCATATTCCCTTGGGCACACCTTTGGGCAAGCCGTTGAAGATGACAAACTTTTGTGAATCTCGCGCAACAATGAACACATGCATTGCTATGTCTTTTATGACAAAGGCATGCCCCTCGTAAATGCCAATTGCCAGTTGTTTGTCAGCTTGGCCGGCGGGTTTCTTCTCAGATGCCAAACCACTTCGTTGTCTTCTCGCCGCTCAGACTCATAAACCTTGATGCCGAGCCAATCTGAAAAACTGACCCCCTTATTTCGATGCCTTTCAACCTTATCTAATTCATCGAGAAATGTTTTTGGAAGTCGGTGGGCACGTTTTTGAGTTTGAAGAAACTCTTGACAAGCTCACGAGCTGCAGTTGTGCTTCGATGTGGTAGCGAGCCTCTGTACACAGCAATGCAGCGCCGGAGACACAAATTATCGCGGTAGGTATCCAGCTCCACCATTGACCTGCCATGTGCAAGGTTGCGCAGCCAGTCTGGCAAGGCACCTGTGCCTAATAAAGGCTGGCGGTCCAGCATAACCTTCACATCAGCATTGAAGAATATTACAAACTCCCACTTTGTGGACGGTCTTTTGATATT
The DNA here is from genome assembly GCA_947652115.1 of Blastomussa wellsi. NCBI lineage: Eukaryota > Metazoa > Cnidaria > Anthozoa > Scleractinia > Plerogyridae > Blastomussa > Blastomussa wellsi. The sequence continues at coordinate 13,313,797 of OX393570.1, read as the reverse complement.
GTCAAAGTCCAGGGTCACTCAGCCATTTTTCCGCCTCAGACAGTTTATTAAACCAGGGTGAGCCTTGGTTATTGCAGTACACAATAATGGTGCCTTCTTCAATGTTGCGTAGCTGATACGAGTAGACATGTCTCTTGTAGAACGCTGTATGTATGTTCCCTCGAAACTTTGCCATAAAGTCAGGTGTGAGGTCTTTCTCCAGACCTCTGATGAAGCGCCATGGAATGAAACGACGACCCTTGCTCTCTTCCCCCTCATGTTGAGCCTCGTCGTAAAGATCCAAAATCTTGTTCTGGTAATCTGCCACCCTTTGAATATTATGCGGAGAAAAGGGGTCGAACCACCTCAGAAGTTCTTGTCTTCTTCTTGCCCTTTGTCTTGGTGGCGCTCTTGGTTGGTACGGTTTAGGAAGTAAAGGTTTGGGCTGCCTCTCTTGCTCTTCCGGGGAAATGCGCTCATCAAGCCCATTCTGAACAATCTTTCGAGCTGCAGGTACGTTTTCTGCAAGTAATTGTTCTAAATACTGGAATGTTTCTAGATCAATTTCCGCAAGTTCTGGTTCTAAATTCTGCAACGTTCTGGACCAATTTCCATAGCAGCCATCGGCAACTTTGTATAATAATTTAGTTGCTTTAATATAATAACAAGTATGCAAATCTCTAATTGCGTGACTTTGATATAATGACTGGTATTCAAATATCTAATTGGGTTGACTTAAGCTCGTGCAAAACAAGTTCAAAATTTTTCTTTGCCTTTTTTTGTTTGCGAATAAGCCGATGTTTCAGCATGCTCCCGCCGCAAGAATGGCAAAAATGGTAATCGCACAAAACTCCAATGCCACAAATGCGACATGGAGCGGGCCTTTTCATTCCTTTTTTGAGTTGATAGTTATGCTGGCCGCAATATGAACCAACACACCTTTTACCGCAATACTCTTTCCAATTACGCATTAACCACACGCAGTTGTTTGCTCCACGAACCATTGTGCTGTTGGAACAGTATAACATTGGGTGTCGTTTCTTTCTAAATAGAAATACCAGAAACAGCTATGACAACGCCAGTATTCACTGAATAACAATTCAGGTCACGCTTGCCGTAATCAGACTGTATTTTTCACAATTAATAATTCTTTGGCTATTAAATACGCTTCATGGCAGCAGCTGCGCTTACAATTTCAGTTCGTAAAACAAAAAGCAAAGAGTATCTTACCTTAAAGATTAACGAAAGGAGTAGTCTAGCCGGGGTCAAACAAATTACACCTGATCTTCAGACATTTATTTTCCTATTTTTAGCCTCCCAACGCACAAAAAAATATGAAGTGAGCGCAGCGAGTTTGGTGTCCATCGCATATATATAATGATGGAGTGAAAGTTTAAAGGAATCGGAATTCTGCGTAGCCCAGAGCCAGCACCTGGCGCCTACAAAAATGAGTCCACCATTTTTCTGCTGCTCTCTTGGCTGCTAGAAATCAGAGAACTTGGGCTCTTTGGGATGTATCATTCATTCTTCAGAATGTGCCTGGTTGTGGGCGTAGTCAGTGTTGTGAAATTCTGCTTAGCTTCGGCCTCTATTTGCGCATTTGTTGCCATCCAGTTAAGAAGTTTGGTGCGGTCCCATTTTGGCGGTGTCGCACGAGCAGGTTTTTGCACAGGCACAGGTTGTGGATGCGTAGCCGCAAATGCAGGTTGCATGGGCGCAAGTGGCTTTTTTTGCCTAATGCGGCCATGAGCTCTTCACGTTTGTAATAAATCCCAATCAGTGAAACGACTAAGCTGCCAACAGCAAGCCATTGGGTTCTGCTGAGACTGTTGGCTGTATCTCTGCTTTTGTCTGCCGGGGCAGGCGAGGGTTGTTTATCAACAAGGGTAGGTGCAGGGATTTTGTTTGCCTTCGCCTTGTTGTTTGCCATTATGGCCTCATACCCAGCTGCTTTTCTTTTCTATTCATCGCAAGCCCGCTCTCAGGTTAGTCTGTCAACATTGTGCGTAACAAAGGGTATGTTGAACAAATATAATAATGCTTAGTAATTATTCAATAGTTGGTGAGGAATGCTATGGAATTTCTTCCGGTTTTGCTTCGTACTTACCCTTCAAATGCTCATTAAAATCAATGTCTTTTGTGGTGATCAGCGCCGCGTTGGCCAGAGCAAGAAAACGGCCGCACTTCAAGGCGATGTTGCTGGCCAGGATGGAAAGCTCTTTGCTGATAATATAGTCTTTTTGAGTTCTTTTTGATAAGCGTCAATATTTTTGACTTCAACGACCATTCCGACCGCTTTGGTTACAAGAAAAATGAAGCTGTCGATCAAGCTCTCAGTTGTCTTTGAGCCCACGTATGCCTCGTACCTTTTGATGTATTTCTTAGCATCTTTGTCGCTCAGGCGCTTCATCTGCTCATGCACCTCGATGGCCTCTTTGGCTTTTTCTGTCTACACCAGGATGGCCAGCTGCTCACGAAGAGCTGAAATATCAGGCCCAGGTGCAGTTAAGCCTGCTAAAACACCTGCTCAATGGTTCGGTTCCAGCATCTGCTAACACAATCTCTTCAGCCATTGTAATAAACAAGTATACCTTACAACTTCCATTTTTCAATTCAAAAATTAGTTAACCCTGTAGGGGTTCTACCAGCTGGCCTGTCTGCCCTTTCACATCTTTGGAGGCTGCGCAGTCATCTAGTATAATGAGCATGTTCTCACCCTCGAAACTCGAGCTCACATACTTCAACCAAATTTCTGCCTCGTGGCGGCTTTTAGAACCCTACTTTTGACCCGACTGATCCGAGTTTGGATGACTGAGATGAAGACAACATTGACGACGATGGCCAAGGCCCCAATGAAACAACTCCTTTTTGGCCTGGCTCCGCATCCACACCAGTGCCTCCTGGTAAAGAAATTCGAATGCAGACAATGGATCATGGAAAGAGCGAGCTACCAGAGACATCCTATGTTGAATCCTCTTCGTGTGAGGGTTTTTTTAATCAAGATGACAAGTCAGCAATGCTTAAAAGAGCCAAAGAATTCGTCAATAGCAAGTTTCCAAAAGTCGACTTTGGTAAATTAGGTTCGACTGGGTTTGGCAAATCGTTTCCTTCGGCTCCAAGGTTGGTGAGACTGAAATTTTTAAGAAAGGTGGAAGGGGCCTTCTCAAAACATTCACGGACAAGTTTAAAAACTCGCTTGTGCCTGAAGCTGAATTTCTGATTGCTCAAGATAATGATATTATAAGAGATCAAAGGCTCTTAGGGCCACCTCATGGTATGCTGGAATGCAGAGATGAACTGGTTTTTAAGGGAAGACATGTATCATTTTGTTTTAAGGTGAGTCGATCCAATTGCACTAGAGAAAGATCAAAGTTTCAGATGAAGTTCATTTTATTGTGATCAGGTTACCATAGCAACGTAGTGACGTCATGCCCCACTTTACTCGAGACCAAATAAACTGTCATCAAGGGATAATTTTGGAAAACCCTTCCTGGATCTTTAACCTGGCATACTTTTCTTGAGGTCTGCCAAATTTAGAGACGCTTGTGGTTCTAATTATACCTATCCATTGTCTTGAATCTCCGTTTAACTGTACATTACAATGCGACTTGAATTCATATATCGTTACATGAATTAATAAGGCATTGAAATTTATAATTGCACGGAGATTCGAGACAATGGATAGGTTTAATTAGAACCACAAGCGACTAGACGGAAAATAAGCACAATGCTTACCAAAGTTGAGGCTACGAATTGACAGCCTTAGAATGTTTCAATGAAGTTTAAACTCCGGGATTATATTAAATATTGGTCAATCTGCCTGAAGAAAAATTTTTAGAAAAATTTATCTAGCGCTTTTTAAATAGTGACCATTTTAATAAATATAGGGTTAATTTTGACAAAAACGCAAAATAACACTTCACTCTAGTTGATATTCAAGCCAGTGTTTTCAGAAATCAAATAGGACAATTTTGCTACGATTTTCACCAAATGTAATTGGATGCTATTCAATTTATTTCAGACCAAAGTCATCTGACATGAGGCCTGGTGAACAAACGTTTCAATAGCATTTAAGGAACTAATACGATTTTTTAACACTTTAAAGTGCATATGAAGCGAAGTATTTTTAATGTATATATATATATATTTCTAAAGTTTAACATGTTGAAGGAAGAATCTGAAAGTTTGAGAAGGAAAGAGAACAAATTGACGATTTTATAAGCCTTGAAAGTTAGCGCATTTTGTTCCAAAAATGTCCGCCAATTTGCGCGGTCAAAATGAACCGACTCCTTGTGTTATCACAATTTTTGTTCTAAAATTCGCCAGTTGATTTGCGCACAGTAGCTGATTCACTTATGGCGACGTTTCTCGATGCGATAGCAAAAGCTTTTCTTTTAAAAAGTATCAACACAGGCTATTAATTTAAATAAAGTTCTTGTTTACGATAGCTTGTCGTCGCTGTAATTTTTCTTTTCTATTTAAAAGAGATCTCGCTTGGAAAGCCATCAGATTACATTTGCAGCCTTGTTTTCCTCGTGCTGCGTTTAACTGTTTGATTATAGACTAGAAAAATCGCTTTAAGTTTACTATGGTTGAGTACTCGTTATATATAATAAACAAATTACAGCATAGAAAGTGCTTTGTACGGATTATTATTCACTCGTCGCAAAACTTTGGAAAACTCACTCGTTCGCGGCGCTCACTCGTTCATTTTCCAAAGTTTTGCAACTCATGAATAAAAATCCGCACGTCGCACTTTCTATGAAATAATCTATATGTTCTCCATGTTATGAAAAACGTTTGCTAGCGTTGTGAAGTGCCATATGGAATATCCAGATCTGCAGTCCGGTCTTTTTTTGGTCTCCTCAACTGTCTTCAGTTGGCCTGCACATGACTTGTCTGAAATGTCTGCAGTTAGCATGCAGTTGGTCTGTTTCGGGTCTACAGTTCGATTTTATTAAGTCAAGAAAAGGTGAACACAAATTGAGGAACTGTCCTATGAATACACCGTTACAGACAAGCTGCAAGCGGAATGGTGAACAACAGACCTTTGGTTGGCTTGTTTTAGGTCTGTGGATTGTCTGCAGCTCAACGTTTTCATTTGGTCAGGGTAAAGCAAACACATTATTAGATGTCATAATGCTAAAAATACATGTAAAAGCAACAGGCAACAACAAGCCGAAAGGTGTTGACAGAGAAACATAATGTTGTATTCCTTGCATATAATAGCTAGTTTCCTTATCAGTGTTTATACCATTTCCATACTTTAAAAAATTGCATAAATCTAACAATTTCTTACTGTCTAACAATTTCAATTGCAAGTTTAATATTGCAACAAATGGACTCTTTATATTAGCACCATTCCTAAAATCAGGGTAGCGGGAACCGTACCGTGTGTGGCCAAATATAAAAGCATGTCAAGACGATCTTGACAGCTGTCCCTGACAACTGTTTTAGACTTGTCTACCAACAAACGACTTGGAAGCACTGTTCTCGATCTCCAGAATGTGCTTGATTGAACACTGAGAAAGTATTTAGACAACTTTTAAGTGATAGGTAAAAGCTAAGGACATTTTGATCATGGTCCCATTATTGCAGCATGTTCGCTCGAGGACAGCTTACTATTCCTCTTTTAGCGAAATCTTATGAACAGTCCTTTCAGCATGCATAAAAAATGAGGAATAAATGCCACATTATCTTGCCACATTAAACCTGCCGATGTTTCGGGCGTCGTTTCTTATGAAGCAGACTGAAATCCCTTTTCCGATGCCTTCGGATCCTCGTCATCGAACTTTGCTTTCGCCGATGGATAGGGCACATCCAACATGAAAGGGTAGTGGCAACAAAGGTAAACACTCCCCGTCCCATGGTTTGCGCCTCGCGTGAAGCGGAAATCGAATGGCGGGGCAACACCAAACTCTGCGCATAATCTTTTGTAAGAAGCCACGTCGTAATGGTTGTCAAACTGGTTGAATGTTGGGCCCCCCAGCAGCGCGCTTTCGCTCTTCGCTTTTTACTGAGCTTGGCTATAACTGGTAAGGGAAGCCACCAACGTATCCCAGCCCCAACGCGCTTTTCATTCCTGGGCTCCAATTCTTGCTGTCTGAGCTGAAGACGCTTTGCAGGCTGCCTGCCCCCGCCTTGTAAAATATTTCAGCTGTTGCTGTGTGGTCCAGTGCAAAAGGTGCTTGTGCGACGAATTTGCTCTTGTCGGCCCTCGGAATTTTGTCGAAAAAGATGTCCACGACTTGTTTTGAGCAGCTTGGGCGATTTTTACAGCTGCGGGAGGTTGAATTCATTTAGCGTGATCGTATGACGCTGAATCTCCGGCTTGCTTCCGAGCCCACTTTTCCTCGGCATCGGCTTGTGTCCGTGCGGGTTTGAAAATGTTCATCTCTTATAACCATGACATTTTTTCAACTGAATTTTGGAATTTTGGCTTTGGTTACGATTTTCATTGAACCCCTGCAACATCCATTTTGACGTTTTTGTCAGGCTTCTTTCTTGTCCACTTTTCAATTCATGGCATAATTTAAAATACGAGGGGCGAATTTCGGTGGAAAAAGCAGATGGACACTAAATTATCAGGTCTTTTCCTGAAGGGCATTTCACCCTCGAAAGTTTGGCAAAAGAATTAGAAAAGTTTTCGTAAGAGAAGGGGTAAAAATACCCACCAAAATAAATACGCCTGTTGGAGCGATGGTAATTTATAACCCTGAAATGAAAAAGATAATTATCGACAATGATTTGGCCGGGTTGCTTGGCATAGGCACCCGCTTATTATTTTTAACATAAGTCAAACGGCTTAGTACACCTTTTACTTACTTTGTTTATTTCGACTTGGTTGACCCCCATCGAAATTTTGAGAATGGGAAAGCTTCTACCCTGCTTGCAAAGTTTGACGTTCGAGGGAAGGCTTGAAAAAAGTTCATTATCAAACGGCAGAACAGCAAAGTTTTTGTGACGCTTCAACAAGTGAATATATAAACAGTGTGATGCAAACGGAGAGCTGTTTGGCTTCGAGGGTCAACCGCTACACTCCGAGTTGCAGACCAATTAAAAAAATAAAATCTGTATTATATACCATGACTTCAGCGAATGTGTTGACAACTGCGCCGCCTGAGGGCGAAACACAAAGTCTGCATCCAAGCCTCCCCGTTGGAAGCCCTGCAACAAACAACTTTCGGCCTGTAACAGTCAACGAAATCGCAGGCACGCTTGCCCAAGAGGTTGTCCACTATCGGCTAGCTAGAAAAAAATACAAACGCATGAAAACAGTTGTCAACTGGCTTGCTGGTGGTTCAAGCAGTCTGAGTGTCCTCGCTTCTAGTGCAAGTTTTGCAACAGCCTTTGTCTGTTGTAGGCCTTCTGGCCTGTGTTCCTCTTACCGCAGTTGGCGGCTGTTTCGCTGTGTCCTCTTCTGGCCTGACTGTCGCGAGTAAAAAGCTCAAAAGGAGAAATAACGAAACACCAAGAGACTGTTACGGTCGTGCTTGCAAAACGCGACACCCTAGGTTGCCTGGTCTCCAAAGCCCTCAAAAACGGATGTTACTAAAACGAGGAATGGGGAATGGGGAATGGGGGATGGGAAATTGAAATAGGAAGACTGAAAATGGGAGATTTAAAATGAATTTTTTTATTGTCAGTTATAAATTAGAACTGAAATATTTTTTCAATGGAGGTATTTTTGTGCAGAATTTAAAGAACAAGAGAAGATTTAAAAAAAAAGAGTGCAAAGATTTATTTTCTTCTCATCGTGGCAAGCGGATCGCAGATTGAAGTTTTACTAATGTGTGCACGAAATACAAATTTCGAAGTTCACTATTTTGTTGTTATCAAAGAAAACGTCTTTACAGCTTAAAATTAAAAGGTAATACATCAAGGTGGGCGAGTTTCAAGCAGTATTAAAACGGATGGCGGGGTTCGGTTAAATCAGATCATCAGTGCTGTGAAACAACTTACAGTAAGTCTCAGTTTGCTCGCATTTCTTTCGATCGAATACAGACACAGATTTCATTTTTCTCCAGACTTTATATTGGAAAACTGTGCTGCTTTCTTTTAGTTCACTGAATCAGTGGAGTAGTTCCCAAAGTGATCGAGTGATCAAATCAGCGAGAGTTTTTCCCAAACTGTTCTCAAGCCTACCAATGAATTACTCGCCGGGCTGACAGAGCATTCGGTCTTTAAAAGCAGGGACGGTGGAGCGTATTTGAAAGTGTGGGGAGGGGCTTGAAAACGAGCACCAGGGGAGTGAGTTTGTAGGGGGTCTGGGGGTCCTCCCCCAGAAAATTTTAAAATCTAAAGATATTTCTCAAAAAAAGACAACATATGAATAAGTGTAAAATGACAGGTACTTTTTGTGCTACAGCAATATTTTGGACGTTTTGTAAGCTTGATACATATTTTTCAGCCTTCCACGATATGTCTCAGCTTTAGTACACTAACCTGGGTTTTTACACAGGTTCCCTGTGGGTGGAAAGGATGCGCGAAAGGAAGTGCGTAACCACGAAAAGTTTCCAACAGGTTTTGAACAAGGTTGTAGCTTTGTAAACTCTCATCACTAAATTAAGCAAGTAGGATTCAAGTACTTGTTTTACCGTAAAATTTCAAAAATAAGCCCCTCCGTGTATAAGCCCCCCCCCCGTATACAAACCCCCCCCCCCAAAAAAAAAATACCTCGTATAATAAGCCCCCGGGGGCTTGTATTTGGAAATTATCCTCAATTGTACAAACCGAAGCAAACTACACATAAGGGTAGGAAATAGCAAGGGTTGACAGGCCCCACATCTAGACCACTGTGAAAGCATTTGTTGATCTTTTAGAGTTTTGCTCTTTTAAGGATTTTCCTTTCTTATAAGATATTATTCGTGGTTCTTAGAAAATTTGTCGAAGCATTGGTTGATTTTGTATAATGCGCAATTTATTAAGCAAGGCTCCTTTAATGTTTGACACAGATAGTTGGTACTGTGTGACAAAAGGCAATATTTCTTTACTTTTTCTATTGTTTTCTTTAAGCGCTGATTCTCTTCCGGTGAATTCTATTTCCTACTGATTAATTTGTTACGAATTTCTACCTCTAATATTACCAGTTGCACATTCAAAAATTTTGACACAAATTTCCCTCCAATTATAAGCCCAGCCAATTTTCAAACGCAAATTTCCCTCCTATAATAAGCCCCTCTGAAGCCCCTTCCAAAATAAGCCCCTCAAAAAGGTCCTTTGAAAAATATAAGCCCCGGGGCTTATTTTAGGAATTTTACGGTATCTGGTTAGTGCCTATTTTACGTCTTTTCTCAAATAACTACTATACTGAGCATGAATTGAATTAACGTTAACAGAAGTATTTTGTTTGCCAATAACCTCATCTCGGGGGATAATCTGTCGTGAATCGGACTTTTTCCGTTTCCGCTTTCCTTTTTCTTTACTATTTACAATTTCCTTTTTTCATTATTTCTTCGTACGAACCTTATACTAAAACAAAAAAATGTCATCGTCATAAAAAGTGGGGGGCTGAAGCCCCCCCCCAGCCCCCCCGTCTCCGCCGTCCCTGAAAAGTACTTATTTTGTATTATTTAACACACTCTTAGGTCTTTCTGCTTCTGTTAAATGAAATTTTACCTACTTTGTTTTTAGGCTTTTCCATGGAAATCTTTGAAAGTGAAAAGTGAAAGTGCTGCCTCGCACACGCTATTTGATCCATATCTGGTACGTTTGTTGCATATATGGTGTTTTTTTTTTTCCATAGCCGCTTTATTTATTTTCAGCGTTATTATACGGTACAAATGGCCGCTATAAACTTGTTGCTGGCTTTCGACAGCAACAGTACAGGATTACCAGGAAAGAGAAAGCGACAATTCCTGTGAAGGAAGAAACAAGAAAATTAATTTTCTTGGCCGTCGCGTTCTACGCAAAAGAAGATATCCAAGGGGAGTTAGATTACCCAAATAGTGTTCTATATTTTTTTCTAAGCACGTTTCTTTCTAAATCCTCGAGTTTGATTGGCTAATCACGCACACGTGACCGGTCCAGCTTTTTACGATACGGCCCACGGGCCGGATTTTTTCACCGCTCACGGCAATTGATGTGAAAATCTTGCGGCGAGACGAGTTTTGCTCACAAAAAAATCGATGTTCTTGCTCCGCAACCTTTGTAAATGAAAGGAAAAATTAGCAGTGGAATTAAAGGCCTTGAAGCATTCATTTTTATTTATTGCAGAATCACGGCCGTTTGCCGATCGTTGTTTGTTCGTTCGCACTGATTTTCATGCCAGTTGTAATTCACTGCAAGTTTCCGGTTTTCAGACTCCAGTAAGCATTTAAAACGCCGTGTTTCTATGCTACATTTTGCCAAAACCGAACTCCATTTTCTACCATTCAAGAAGAGGAGGTGTCTTCATAAATAACGGTGAAATTAATCTTCTACAAACGTACAGGAAGTTCGCTGAGTTTCTTTTTCGAAATTCGCTAACTGTCTATCGAAGTAAATGCTGTTAGAATCAAACAAATGAGTATAAATAACAAAACCAACAAAGTAACAAAGTAACAACAGAGTAACAAAATCAACTGCACGCGCGCGTAAACGAAGATTTTCAAACACTTTACGATTTCTTGCCCCAGAAACATTAAAGTAAGAAAAAATAAATAACATATATATTTTTTCTCTTGATGATCTCTGTATGAGCTCAAGGCAGTATTTTCGAATCCAGTGAAAGGCATTGTAAAATAATATAATATGTCTGTATTCATTGTGTACCCTTATTATTTTTCGCTGTCAGTAAATGACCGGCAGCCCAGTATTTTTTTAAGTTTATTTGCAAATTGAAATAGTTTAACAGCTGTCTTAGCTAGTGCTTTTCCAAACAGAGCAAGCCCGAATCCAACCCTTCGTTTGTGCTGGGCCATGTTTTTCAAACCATTTTTTCGGCGAATTTGGCCTGCGTGACAGTTTTTGCGTTAGTTGACACATCGAGCTTGTTGACTACGGGAATATTGGCAAAAGCTAATTTGCCGGCGAAAGCCGGTTTCCCTTGCAGTTTGTGAACAATCAAACTCACTCACCAATCTTCGCAAAAAAACTTGCCTGATGTCGACAAGATCAAAAAAGATGCCCACAGTGAGGCTCGAAAAGAAATAGCCGATGAGTACCAAAAAAACTACACAGCCTCACAGACATTTTGAACTGACATTTGTAAACAGACGGCTTTCTTTGCACATTGTGAAAACATGATTGTGTGTTTTCAAGCGATCATGCTCCTTTTGTTTTGAGCTTTCCACGCCTGAGTGGCAAAAAATGTGAGGCTAATATTTCAAGAGATTGACGAGTGCCTAAAAGACAGCTCACGTGAAACATAAAAAAGACAAAAACTTTTCACGTGCAAAACAATAGATTGCATACCATACCTCCCTAACAACAAGCAAACCTGAAAATAGATTTAGAGTTTACTTTCTACAAGCTCGGTTGTTAGGGAAGTCATGCGTTCTTTTGTTTTACACATGAAAAGTTATTGTCTTTTTGTCCCTTTCACGTGATTTGTGCAGTGATTCGGAACCGTCCTCTGCCCTACGGGGTGGTCTTGGGACAAAAACATTGGAAAAAGGTCACGCAATGTTTATGCTTCACAGAATTCAAAACAATAATATTTTGAAGGTGCAAAAAGAGACAATGGTCGTTTCTGTTACCATCATTTCAAAAAGTCTTTGTCGTAGAGAATTTCGACTATGTCTGGCAAGGCGATGCGGTGTTTTCTCTGCGCAACAAACACGCGACGCATCACCCACTTTTTTCGCAATCGCGACATTTTCTACAAATTGTAATCTTCACTATTTGTTTTTTGCAAAAAGGTGCGTATAAAAGGGTCTCATGAACCTCATCCCAAAGATGCTGTTGTAACCAGGGAATATTTTCTGTGGCACACGCTCGATCGGCTTGGGGTCATGCGCTTTTGTTCACTTTTTGCTTGCATTATTTGAGTAGTAAGGGGCTATGGTTTGGGACCTAACCAATCAGAATCGAGTATAATTTGAATGGACTAATCAGAGAGCCCTATTTCTAAACCGCAAATTGCGTCAGCAAAAACGTCACAACCCATCAACCCATCAGAAGACAGCATTTCAATTCAAATAAATTTTAATGGTCACACAATTACATGTCACGCAATAAGTAAAGTAACGAAGTGCTTCATCCTCGCATGTCTTGTGGGCATTGCCGAAAATCAGTTTTTCGTGTGGCTGATGCATTGCCGGAAGACCCTGAGCGACATGCAGAGATGGCTCTAGAACGTATAGAAGCTAACCGTCAAGAACGATTGTATCGTGCATTCCATGCACCTGGAACTGTATCATACACTATGGTAAATATTTGTTTGTTTTATTGTTGTGGTGGGGTTAGCTCAATTGATAAAGCCTTCACTTTGCAAGCGAAAAGTTGTGGCATGGAGACCTGCACCCTACAATTATTTTTTTATCATTTTTTCAGATACCTCATCCACTTGAAGAGGTTTGGCATAAGCTGTTGGAGATAGCGGAACAGATTGTTAACAACAGGCATGTGATTGATCGCCATCACCGCATGGAGGAGAAGTATATAAGGGATAAGTATACTCCTACCATGAACTTGATGCTACAGACGAACTCTACATCAAGGAAATTTTGCGTAGGTTTTTTACTTTTTATATTTTTCATTTTCGAAGTGTTGCTTTAATAAGTTCTCGTAACACGTTTGCCAGTAGATTGATTCTTCCTTCTGGTCTTTGATTTCTTTCTTCCGATTTCGTCTTGCTTCGTTGTACTCGTTACACAAAGTGATCGTTTTGCCTGGTGGTGTGGTGACTCATCTCTTGACAGGTCAGTCACGTACTTTCTTCGTTGTATTTGTATGCCAAATGCTCTTGCATGAGTTTGTCGTGGGTTTTATGGCAATGTTCGATCGTTTCTTGCAATTTTGTGTTCCTGTCATTGGCTTCTTTCAATAATTTGAAGAGCATGGTGTTGGTTTCGTGTAACATGCTTATCCTTTCTTGTATTGACATGCTTTGAAGGTGTCTCGTAAACCTGACCAAAATCCTTCTCCCTTTTGACTTAGCAGATGTTCTCTGCGTCGCTTCACCGAGTTTTTGCGTTTCCCAGTTTCTTGACCAGTGAGGGTGACACGGGAATGTTCTTTTACAGGGAATGTTCGCTTACAGCGTTGATCTGATCTGAATTGGCTCGTAGTCTCTCACGCATTTGTCTGACATGGGTGGAGGGAAATCCGTGATCGTGTCGTCTAGGGTTTGCATCTTGATCAAGAATCCGTCTAATTCATCCATCTTGAGACCGCATGCATAGGTTGTCAATTCAATCAACGTTTTGTCGTAGGTGCCGCAATGATGGTTTGAGAAGATCGCGTTATGTTGCCTCGGATACTATTGCCCCCTCGCTCAAGGCCTACAGAATTCTGAACTTTACACAGCTTAGTCTGTACGCTGCTGGTCTTATACTATTAGCTGGTGATATTTGTCCTCAACCTGGTCCTGGTTTTCAATCAAATGATTCTAGATTATCGTTTGGCCCTAAAAGTAGAGGATTATCTCTAGCTCATCTTAATATTCGTAGTTTTCTACACAAGATGGATCAAGTGAACCTCGTTATGGGCGGTGCAAAGTCGTTTGATATATTATCATTCTCGGAGACTTGGCTAAAAGACATGGTGTCTGATGACGAAATTCTTATTCCTGGCTATAACTGTGTAAGACGAGATCGCCAAGGAAAGACTGGTGGAGGAGTGGCAATTTTTTGCCGCGATTCTATAAATTTTACTGTTCGCGAAAACCTAAATAATGCAAATGAAGCTGTTTGGATTCAAGTGAACCGAAAAAACTGTAAATCTCTTGTTGTTGGTTTTATCTACAGACCGCCAGATCAAGCTACAGACAATTTTATTGTTAAGTTCAATGAGTCACTGTCTAAAATTGATTCTGACTTTGACAAGGTCGTGCTTGGAGACTTTAACATTGATTTTTCGGTAGGAAGGAGAAATGCAAATTCGTCTCAGAAACGAATGCTCAAGGGAATTACTGAGCTTCATCTCAAGCAAGTGATTGAATCTCCAACACGCGTCACGGAACACTCTGATTCTCTTATGGACTTGTGTTTCACAAACGCTCAACAAAAAATTACCGAGTCCGACGTTGTAGATCCTGGTTTGAGCGACCATTCTTTGGTCTTCTGCGTAATGAAGAGCGGTCGTTATCGAGCTCCACCTAAAACGATCCAATTTCGCTCATTTAAAAACTACAATAGAGATTCCTTTGTATCTGACCTCCGCCAAGTACCTTGGCATGTGGCTTTAAACAACCATGACGATATTGATGACTGCATTGACACCTGGAGTAAATTATTCTCAGAGCTTGCCAAAACCCATGCTCCAACAAGAACAAGCCGGGTGACAGGCTTTTCTATTCCTTGGTTGAACTCTCACATTACAGATCTTATGAATAAGCGCGATTACCGCCTAAAGAAAGCCAAGGGAAATAAATGCAGTATTCATTGGCGTCTGTACAGGGATCTGAGGAACAAAGTCACCCATAGTATCAAGAAAGCTAAATCCGATTATTACACCAACCTAATATCTAACAGTAAATCAAGCGCTAAAGACCTCTGGAGAGCTTTCAAACAAACTCTACCCTTATTGCCTCGGCTTTTCATTCATTTTTCGTGAACGTGGGAAAATGTCTTGTGGAAAAGATTGTTCCTGAGCCACACACAGCTAAGGATATGGTCTGCCATTCTACCTTTTCATTACAACCGATTAGTGAAGATTTTGTTTCAAGTTCCATCAGTTCATTGAAAACTAATAAGGCTGTTGGTCTTGACAAAATTAGCACGCGTCTTCTAAAAGATGCTATGGACGTTATTACTCCTTCTTTAACGGCCTTATTTAACTTATCCTTTCAAACAAGAACTTTTCCTTCTATATGGAAAACAGCAAAGGTTATCCCCTTGTTTAAAAAGGGTGATAAACAGAACGCTTCTAATTACCGGCCAATTTCCATTTTGCCGACGATTAGCAAGATCTTAGAGAAGGCGGTTCATACTCGGCCTTATGCATATCTAACTGAAAATAATTTAATTTCACCCAACCAGTTTGGATTTAGACTAAAGTCATCTACTGTTACTGCCGCCTCAGCTTTCTGATAAGATTCTTCACTTCATGGATAATGGTTGCTTGACCGGTGCCGTATTCTTAGACCTCGCCAAAGCGTTTGACACTGTACATCGCACAATACTGCTTCAGAAGCTATCAAATTATGGTGTCGATGATACTGCGAAAGCCTGGTTCACTTCATTCTTAACGAACACAAAACAAGCCACAAGCTGTAATGATGTATGCTCCAAAGTTGCCTCCGTATCTATTGGCGTTGCTCAAGGCTCTATACTGGGCCCGCTTCTATTTATAATTTACATGAATGATCTACCTGACGTTTTGCAGTTGTGTCATGTCACTTTATATGCAGATGACACTGTTCTTTATCTTGCCTCCAAATCCACTGCGGTTTTACAAAGCAAGATTAATGCTGACTTAAGACGTATATGTAAATAGCTTCGGGCTAACCAACTTACTCTGAATGTTAAGAAATCCAAATTTTTACTTATTGGTAGCAGCTCCCGCTTAAGCAAAGTTGGGTCCATCCTTATTTCTGCTGATGATATCCCTCTTGATAATGTAGATTCTTATACCTACTTAGGTATCGTGATTAATAACCGGTTTTCCTGGACTGACCACATCGATTATATCCGTGGTAAGATCAGTAAAAAGTTAGGTCTCTTAAGGCGTATTAAATCTTGCCTCCCCCTCAATGCTAGAATTATGTTTTTTAATAGTTTCATTTTACCTCTTTTTGACTATGGTGATTTATTTGTGGAGATCGCGGAAATGCCTCCTTAATGTCTGAGCTACAAGTGTTACAGAACAAGGCAGCTCGCCTCATTTTAGATTTTCCTGCGCATTCTTCTGCAACTGATGCGCCAACGATACTTGGCTGGAATCACGACGTAGAAAGGAACATCATGCTATTTTTATGTATAAATTATCACTGTCACATTCAATGGTGATTTTCATAGTTACTACACAAGATCGAGAAATGAAATTCGTAAATCCAGTGCCACTAGAAGATGGGTCATTGGTCAGCAGTAAATTTTAGCCCAGATATATGGAACGGGTTGTACACCTCATTAAGGAATGCTGAATCACTACCTGCTTTTAAACGTGGCCTGTCCAAAGTTATCTTTGATTCTTAACGACATTCTATATTTGTTACTTAATGATTGTGTATATTTTTATTGTTTAGCTAGTCTTTGATGTAATCTAGTGTTCTTTGAGGACCCTTCTGTAAACCACTTCGTGACGTTGGCATCCTCATTAAAGATTACTACTACTGCATGTATCCTTCTTCTTTTAACAAGTGACTCAACGCAACGGTCTTCTGGGCTGGCAGGATGTAAATCCAACATCATGTATCCAAACGGATGATCTGTCACGCGTCTGAATCGTTCTTGCTCCTCTTTCAAGCGTGTAGGAAAAGATTGAAGTAATAGATTCCGGAACCCTAATTGATCACGAGGATTTTTGAAAGCCACAATGTAATGTACATTGTGCGAAATACTCTTTGCGTATTTTCCAGGAGGGAACATGCCTTGACATAAGTATATTACCGTGATGTTTCGATGATGGGAATGTTTTGTGAACAAATCCAATATGCGCTTGTCGTTTCCCTCTTCTTCCATCAAATCGTCCATCACGAGTACTAATCCTTTTGGAAACCATTTTCGTAAATCCTCTGCATCGGGTATTCCTTCGTGAAACGCGATTCCTTGTTTTTTCATCTTCTTAAATCCGTCTTGCCACACACCGTAACAATAATTAATCTTGTCGGGCGATTTTTTGAACAGGTTTCGATTGTTTGTCAGACGTTTGCCGGTGAATGCTGTTTTTCCATATCCTGAAGGTCCAACGATCAATATGCTAGAATGTGTATGGAATCTAAATAACTCTCGTTGTTCCATCGTCTCACAATGAAAGTGAAAAAAGTGTTTGTGTTAATATAGTAAAAAACACACTTTCTTCTGTCTTTTTTTATTTTCAGAATAAATCTCTTACACCACTTCCGCGGGATCTGATTCCGTTTTGTAGAAAAGGTCTTTACAGATTTCAAGCCATTTCAATTGTTTGACAATCAAAGCTTTTAACATTTCTCCACTTTGTGATCGTTAGCAATGTAATCGTGTTTAGAAAACTGATTCACAAATTCTTGCATAGTTTTTCCCCTGGCTTTCACTTTCAAATACACCAAGGCGTAATCGCCACAACTTTGACTGAAAGGGGACTGTTAACTTTGTTTATTGTTTATCACGTATTTCCAATGCTTGTTTAACCATGCTTGTATGGGTTGTGTGGTGTGATAACTACTTAATAGTAAAGCGTAACTGTCCATCACTTCGCACACGTTTCCTTGATCCATAGGCTTATCCAATGACGACCTGGTTTTTCCAGCAGATCTGTGTTGACGGTGTAACCTTGTGGAATGTCTTTGCGTGGTTTCTTGGGTAAGAGATCGCAAGCTGCTGTCCCGTGGAAGTAGAGTTTAAGGATCGGATCGGTTTCGGCTAAATGATCCAATTGAACGTTATTCAAAGTGACCCTTTCCATCAGCGTTGATACATGTTGTACAATACGGTTTTGTTGTCGTCAATTTCCCGCAGTTCCTCAAATTCTCCGTAGAGAATGATAGTGATGTTAGCTGCGAGTGGGGTTCCGAAATGCAGGATCACTTGTACATCAGCGCTCTGCTTGCGATTCAACACTGGACTGTCCAAAAATCCGCTGGCTGTGTTGTCAAATACAAACAACGTGCAGTTTTCACCCTGACCCCAATCTGCTTCCCTCACCATGTTTCCTTTCTGTTTGCATAGACATCCTGTGGCTTGTAGAAATCTGAAGTAACCTCTCAAATCGCAGGTACTGTCGTTGTGAATCAATTCCATGGTCTCGTAGGGATATTCTTCTCCTCTCACCAATTGGCGGATGTTGCTCAATGCAAACTTTTAAAAACTGAATAGATTATTTGCGTAAGTGCCAGTGAATGCAGTTGACAATACCATTCCAACGATGAGTCTGTTGGGTAGTCGGTTCTGGAACAGATTGATGCATTCGTAGTGTTGCTGACCTGCTTGCTTGTTGAAGGTCCTTATTTCTCCTCGTACAGTGGGTTAAGTCACGGGTCTCCTGGTCTGTCTTTGTTTTTGCTCCAATTCCAGGTACACAGAGGGATTGAGTCTCATTTAACAAAGGTACAGTCTCACTTTGACATCATTGCTGTTGAGTCGTATATTTACACCTACTCCATTCATGAACACCATGGAGGAATTGAAAAACAGCTGGATCTGCATTTGCACTCCCAGCACCAATGCTTTGCTCATGTAAAATATTTCGATGTTAGGTGTGAAGCGTAACACGTGTGTGCCAATTTATCAACCATTCCCTTCATTGTTTCCTGTCTTTCTGGAGGCAGAGTCTTGAAGTCGTCGTGTGTCTCATCCCATGTGTTATTGTCTGCCAATGTAGGGGGGCAATCGATTCCATTGAGCCACCCTTGGGGTTACAAGATCGTTTCTCCGTCATCTCTGTCATAATTCAACAAGGTTTCGAAGTAAGTCTTGCAATGAGATGTGTCGGTCTAAGGACTGATCAAAGTTGAATTGAGTTTCATGTTGATCTGCTTGAACAGAGTATGGGAAAAGTTATTGGCTTGAACCATTTTTTCGCCAGCTGCCAAATTTGCTCCATTGAGTTTTCTTTAGACTCAATTCCAATTCGAAGTAACTGCGACTCATATCGATGTGATCCTCGAGGGTCGATCTGAAACTCGACGGGATTGATGCCTGTGGTGAATGTCTGAACAGGTACATAGCATTTACTTGAGATGCTGACATCTGTCGAAGGTACTCAGAAGAGATCCAACACATGATTTTTCACTCCAGCCGAACCGGTCAATGGGACGAGATCCGTCATCGTCATCTTCTTCTTCTGCGTCTACGCGTTGGAATGAACATACCACCACGTTGTTGCCTTTTTATAAGCGTGGACTTTGTTAACTGTTTCACCACGTCTTTCCACGGTAAGCGAGTTCGAGTGGAAAAAAATTGACCACCGCATTGCCATAAACGGGATCACCATCACCGTCTGTTACTTCTTTGATCCACCCCATGTCTTTGGCCAATTGATATCCCACGAACACTTTTGGGTAATTGTTCGAGTTACTTCCGATATACGTGTTAATATTATCCAATGCGAATTGGTCTTTGTCAGCATACATTTGCGTGTACAACCTCATGAATTTCACGATATCCTCACCGTCTTCGTCTTTGCCTTCTGTCACATCTTTCCCCAATGTTTTCTAGATGCCAATAGTATAATCTCTTGATGGCTATCATGAATTGCATACCGTTGGTGATGTTGGAATTGAACTTATAAAGGACACTCTGTTGGGCATAAACTTTGTCGCCAACATCTTCCAATAAGAATATAATTTGGTTTTATCAACTGGGTTGATAAGTCCCATTTCCAATAAGTCCCATTTGAACCAAAACAAGAAGGGATCCTTGATGATGACACGAGGTGGTGCTTTTGGTACGTGAATAGTGACCATACCAACTTTCCATCCACGTTCCTTGAAACGCAACGGGTAAGGTAAACGATTCTTGACGTGATGGGGTTCATTGTTGGAAAATTCCATGTGGTTCGATCAACTGGTGAGTCTTGGGTAAAAATCCCTCACAGCGATTCCAGGGCTGAGCGTTCGATCCAACTGTTATACTTCTCGGGCCATCCTTTCCATTCTACCAGCACTTTAGTACCTTTTCATTTCAGGATTTTCAAGTGCGGGAACTGGGATATTACGCTTGGACAGGAGATCACGGACGATACGCATTTTACGCAAAAGTACCTTGGTATAATTTATCCATCGAAGACCAAAGAACATTGTAGCATGGTCGAATGTCATGCTTTTTGGTTATGGATGATTATTTACGTAGAATTAAATCACAGAGACTTTTTTCAAACGTGTCAACATTGTTTTAATCATACTTCTCTTAAATCATCCTAATACATTTCTCTTTAATTCTACTGAGAAAAAGGAATAACGTTTACAAAATAAAAGTTTTCACAAACTTGATTCGTCCTAATGCTTGTTGTTCGTTGTATCCTAAGAGAACAGTGCGAATTTCCATAAGTTCTTGATCAAAGTATTCTCCATAAACGGCTCCACAACAAGTGGCAAGCACACGACCCACTCCCCATGCTTCTTTTATTCGTCCAGTGATTTCTCCCACAATCTTCTCGTGACCACTGTTGTAGACCTCATGGAATGTTCCTCTGAAACATGGACGTTCTTCACCACAGACGAGACAACTGTCACGACATTTCACAATAGTATAACAATTCTCACAATCAGACATGACTACAAAGAAAGAAAGAAAAAAATCAAGTGTTTTACGCATCAAATGCCTCTGCCCACACAAGCAAGTTGTGCCACAGAGAGTTCACTTCAGGGTCATCCAGGTCTGAATCGAGTGACAAACGACTTATTCTATCAAACAAGACTGCTCCATCTTGTATCAAATCAAGTGTTTTACGCATCAAATGCCTCTGCCCACACAAGCAAGTTGTGCCACAGAGAGTTCACTTCAGGGTCATCCAGGTCTGAATCGAGTGACAAACGACTTATTCTATCAAACAAGACTGCTCCATCTTGTATAAAGTCGAACATGTCTTGATAACGATCACCTTGACAATTTTCTTTGTCAGCGTCCAACTTTGCCTCCATTAATGTTGTCGCTTTGTTGTAAGTTTCCCACAAACGTTCTTTTTCAGTCACCATACTTACTTTTTTTCACCTCCAACTCAGCTTCAAGACGCAAAGGTTGTGTGCGATGGAAGGCGAATGCCTTATATACAATCAAAACAGGTTACATGATACCAATGGGGATGGGGTATCCCCCTTATGAGGGATTCAACACAGTATATAATGAACTCACTTGCAGCATTTGCTTCATTCTCAAGTTTGATACTGTGGAGACCTAGAAGATGGCAAGCAATGATGACAGAGAGAAGTTATGGAGGAAGAAAGGACCAATGCAATGGGAGTTCCTTGGAGAAGAAAAAGAGATGCATTGCCGGAAGAAATCAAAGAAAAGATACAATGGGCAAGTGTAGAAATGCATGTATGGGAACTATTGAACACTCGTTGTGAGATTAAGAAGATTGAAGTGAATGAAGATCATCATTATCTCCATGTACCTGTGACTTTGGTTAAATACTACACATGTATAAAAACTGTTCTGTTAGAGAAGAGCAAAACAGAATTTGGAACTTGGGAAATAATTCATCTATTCAGGTTGCAATTTATTCCTCTCTCGTTACGCAGAAAAAATGAATGAAACAGGAGACATTGTAAAACAAGAAACATTGCAAAAGGTGAAAGGTGATTCCAAAGAAAGAGAAGAAAGTGTATGTGTGACATTAATGAAAGTGACTTACAAAGGACATAAAAACTGTTCTTAATATGGTTTAGATTCACCATCCCCAGTCTTGACTTTAATTAGGAACTGACATTTTTTTTGGTATAAACTTTGTTTGTTTTGTTCTCAACAAGGGGGATGACGTAGCAGTTTAATTATTTCATTGGCTACGTGTTTAGTTTATACTCTATGTAAGCTAAGTTGTAGTGTCCCGCAATTGCACCAGAGCACATGTGGATTGCGTCATAGCAGATTGTCAAAAAGTTACACGTAGTGCCCGAACCGCACAATAAAAGTTTGATCTTCTGTGAACCAAAGCGCAGAGCTTACTTCAACGATCTCTAGCCAAAATGATGCTAAACTCTTTCTGGGGAAAGTACGGGCAACAAAGCAACAAGGCTCAAGTGCAAACGTACACCAGTCCAGCCCTATTCCATAAGTTGTTGGAATACGACAGTAAAGAAATAAATGACATCCGCATCGTCAATGAGGAAATGATCAAAGTCATCCACAAGTATCAAAGCGAGTGTGACCCCATTCAAGTGAACATAAACATTTTCGTGGCTTGCTTCACTACTTGCTGGGCAAGACTACGATTGTATCAAGAAGGTTTCTCAAAACTGAACCTCTACAGACTTTGTACTTTGACACTGACGCCATCATTTATTCCCACAAAGGAAATGAACCCATTTTACCGTTGGGTGTTTTCCTAGGAGAAGACACAGACGAATTGAAAGACCCGGAAGATAACATTGTAGAATTCGCTGCTGCAGGACCCAAGAATTGCGGGTACCGAACCATGAAAGGAAAAGTAGAATGTAAGGTGCGTGGCTTCTTGCTGAACACACGCGGGAAAGAACAATTAAACTTTGACATCCTTAAAGAAAATGCCACGGATGAAGTGACACAACCCTTGGAGGAAAAACAACGGCAGATTCCCGTCTTCAATCCATTCAAGATCACAAGAGACAATAAAACCAAACATTTAGAAACAATGACCGAAATAAAACGTTACCAAATTGTTTTTTACAAACGAGTAGTACACCTGAAAAAGCAAAGATTATCTTCGCAGGGTTTGCCAGTGTTATAATCTGCTTCCAACGCGTCGAGACCTCGATTCTCAACCAAGAATGAAGGTAGCTGTTGGCCACGCACTATCGGTCTGTCCACCATCTTGTACACATGAAATGCCACATTGGTTATCATTACAACCTGCCACTTGATATTGGGCGTTTGCTGGCAGACATACTCCAACCAATCTGTCTCCATGCACTGCAGCACTCTCTGTAGGTCATTCTCGTTAGCCACAACCAGTGACTGTAAACGTCCACAAACTTGCCGCCATGTTGTGGTGATCGGATTTGATGCCACTTCTTCTTCTCTTCGTACATACATCACACCTTTCCATCTCGGCATCTCGTTTGAAATGAGGTGCTAATGAGAGGCCCTTATGCAGTGCTAAACATAAAAAAAACACAAGTTGTCGGCATACCACTGAACGTGCCATCAGGAACTATCTTTCTCCTTCAAGTATCGTCGTCCTTCTCTTCACAAAAAGACAAAAACTCACAATAAACAAATAACACTTCGCTCGTTCAGTTATTGCGTGACATTAAACTGAGTG
The DNA here is from genome assembly GCA_947652115.1 of Blastomussa wellsi. Classification (NCBI taxonomy): domain Eukaryota; kingdom Metazoa; phylum Cnidaria; class Anthozoa; order Scleractinia; family Plerogyridae; genus Blastomussa; species Blastomussa wellsi. The sequence goes on along the minus strand of OX393570.1, from coordinate 13,290,640 downwards.
ACCTTTTCACTCGTTACATTGAACTGAGTGACTTTTCACTCGTTATTGCATGACACTTCGCTACTTTAGTTATTGCGTGACACTTCGTTACTTTACTTATTGCGTGACATGTAATTGTGTGACATTAAAATTTATTTCAATTGAAATACTGTCTTCTGATTGGTTGATGGGTTGTGACGTTTTTGCTGACACAATTTGCGGTTTAGAAAAGTCACGTGTTTGAAATACGGCTCTCTGATCGGTCCATTAAAATTATACTCGATTCTGATTGGTTAGGCCCCAAACCATAGCCCCTTACTACTTATTTACTCTCTCACACACATGGACGATCAGGGTACTGGCGCAGGCTTGCATGCAATCTTCCCTTATCGGTGGAAGACGTTTTATCCCGAAATGAGGTGAGCTTGTGAGCCAAATTTCGGGATAAACGTCTTCCACCTATAAGGGAATATTGCATGCAAGCATGCGCCAGAACCCTAATCACCCCTGTGTGTCCTGTTTGTTCGAAGTCTTTAGTTGCTCTGAATCCAATGTGTATCTTCGTATACTGCTAATGTTAAAGTACCTCTTGGCATCGTGGTTGAAGTTTGCAACTTTGGAATATAAACTAAATTACAGCCTTTTAGACTGCATGGAAAAAGACTAATACATGGAAGTCATGAAGGAAAACTAATCTCTGTTCTCTGTGACTAGCAGTGGGTGGCTCATCATGCATGGCAGGATTGTGTGACGAGCCAAAAGACTGTCTGCCTTGGAGTTTACTATAAATGAAAGGTTCTCCATGATAACACAGACTTACGTTGCAAATCTCCAAATTGCACTGTTTTCAACATCGCCTGCAACCCAACTGCAATAAATAACAGTAAAACGATGCACATGTAGACATGCTGTGAAGATCAGGGCATGACGTATTACAGTTCATTCCCTTGATTGTCTTAAACCCAATTAAAACCCAAAAGTATCATTACTTCGCCAGATGTAAGTAGTCTTAAGAACGGGTCCATCAGTTTCTGTCCCTCCGAGATATAGGACCCCTTGCAAATATGGCCATTTTCCACTAATTCATGCATATTTAAAGTGCCTATGAAATGAAAAACAAGTTAACTTTATTTGAAAGGCATTTCAAAATGACAGAGAATGGTGTTTTCCTTTCTGCGATATCTTCTCCCTCTCTTCTCTCAAGTTTTTTGTATTATGCAAATTAGATGTCTCATGACGTCTCAAGGTTGACAGAATAAGGCTAAAAACACAAAATCAAGAATATCTCTGCAAGTAATAGGGCAAATGAGTCGAAACTTGGTACCCATATTGTATCCGAAGAAATACACCAGATACATCTCTTTTATGCAGGAATGATATAAATATACACCATCTGGCGTATTTCTTAGGGTGCAACACAGGTGCCAAGTTTCAATTGCATTGCTCCATTATTTACAGAGATATTCTTGATTTTGTGGTTTCAGCCCATTTTCTGTCAACCTTGTGGCGTCATCAGTCATCTAATTTGCATAATAAAAAAACTTGAATATCTCTGGAACAAGAGAAGAAAGATATCGCAGAAAGTAAAACGCCATTCTTCATCATTTTGAAATGCCTTTCAAATAAGGTTAACTTGGTTTTCATTTCATAGGCACTTTAATTAGCTAACTTTGATTGACCAGTACTGTAAGAAAAAAAGACTTCTGAAAATAAAATTCACTGGATCAAGTTCTATGATTACTAGACTCAAAGTACAATAATAAACAATTATTGGATGAGGTTTTTCTGATATCCGGAATAATCAAGGTCGAGGTAAGTGTTATCAGCCGAAGCCGAAGGCAGAGGCTGAAAGCACAAACTGAGATCTTGATTTTTCCGGATATCACGAAACCGAATCTAAGAATTGCTTTGTTATACATTGTTTTCAGGATTTCCGTGGAGTAAAACAAGCCATCCTATTTTACAGCTTCCACATAAAAAGATTTCAGCACTTGCGCTAATTTTTTTGTCATGTGGCTCATAAATGTTTTTTCCTTTAAGGTGTTTGTAGAACAGTTCCTTCGCCAATTTCTCCTTCCTCAATTTCTTGCTGGGTCGATGAAGCAAATCGACAATCCATACGCTTACTTCACTGTCCGTCTTACTGCTCTTGGAAATCATGCACTGCGTGCGCAACCTTCAGATTATTCACTAATCTGCTAGCAGATTAGGTTACACTGTTTCCCAGAATTAACTGCGGGCTCTTAGCCAATGAGAAGACAGATGGTAACTACAATGTATAATAATTGGTTTAATCCCACCGACTTGATTTCTTCTCTTCACTCGGCCTTTAGTAAGGAACTATTTTCGTACTGTTGAAAATAGCCTTAATTAATGCAAAATATCTCCAACGGGCAACAACTTCTATACATTATTCTTACATGGGTGATGAAAGCCATCATTATACTTCAGCAAAAGTCAAAAAATGTTTGGGCACTTCAATAGTTTATTCGTGATGCGGCAATAATTATGTACATGTGACTTTTTGACCATGTGATGTTTTGACATTTTTTTACCATTTCATCAAAATTCACCGATTCATTCATTTGCCCTAAATTAACAATAAATCTGTGCAAAATAGCTAATCAAGCATTCTTCTAGTGACAATGAGTACAATATCAGCAAGAAAAGGCATCTCAGGCATATTTTCGGAACACTTTTTAGAGCTATGTTAGATGGCATTGCCGTCACTGAAGCAGCGGAAGATTTTGAATGAAGCCAGATTTCAAAAAGATTTCAAAAGCAGCGGAAGTTACGTGTGCGTGCTGACTGTAGAATGAGCGCGCGTGTAACCATTGAAAAGAAACATAATCTCGATGTTACTAGCGTGTGTTAAGTTTGATAGTTTATAGGAAGGCAAGGTCGGTATTACGTCCTCCCGGGTGTAACGAAATCATCCTGGCTTCGAAGTGACGCCTATCTTGAATATCTCGGAAGCCAGAGTGGATTACAGACACCAGCATATCAGTAGAGGCGAGCCCTGGTGATGCAAAATGTCGACCAACGGGAAGATCGATGTTGGTTTGTCATGTTGAACGCAAGTCTTCTTCTCTGAATCGATCTCCCACGCATCTTCCTGTTTACCCGATGTATACCTTGTTGCAGGTACCGCATTTGACAAGGTATACTACGTTGCCGCTTGTACAGGTGTGCTTGGAGTGTTGATCATAAGTGAAGCATTGGTGTTGGCGCAAGTATTGCACCGAAACCGACCACATGGAAACGTACCACAATCTTCGACAGAAACGGTTGTGTCGTTCAGAGGTCACCAAGGGGTCACACAGGTTGTTATCGTGACGATACGCACACAAACTCGTACTGGTTAGTAAATGTCTCTGGTGTCTGGGCCATCTCGTAGTAAGTGGAAGTTTCTAGTCATGATGTTTTTGACCAGTGCATTTGTGGGATAGTAGGTGAACATCAGAGGGATGGTAGGTTGAGCATCGGGCATATCTGAACGCTATAATGATGAATGATCAACTCTGTAACTGGGTGTTTTCCGGGTAGTATCATTGGATTCTTGGCACCGTACCGCAAGTCTGAATGCTTCAGCCGCCCTCCAACGTGTAAGACTTCCTCATCTTTAAATGGCTTGAGTTTTGCAAGTTGACCTATCGTCGCTATCTTATCAGCTTCACTGGGATATGACTGTGCTTGTACAAACTTTACAATTATCTTTTCTACTTCAGTGATGTCGGATACTGACAGAGCTGTAGTACTGCTCTCTGTACTTCTCCTAGAGTTCCGATCAACTTCCGTCCGCGATTGGGAACGTACAGCTTCGCGAAAGACTCGGCTAAGCCATGCAACTATTCTTTGCAACCGATCCCACTTTCAATAACGTTTGAACAATTAGCTCCAAAGTTCTTCTTTTATAGTACCTAATCCAACTGTTGTCTTCTTCTTCTTAACTCGTCACTCTCCAAGAGATCTTCTGAGACTCCTTCCGGCTGCAGTGGTCACTCTTCAGTATCTTTCCATAAGAACTCAGGACCACATTCCCATCTCTCTAGTTTCTTAGTCCCTGAAGCTTTGATCCCTGAAGAGGCATGGTCTGCTGGATTGAGTTCGGACCTGACATGACGCCACTGGCTTGGCTCCGATTCCTGCCGTATAGCTGCAACATGATTGGCGAAAAAGGTCACAAATCTCCACTACTTATTAGCAATATACTTCAGAACTATCATTGAGTCAGTCCAAAACGTAATGCTCTTGACCTTCAGTCTTCCTTCCAGTTCCTTTATTATCACTTTGTAAAGGCGGGTTGCCAAAGTGGCTGCAGTTAATTCCACTCTTCAGGGGTCGCGTGACTTTCCCATGACGAAACTGCAATGTATTCGTCCTTGGTCATTTATGAGACGCAAATATGTCACCCTCCCATACACATGCTCTTGCGACGCATAAGCGAAATGGTGAAGCTCTGCCCACACAACCTTACCAAAACTTCCTGGCTTAAAACAACTTGGAATGTTGAAGTCATGTAAACTCATAAGACCAAGTAGTTCCTCTGGTTTATTGTCATTCCAGCTGATTTCAGTTTACATAGTTCTTGATTAATTTCTCTTCCAGGTAAAAGCAAAGGACTGGCAAATCCAAGTGGTTCATACACAGGGACAGCACTCCCTTTCGATTTAAGGCTGTTCTTCTTTACCGAAAACAAAGTTGATTGATCATGTTCAAAGTCCCACTGGATGCCTAGTGCTCTATCCAAAGGCAAGCTGTCGGATTTCAAATCCAAGTGCTTAGTTTGAGGAGCTCGTTCTTCTACTGGGAACGCTGACAAGACGTTGTGGCCGGCAATTTGAATTCCCTTTCGTGAGTTGGAATCCCCTCTTTGCATGCATTTCTTGCAGCTGTCAACTTTGGCAGATGGCATGATGTCAATCAGCAAATGACTTCAGTAAGTCATCCACATAGAAATCCTTAAATGCAGCATCAGCGACTTCTGCTGTGGAATCTTTCTCATTGTCCTTGGTCGTCTTTCTAAGGGCATACCCTGCTGTGCTTGGTGAGGAATTTGCACCAAAAATATGCACAAGCATCTGGTACGTCAGCTACATCTGCAACACTGATGTTTCCGCCACTTTGTAATACATTACGGGTGGTGGCTCCACTGTCACTTTCTTTGCTATCCCATTCCTCAGAGTGAATCACATAGTGATGGTCCTTTCGGCATAATGCGTATCTGCAAGTGAAACCCTTTTTGCACTGTGACTCTCTCCGAGACAAGTTCTGCAGAGCCGGTGTTGCCTCAGTCTTTAGTCGGTCTCGCAAGGAAAAGCTTCTGAATATTCGACACTTCCAAACTCCATGGAGTCCTGAACACTGTGGACACTTCCAAGGGACGACTGCTGGTGCACCTGAACCCTGCTGGTTCCGGTCACTTTTCAGTAGCTAGTGTTGTAAATCTTGGCGGAGGAACGAACTCTCCTCTACCAGGCTCCTTCTTTTTTCTTTCAGTGGTCAAAGGCAGCTTAAGTTCTTGTCCAAATCTGTTGTTGATACACTCCACAGCTCTCCTAATGAAATGCACAAAGTCCACATATTCAGCTTGGCCCTTACTCTTGATGTGCTATCCTGCTCTGTCGGCCCATTTCCTTTTGAGACTCATCTGGAAGCTTTCTCGTTAACATCATGATCACATCCTCACTGTCCAGGTGAGCGGTGTAATTACTTCCTATGCTGTCCAAGACTCTTCTGGCATCTCCCATTGCCTATCCTGGCACTCTCCCATTTGGTGGAAAACTAATAAAGTCTTATCTTATCTTATCTTATCTTATCATCTTCTAGACGCCTTGCGAAATCCATCGAAGTCGAAGCATCAGCCTTACGCACTTGTATCTATCTCAATTACTGCATGCAAGCTTCTTCCACAATGGTGTGGGATTGACCAAAATTCTCGTGAATGGTTTTCCATGCTTCAGAGTACCAGTAACCCACTGGCACATTTACACAGCTTCTTATTGACTCCTTAGCCTTTCCTGTAAACTGCGCAAGTAGACGTGTAAGTCTGTCACTCATCGAATACTTGGCTTTCAATGTTGTCTCTAAAGTTTGTGCCAAACTCTGCATACTCTAAAGGATCGCCACTGAATTTCGTTAACTCTAACTCTTTCCTTACTCTACTTCCTTAAGGTAAACGTTCATCCAATCCCTTTCTTCACCTTCTGCACTTTGCTCTATGAAGAAATCAATCTCAGCCTGCTTCACTTTTGTTTTGACATTCAATAACTCCATTTTCCTGCTCAACTCTGGTTTTTCTAATTCACGCTGCAGTTCTTGTCTTTCTTTCAGAGATTCTATTATTCTTCTTTTATTATTCTTTAACAGTAGCCCTACTGCTTGCATAACTCCTTGCACTCCTAACAGATTTCAAACTGAACCAAGATTCAGATGGGGGTCTCTCAACATCTTTCCTGTTAGCTTTTCAATCATTCACCAAAATATCTAACTGCAATTCCAAGTCTCTTTGATTTTCATAACTGTCAATCATTAATGCCTTCTTTTCTTCATCGTCTTCATACAAGAGATAGTTATCATGACTGCTAACAAAGTTATGAAAGGCTTTTTTATACCTGACGATGCCACCTTCTAATTCCTTTACCTGAACATCAGGACTTGTGATTAGTTCTTGTACATAATTAAGCTGTTTTCGCAGTTCTCCCACATGTCCAGCTCTTCGACGTTTCACATGGACAGCTTTCTCAGCATTGACCTCTTCTTGGTTTAATATCTTGCTCGGCTCTTACATTGTAGTCGACCCGTGTACGTCAAGAGGAGCTTGGGGGATAACAGTAACAGCACTAATTTCCACGTTCCCTTTCGCTAACAATGGTTCAACCATTCTCATCGCTTTGAAGCGTGTCAGCACTCGCTGGTTTCGTAGATTCAACAGTGTTTACCGGTTGTCGAGTCGCGCGCGATCCTATTCGATCGACGCTTTTCGGAGCAAAACTCGCAGCTTTCTTCTTCACCTTCTTCTTATTATTTTTGCCGACCGGTCATAATCGAAGACGGAGCCAGGCAAACTCGATTACTTCCGCAGCATCTGAACGGCATCCGAACGATTCGCTGAAATAAACAGGAACAACATGTTCGCTACCAACTGGCTAATTGAAATACAAAGGAGGAAAGGATGAAACTAGAACTGTACTTACATGTTATTGTGCCTGATCCGACGAAAAACCGTACGCCCACATGGCGAATGAAACAAAATGAGCCCGCACAGTCTCTAACCGGCGGTAATACATTCCTTATGTATCGCACACGAAACGGATCTTACATGGAGTTAGATTGTACTTTACGAGGTGGTGTTTAAAGTTGAGCTTGTTCACTTCACTCTGACACTTGGAAATGTAATAATCTAAGTAGCTGAACTTGCCAGGAGGTAGGGTCCAGCTAGAAGTTTTTGGCTTGAGGCATACAAAGGTGGTATCTTCTGATCGATCAGGTGTCTGTGAAGTATCCACTTCAGTGGATTCCTGGTTCGAACTGAAGTGTGCCTTAATTTCTCACAATCTGCTTTGGCCTTGTATTCGGCACAGTATTTTCTAGTAGGAATATAATTCAGGCTTCTATTCAAGTACAGACCTTTCGTGCGTGGGCGTAATCTCCTGCGTGTTTCAGCCACAAAAGAGTCGTAAACGTAAGTTGATGGATTGTCGCACTTACGTTGCGCTAGTCCTCCACGCTGAAAAGGTCTTGTTTCGTACCATGGACGAAATAGTGGTAACCATAGGGTGATGAGAGGATTTTTTTTAGGATTGAAGATAACTGGCGCTCGTTTCTTGACGAGCTGGACTGTTCAAGATTAGATGCATGAAAACTCACAAGAAATCCTTTGGGTATGAGACCACGTCGGAGACACTTGCTGAGGAAATCATTGTGACTTGGAAACCTTGTCTTCTGAACGGTTTTGTCGGCAAGACGCAATCCTTTCTTGCGTACATGATCTTGGTAAATGGATACTCGTCTGTTTAGTAAACGGTAGACGTTCCTCTCCCTTACCAATATTTTGCCTTATGAATATATTCATGGCCAAGGTGTATACCACGACCTTAATTAAAGACTGTTTTCAACAGCACAAAAAAATGTACTTTAGACCGAGTGAAGAGAAGAGATGAAATCGGGAGGATTAAATCAATTATTGTACTTTAAGTCCCGTAATCATTGAATATGATCCAGTAAATTTTACTTTCAGAAGTCTTTTTTTCTTGCAGTGCAAAGTAATTCTATTTCGACACCAGTCATACTCACTAGTGAGTCACGTGAGATATGTGCGAGTAGCCCGAGCGATCAGTTGCGCGCGTAATTCCAGAGCGGTCGGTCGTGTATTTTTCCAGTGCTTGGATTATGGCGGACGAACATGATCAAATACTTTCCACTGAGGCGGAGGACGATCTCTTAAACGTTGAAACGGACCCTAAAGAAAAGACTCCAACTGATGTCCACCCGGATCCCATGTTTAGTATGATGCAAAATGTGAACATAAACCTTGGAGCAATGGCAGACTCGATGATCGCCGTGCAGCAGTCGCTGAAGCGTCTTCACTCCAGCCAAACAGACGACCAAGTCGACCCCAAACGGCGTAAACACGGTTCCAGAGACGAAATGAGTGCCTCCGATGGTTCAGAGCACGATGGAGAAGACTCTGATGCAGACTTGCAGGCCCTTTGTGGCACTGAAGCCGACAGAATTTCCAAGGATAAACCACGTGCTCCACTTGAGAAAACCGATGGCATCAATGACCCATTGTTGTCAGAAATCGCAGAGGATTTTCTCAACGCAGACGAATCAGGTCCGGCTATTGAGAAACAACTGGCGGACTTTATCAACAACCTGTGTTCTAAGAAATTGCCGGACTCAAAACTAAAAGATAAGTCGGCGAAGTATTTACGCCCGGCGAACTGTGAGCCTCTTACAACCCCGCGGGTTAATCCCGAAATCTGGGATAAACTGACTCACTCAGTGAAACAGCAGGACCTCAGGTCCAGCTCAACCCAGAAAACGATTGCCACAGCTGGTGCTGCAATGTGCAAATCCATTGGGATGCTGCTAGAAATGAAGAATTCGAAGCAGTCGAAGTCAGACTCTGACATTCAGAAACTTGTGAACACAGATGCGGTCGCTCTCCTGGGGCACGCACATATCGACCTGTCCCACCGTCGCAGGGAGTCGATCAAACCGCATCTGAACAAAGATTATGCTGGTCTGTGTGCCTCACATGTGCCTGTAACAGCTCTGCTGTTTGGAAACAACCTGCAAACCCAGTTGAATAATATACGAGCGTCCAACAGAGTAAGCTCCACAGCAGTTGGGAATCGCCACAAAAACTCGAAGGGACACCCTTCACGAAACTACCAAAAATTTGATCGGCGAAGCAAGACTTTTTTAGTCAAAGGCCGTCAGTGGAACTCGAAGCCACCTCAAAACCCTTTTTCCGACAGCAGGACCAAGGGAAGAAGCAGCAATGATTTCCGCTGACACACTTGATAATTTACAGGTAAATAATCTTGTCTTGTTTGAGTCCAATATGAAACATAACTTTGCGAATAAGGAGCAAAGCTTCAAGGGTGGCCAACTGACACATTTCCTTGGTAAATGGAAAGAAATAACTTCCGACTCGGAAGTCCTTAACTGTGTTAGGGGTCAGTACATTGAATTTTCCACACAGCCCACGAAAAACTTGGTTTCCAAAAGGAAATCATTCAACATCAGTGACTCACTGGTTATTGAAGCTGAAATTAAAAAATTGCTTGAAAAAGGTGTCATTGTACCCACTCAACATGAAAGTGGAGAATATATTTCGCCTATTTTTGTGACAAATAAAAAAGATGGATCATCTCGAATGATCTTAAATTTGAAAAGCTTTAACCAGCATGTTGAATACCAACATTTTAAAATAGACTCGGTCTGGACAACAATTAGGCTCATGACCCCAAATTGTTACATGGCGTCAATCGATTTAAAAGATGCTTACTATTCGGTCCCAATTACAAAGCCACGCCAGAAGTATCTCAAATTTGAGTGGAACAACATGTTATTTCAGTTTACATGTTTTCCCAATGGGTTGGCCTTTTGCCCTAGGAAATTTACCAAGCTAATGAAACAAGTCTTTGCCACCCTTCGACAGCTTGGCAACTTATCGTCAGGTTACATAGATGACTCCTGGTTGATGGGGACAGTCTGGGATGATTGTGCAAAAAATGTGGTTGACACGGTAAAATTATTAGACAGTTTGGGATTTGTGGTACACCCTGAGAAGTCGGTGTTCATCCCAACTCAAAAACTGGTATTTCTGGGTTTTACTCTAGACTCAGTTAACATGCTAGTCTACCTTACACCTGATAAGGCTGTTAAGCTAAAACAGGCAGCTACTGTCATGTTGCACTGTAAAAAGCCTACTATTAGGGATGTAGCCAAGGTCCTTGGGCTTATAGTATCAAGCTTTCCTGGCGTTGCCTATGGACCCCTTCACTACCGCTATTTAGAACGAGACAAAACTATAGCTCTTAATGCTAGCAAATGGAACTTTGATGCCACCATGTGCATATCCAGCCAAGGAGGTGAAGAGCTTAAGTGGTGGATTGAATCAATCGAGACTGCATCCAACCCGATAAATCAAGGAGAAGTAGATATTACCATTACTTCTGATGCCTCAAAACAGGGGTGGGGTGCAGCAACCAGTGATTCTTCAACTGGGGGACTTTGGACAGTTGAAGAGGCTAAGGAGCACATCAATTTTCTCGAAATGTTAGCTGTATTCTTTGCCTTAAAATCATTCAGTACTTTGACTCATGGCAAACATGTTAAGGTCATGGTCGATAATACTACCACTGAATCAATTATTAACCAGATGGGTACAAGCCACTCCCCTAAGCTAAACAAGCTAACTAAAGACATATGGAATTGTTGCATTAAGCACGATATATGGCTGACTATGGCTCGTATACCAGGGTGTGAAAATGTAAAGGCAGACAAAGAGTCGCGTTCATTTACAGTACCGATCAAATGTAAGTTACCACATCTCGTCTCGTTTCTCGCGATACGAGTCTCGTTTCGCGAGAAGGTTCTCGTTTCTCTCGAGAGTCACTGAAGCGTTTAGTATGGAATATATTACTCGCAAGAAAGCGGCTTCCATGTAAAAGATTTTTTGTTTGCAGTCCACAACCGACCGGCGACGCGCTGTTAAAAGATATGGTTGTTTTTGAGATTTTTGACACTTCACGGCAGTTGCCGGTGAGCTTGATTACACTAAAATAGACCGCATTTGAAGAAACAATGTTTAATGTCTTTAATCGAGGTGCTTTTCGATGCGTCGTTCACATTCATTAAATTTTTGACAGGGGGAAGTTTTGCTCTCGGCACACATCGGCGAGACAAAACAGACCTTTCAATTTCACGGCATGCCGGCGAGCTTCAAAAACTCGAGAGAATCTACGACGCGGAAATTTTGTTTAGTAAGTTCGAAGATTTAGTCTGTGTTGAAAGATTGCTGATTTGTTCACAACGTTCGGTTTGCAATAAACCTTTCAGTTTACATTTAAGCTGATAGACAGTGCACCGAATATTGGCTTGTTTACATGCGAGCGATTGAATCGAAACTCGACGCGTCGCTTAACTTTATTGTTCTCATCTGAAATGCAAAACTTGAATGAAAACAATTTCAAAAATCGAAAATAGAGACACGGTAAAAGTGCTTACACAAAACTGCACAGGATGTTTTTACTTCACGACAGATAGCGCATTGAATTTGCATGTTGGCATGTTTGCGTGCGAGCGAACTCAAGAAAACTTTTGAATCGAAACTTGTCGTGTTGTAAGAATTTATCTTAAATGCAAAACATGAGTGAAAAGCATTGTCAATAATCTCAAATTAATACACCAGTCAAGGTACCTGCGGAAAAGTTTGCACTTTTTTCTGTTCATTACCAGCGTGGTGAATTTGCATATTGTGTGCCCGAAATATTGACCGCAAGCTTCTGTATCGAAACTTGCGTCGCTAGAATTTGGCCCAGTTTGAAACGATCGATCACAAGGAGTCATCAAAAAATGCAAGCGACCGCACGAGGTTGAAATCCCAAGGTTTTACGAACAACTTTCAAGACTCCAGCAACGTAGGTGTAGACGCAAGTAAATAAAACTTGTGACAGGCCAATGCGTCACGCTTTTGTCATGCTTTCTTGACCTTTGCTCGCTTTCCCTTGAATCTGAGAATCTTGTCTACATTTATTATATTTGAAAGGTATATATACTCAGCGGATTTCTGAATATTTTTTGTTTCCTTCAACTTTTCCACACCCATTGAATAATGCAAAAATCAAAATAAAAGAAGTTGAAATTATTGAGTTCTTTTCCGGGAATTTGCCGGGCCAGAATGCCCGTGTTCGACGTGCTGTGTTTCCAGACTTTTCCTTCCGCCGAAATTGAAATTGACCGAAGAAATTTACTTTTCATCTGATGAAAGTAATTCTTATCTGCATAAAGAAAAACGAAAATTCAAGCCGAACGACAAATAAACAGCTAGTTGAAAGCAGCCAAACAAGTCCGATAAGTCCGTCACAGCGATTAGGCGACATCTCAACAACTCGTCGAGTCGACTGTTTGATGAAAGTAAAAGTTTTCCGAAAAGCGAAGGTGCTACTAACACAAAATGTTTTAGCTCTAACCTATGTAATTCACGAAGAAGTCAGTTGAGTTGATTTTATGCCACTGAATGTATGTAGAACATGCACAGTGTATAGTCAATTAAATCAGGCGCGTCGCGGCGCCGATACCGACATCGAGTGCCGACCAAGTTTCATTTCAATTTAAGCAGTTTAAGAACAGGCAAAACAAATGTCGCTCAATACATGTATGTAAACATTGCCCACTGAGCAGTAACAATAAAACTCCAGTCGCACATCCCCCATGCTTATCTCACCGAAAAAATAAACCAACAATACATGCTCGCTGAACTATTTTTCCAATGCACGCGAACAATTGTTTGCACAGAAGCAGTTTATTTTGTTTCTCCAAAAAAACGTCAAGTGGTACTTGCAGTGCACTCGCGAGAAACGAGAAATTTCTCGAGAGACAGTTCTCGTTTCCTGCGATACGAGTCTCGTTTCTCGCGATACGAGTCGCGTTTCTCGCGAGACGGTGGTAACTTACATTTGAGCGGTACTGTAGGAGGTGTACTGAATGGTGCTTAAAGAAAACTCTCTTTGTAAGGGCTTGTACCAAGCTCAATGTTACCCCTAACATCGACCTATTTGCGTCTAGGATCAATTGCCAGATCACGCCCTATGTCTCTTATAGAGCAGACCCAGAAGCTTTTGCCATCAATGCTTTTCACATGTCATGGCAACATTACTTATTTTATGCTTTTCCACCATTTAGTCTGATAACAAGGGTTCTTCAAAAGATTCAAGAAGAGAAGGCAACAGGGCTTCTACTTGTTCCAAAATGGCCAACTCAACCGTGGTGGCCCAAGTTAATGCATATGTTAATACAACCACCGGTACAGCTTCCAAAGGACAGGAACACTCTGTTCTTGCCCAGCAGCCCACAGGAACCTCATCCACTTCACAAGAAACTGTGCCTGATTCTATGTCACTTATCCGGAGATACCTCGACGGCAAAGGCTTTTCGACAACAGCTACCACAGTCATGGAACACTGCTGGCGGTCAGGCACTAGAAAGCAATATGCTACTTACCTTGAGAAATGGAGACGCTACTGCAGTACAAGGAGCATTGATCCCACTTGTCCCCCTGTAGTGGAGGGAATCAATTTTCTTGCTGAACTCTATGACTCTGGCATAGGATACAGTGCTATCAACACTGCGAGGAGTGCCATCTCATCTATTGTTACATTGGCTAACAATATGTCGTTTGGTACCCACCCCATGGTGTGTCGTTTCCTCAAAGGCGTGTTTCAATTGAAGCCCTCCCTCCCTAAATACAAGAACATTTGGGATGTCAACACTGTCCTGGCTTACTTGTCGACCCTTCACCCACCTCCGGGCTTAACTTTGAAGGATCTCACCTCCAAAACGACAATGCTTTTAGCTTTGTTATCAGGGCAGAGGTGTCAGACACTGCATTTGCTTTCTGTTAGCAATATGGTATGTGTATATGGTAGCTGTGTATTCTTCATCAACAAACTTTTGAAGACCTCTCGGTCAGGAAAGCATGTGTCAAACTTAACATTCACAGCCTACTCGCCAGACAACCGTCTGTGCCCTATCGTCTGCTTATCTGAATATGTCAAAAGGACAAGTCACCTTAGGAAAGGGAGTGACCAGCTGCTAGTGAGTTTTCAAAAGCCTCACAAGCCAGTTTCAACTGACACGATTTCTCGATGGCTAAAAACGGTTCTTGAAAAGTCAGGAATAGATACCTCAGTCTTCAAGGGACATAGCACCAGGGCAGCTTCTACATCTGCAGCTGCAAAGTGTAAGGTTCCATTGTCTACAATCATGGCTAACGCAGGCTGGTCGAATGCGTCAACCTTTGGGAGATTCTACAGGAAACCCATCGTCACATCAAGTAAAGCTTATGGACAACTCCTATTGGAGAACCTCCACACATAAGATTGTTACAGGACATTTGTTACTGTTAACCAATACTAATTACCACATGTTTGTTGTGTTTGTTTATTTGCTGCCTATTAAAGGCAGACTCCCTATGACAATGAATCTGGGAACTTGGCAGCTTACTGTTTACTGCCTTCTTTCTTGAAGTGCACTCTGTGCGCCATAGACTGACAAGTCATATTGCAGTAGTTGTTTTGTACACATAGTTTTGGTAAATAAACCTGTTTGTGTTTATTTCGTTGCTCATAATTGCACTGCTTTAAAGTCTCACGTGACTCACTAGTGAGTAGGACTGGTGTCGAAATAGAATTTATAAGTTAAACAAGACTTACCTGTAAGTTGAAGTTTGACTGTAATTCTATGAGATACCAGTCACGAACTAGGGAGTCACGTGCCCTTCCCCTTCACTTGGTGACTATGTAGCACATTCATCTTATTACTTCCCACCCATTATTGTTTGCAATCATTCGCCTTTGAAGACTGATCGCTCGGGCTACTCGCACATATCTCACGTGACTCCCTAGTTCGTGACTGGTATCTCATAGAATAACAGTCAAACTTCAACTTACAGGTAAGTCTTGTTTAACTTATAAATTAAATATGCATAAATTAGTGAAAATGGCCATTTTTGCAGGGGTCTCATATCTCGAAGGGAATGAAACCTTTCAACCTAATGTTTTGTCACAATTGTTGACTAATCATCCACGTTTGAGCGAAATCGGTGAGCTGTATCACACCCTGCATGGTTGTCTCGTGGACATGTTCTTAAGAGAACGTTTGATACTTCCCTCCGTAGATAGCAGTTTTCAGGACTTGCAGTTGTCAAATCGAAACAAAAACAAGTCACATTATGCTTATTTTTAGCAAAAATGGAGCCGATCTTATCGTCCGGGAAAGTATTCTGCACACCCGCCTGCTATAAATAACTAATTAAAACCTAACAAACTCACCACCAGGGTCCTGCAGGTCCATACACGCCTTCAGTGAACGGGAGACTGGCAACAATAAGTGGTACTCCCCATGAAACTAAGTGATAGTACCTAATATACAAGAAAACAAACAAAAACGTTAGAACCTCGGGAAATGGTCATTAGAAAAATTACCGTGCTATCACGATTGTGTACCGAGATCTTAATTTAGCAATGAGAAAATAATTTATCAAAATCGGATTCCTTTACACATGAAATTTTCATTTTATTCACAAAATAAAAAAAAATTAAAATTCGGTCACTGGTTACAGATTCTTAGGATTTCAACATTTCAACTACATACCCCTCTAACCGTTTTGCTCTGTCGCCCCTCAAAGCTCTCCAAATATTAAACGTGATACAGCAAACCCACAACAGAATAGCAAGTACTGAAAAATTAAATAAAATCCTGTTAAAGAATACGATATTCTCCTACCTTGAGCAATTAGATATTTTTACAGGAGCCAACATTGAGATTGTGGTCTGTCCCCTTTGAATTCTACTGGTTTCATCTCGCACGTTTCTGTAATCTTCATCGCTTTAAGAAAATTTGAGCTTAAATCATTTTTCTACTGGCCTAATCTTGAGAATGTTTCCATAATCTTCACCGCTTTAAGTACACCGCCACTACCACCACCACCACCACTGCTGCTGCTACTGTTACTGCTGCTGTTGCTGCTACTACTACTGCTGCTGCTACGCAAAACGTTGCTGTTATAAACATGAGCTATAATAATTATCACTCCTGTTAACAACTGAAAGTAATAATTCTTTAATAGACCATTTTAAAGTTCTGTGAAATGTAACCAGGCCTCTGTATGCGAGGTTTGGGGTGACCTTGTCATGATAAAAACCAGAAACTAGTTAGCATAAGAACACAAGGATTTACATATCAAAAGCAAGAGGGTTTGTATCACAACAAGGTCATCTTCAGCCTCACCTTCACTGAGAGGCTTGGTAACTCAGAACAGAACTGTAAAATGGCCTATTGGTGTTGTGGTGTAAAGAAGCTATTTACAAGGGTTTGGGAACTAAATGACCTTGTTTCAAAACGTATAAAAGTTAATGTTCTGAAACAGGATAAAATTTGACCCTCCATGGGAAAACAGGGACAAAGGTGATAGCGTGCTCACAACACACTGATAAGTACTGGAACTTTAATGAACACAACAGCTACAACTGTATCGAGCACATGGCGGACGCGCTCTCAATCATCCGACCATCTTACATAACAACACGTGAACGGGCTACACTTGCCCCCAGACTCCACGCGGGAGTAAATACACCACATCTCCCCCTTCCTAGTTAACCCTACAAACAATAAATGGCAAAACTGAAAGCAGTTTACGCTAACGACGTCATAACAACTAGTAATGCTCATGGACTAAAAGTCACTAATAATGTCCAACTCAATCCTAACAGTTCAAGTCTAAACAGAACTTTAGATTGTTTCAATGAATCTGTCCGGAGCCTTTCGCACTCTAGAGGATTGACGAAGTGGGGGCAGACCGCTTCTGAAGATTGTGTGACAACAGGTGGGGCCTTGTCTATGGCTGGGACTTCCTCCTGTGCCTGCCTTTGGCCTGACTCCATCTCACCACGTACATCTGCTGGACTAACTGATGGTGCCTGTGAAAGGCTTGGAGCACACACGCTAAGTGGAATAGCTAGTGGAATATCGGAGGGGTTGTCCTGAGATTCCATTTCTCTGCTAGGGCCAGGTACTGCTCTGTCCATACTGTCCCTTCTCACGTGATCGACGTGACGCTTCCACACCCTTCCATCGTCCAGCACAACCACGTACGACCTCGGTCCGCTTCGCTCAGCCACCGAGCCTGGCCACCAGGTGTGCTCTTTTCTGATGTCTTTCACTAGGACCCTGTCACCTGGGAAGAACTCTCTGAACTTCGAGTGCACATCGCGCGTTGCCTTCTGCTTAGCTTGGGAATCCATGACCTTCTCTCCCACATTTGCACGAAGGAGGGATAACCGAGTTCGAAGTTCGCGGCCCAGGAACAGACTAGCGGGAGTTTTACCGGTCGTAGGATGCTTTGTTGACCGATACGTTAGCAGAAAGTTTTCAATTCGCTACTGAATTGACGGTTTGCTGCCCTTGCAAGCCTTCATGTGGTTCTTAAATGACTGAACCATGCGTTCAGCTAGGCCATCGCTTGCTGCATAATAGGGTGCTACTCTTACGTGTTTTACACCATTCATCTTAAGAAAGCGTGTAAACTCTTCGCTGCGAAACTGAGGCCCGTTATCGCTGACACAGTGAACAGGCATTCCGTATTTGGCAAATAGTTCTCTCAAGATAGTGATCGTTGATGCTGCCGTTGTATTTCGCGGCATGTAGAAAATCTCGGGCCACCGGGAGTGTGCATCAACAAGAATGAAGTAGTGCCTCTTCTCATCTTCTGCGAAGTCGATGTGAATGCGATGCCATGGATTACTCGGCCACAACCAGGGGGCTAATGGAGCTGCCGCCGGTGGTTTTCTAATTTGCTGACAACTACTACAGTTCCTCACAGTCTGTTCGATCTCCAAATCGACATTCGGCCACCAAAAGTAACTGCGTGTCAACTCTTTCATACGGACAATGCCTGGATGACCCACGTGTAATTCTTCCAACATATCCTTCTGGTAGCGAGTATTGATAACCACTCGTATTCCCCATAATAGACAATCTTGTTCCATTGACAACTCGTAACGACGGTGGAAGAAAGGTTTCAGGCGTAAATCCTCAACGTGTTGAGGCCAACCATTCTTTACAAACTCCAACACTCTGGACAGCACAGGGTCAACGCGTGTTGCGTGGCTTATCTCTTTGTGTGTGATAGGCAAACAGTCTACCAGACGCTCCTCAACCTTGAAGACAGCGCTTTCACCGCCAGCCGTCGACGATAAAAGGAAGGCGAGATAATGCATCTGCCACTGCGTTTTGCTTGGAAGGCACAAATTTAATGCTGTAATTGAAGGCTACAAGAATAATTGCCCATCGTTGTAGAGGCATAGCAGCCAGCGACGGAATCGCCGTCTTGGGCCCAAAGATACGTTCCAG
>OX393570.1:13257016-13264516 GCA_947652115.1 Blastomussa wellsi | reverse complement strand
CTGCTCTCGAAAACGAAAAGAAAGAGTTAGCTTCACTCAAAAAACTTGTAAAAAATAAAGCGAAAGCACAAGAAAAGGTTGATAAAATCAGAGCAGGCATTCTTTCCACAGAAAAAGCAAGAAACGCTCTTCAACAAAATCTTAACGACACAAGAACGCTTGATGAACTGCGTGAGCAAGAAACCGACCTTCAACATCAAAATGCTGAAGATAGGGCGGTCATCAACGATGAGAACACCTCACCCTCTGACAAAGAAGAGTTGCGGAAAGAACCGAGTTGCGGAAAGAACGTCAAAGCGGGCTTTGACATTTCGAACTTCTGCTGTTCCTTTTGGAATACCTCTCTGAACTTTGTTGTAAAATACTGGTCAGGGGCGACATAAATATCCACTGAGTTGTTGAATATTTTCTTCAAACTTGGCGTCGTGTCTTCCAATGGAACTGCTGGAACCGGCAGCGAACTTTTTTCTGTGCGGGGCGATAACTGGCAAGGGAAGCCGGCAACATCATCCAAACCCAGCGCGCTTTTCATGCCTGCACTCCAATGTTTGCAGTCTGAACCGAAGACGCATTGCAGACTGCCGGGGCCCTCTTTGTAAAATATTTCAGCTGTTGCTGTGTGGTCCTTCGCAAAAAATGTCTGTGTTTGAAATTTGCTTTTGTCGGCCCTCGGAAACTGTGTAGAAAAAGCCGCCCACGCCTTCTCTTGTGCAAGCTTCGTATTCGCCGTGGAGGTGCTGGCAGCCTGCGCTCTTTTTTCGAGATAGTCAAACACAACAGAATCTTGCTTGCGTGCGGTTTTCCAAAAATTTGTGCGCAACAAACTAAATGGTTGTGCTTACCGTTGTAACAACAGAAAACAATCACACTATTTACTTTGACAAGCCAATTCAGAAACGGAGTTATATCCGACTGTTCTCTTGTCCGCTTTATAACTCGTGGCACAACTTACGAGAAACAGGGAAAGTGTTAGTAAAGTTTGGGCAGTCTAGAAAAGAAGAAACTCTTTTGCTACCTGGCAACTATGTTCTCGAAAGTATCCAAAACTTTTTCAACGAAGGTTTCCCAGACAAAATATTTTCTGCAACGAGGGGTCTATTCGGGAGAACACTTATCGTCACCCCAAACAAAGAAAAAAAAATGTCAAAGGATTTGATATAAGCAACAATATGAAAAAATATGATACGCAAATTATTTTCTATGGTGTAAAAACTGAGAACTTTTATTTTATCCACTGCGATTTAGTGGACAGAGAGCAGAACCTTTTCAACGGCAAGCACTCAAGTGTTCTTGCGAGCTTTGACATAAAAGGAAAACAATATGAAAAAGTTTCATATCAGAGCGGGGACTAACTTGTTCTGAGGGACACAAATACAGGCAAAGAAGTGTCAAGTTTGACCATCTCGGTAAAAAATGAAAAAGGCAAACTGTTTGACTTTCACGGGTTCCCAATTTATTTCCTTTTAGAAATAAATTGAAATGTTATAACCATGTCTTCGGCAAATGTGTTACCAAGTGCTCCGCCAAATATTTATAAAGAGCTTCCCCTGGAAAGAACCGAAAATTTCCGGCTAACTGAGATAAGCAAAATTGAAAAAGAAATAGCCGATGAGGCTGAACATCGGAGGCTTGTTTTGAAAAAATACAAGAAAGCTCGCAAAGTGATTCACTATTCCGTGGTCTCTCTTGGCGTTGCAAGTGCTGTCCTGTCTTCCGGGGCCGTTGCATCTTCACTCACTGGCGTCGGAATTGTGGTTGGAGCACCTGTTGCTGGAATTGCCGCCCTCCTTGGGTTTACTTCCACAGGCCTGTCTGTTGCGAACAAGAAGCTGGAAAGGAAAGTCAAAAAGCACACGAAAATTCAAGCTCTGGCCCTGGCAAAGCATGACTCAATAAAAGGCTCCGTCTCTAAAGCTCTCGATGATAACAATGTTTCCGACGCTGAATTCAAACAGATTTCTCGTGAAATGCAGAAATATCGTGAACTCAAAGAGAGGCTGCGGGAAAACTTCGCGGATAAACCGTCCGATTCGCCGGATATTGAAATGATAAAAAAACAGGTTCGCCAAGAGTTTTGGCAAGAGCTTCGAAAAAACTGACGGCGTCCACCACAAATTTGAACTAAACTTTGAGTCAAAAAAAAGAAAAATCTCCATCTATGTTCTAAAAAAATAGACCAGTCTTCTGGGTTCCCTGCGAAAAAAAAGTTCCCAATGTGTGGCACAAATTAAGGATAGGCAGAACTTCCTAAAATGTTTCTGCTTTTCGACACGATTTTCTGCATTTACAAGGAACTTTCAACGCCCGATTGGCAGAGCGAGGTCAGACGGATAACACAGCAAGTTGTTGAGGCAATGTCTGAGGTGGGATCTTCACAAACTTATGTTGCGGAAAAGAATCCACGATGAAGGGTGTTCGCCAAACCTCGACCCACCTCTCACTCTCACCTCCGTGTCCAAAAATTGCGCGGTGATTGTGAAAATCCGCGTAGTCGCTTAAAAAATATTCACATATGTCGCAATAAAGGACCAAAAACTCGCTTCCTAATAGCTGAAATAACTCGGCATGCACAAGATCAAAACCGAGATCCAATCGCTCCTTGACTTTGATTGCGATGTGTTCCTTACAATTTCGCTCCCGGAACTCTGGAGGGAGGTTTTGAATTGATTCGGAAAGGTTGCAGTTGTTTTCTCCTCGATCCATTAAAATCTCAAGATTTTAATAAATATTTCGTCGTAGTCGACTTCATCAAAAGTTGGGTCACCGAGGAAGTGTTTGTCTCCATTTTTCCAGCACGAGAAGCACAATCCATTCCGTTCACAGCCGAGGCATTTTCTACAAACTGTAGCCTTGACAATTTGTCCACGTCTGCTACAGAAAGGAGCAGCACTTAGTTCCCTGTGAATAGTCCAGTTTCGAGTTAGCCAAGACAGCTGAACAAAAAGACTAAATACTCAGTTGTACAGGGTTAGCCTCAATCCGATGAAAAATATTCACAAATACCAACAGAAAAGCACTGAAGCGTAAGATGAAACAATGCACAAAGTTGTTAATATTTCCTGTTTTCACTGGTATTTGCGAATATTTTACTTCAGGTCGAGATTAACCCTGTATAGACGCGTCTTTAGTCGCGTAAGATGAAACAATGCACAAAGTTGTTAATATTTCCTGTTTTCACTGGTATTTGCGAATATTTTACTTCAGGTCGAGATTAACCCTGTATAGACGCGTCTTTAGTCGTTTTATTCAGCGGTCTTGGTTAACTCAAAACTAGACTATTGCCTCCCAGCCAAGAGATAACCTTTGCTTAATCTTTTCCCTCAACGCCGGCATTTGAATGAAATTCTCCATCGTTTCTAACAAATATGCAATTCTCTAACTGCTTGCTCTTTTGTCAAGGTTGTACATCAGCTCGAGCAAAACAAGTTCAAAATCTTTCTTTGCCTTTGCTTGTTTGCGAAGAAGCCGCCATTTAAGGTTGTTCCCGCCGCAAGCACAACATAAACGGTAATCGCTCAAAACTCCAATGCCGCAGCTTCGGCATGGTGCCGGCTTTTGCATTCCCTTTTTTATTTGCCAGTTGTGCTGCGAGCAATATTCTCCGACACACCGTTTGCCGCAGTTCTCTTTCCGTTTTCGTATCAACCACACGCAGTTGTTTGCTCCGCGCATTTATTGGTGCCGCCGCTTCTGTCTAATTGTTCGAGCCTGTCAGGGGTTGTTCTACAAGTAGTAGTAGGTGAGGAAAATGAATACAACCGCATGACCCACCCCAGATATCCAAGTTTGGAACCCCCCAACAGTGTGGTTTTGTTTGCATCTTTGTTTCCTTGTTTGTCAGAAATTAGATTTCTCCCCCCTTGGCGGTGCAGGTTTCCCCTGGCTTTTCGAAATCTCGTCTTCACTTAGATGAAGCGGTCACATTAAATTCCTTGAAAGAAATCGCACGTTCAATGGAGTCGGCAAATTTTCAAGCAGCCAACATAGAAAACATATAGCCAAAGGCCCCCTCGGAACACGCTCGCCAACTTTCAACGCAAACGGATGGAGTCTGTCCTAAAAGATGATGACTTTTGCAGACTGCAAGCGACTATGTACCCACTGTGGAAACGTTGCTGACCACAAACCAAGAACCTTCAAGTGTCCAGCTTTCAACAGGACATGTACCCACTGTGCAATCCAACACCATTTTGCACATGTTTGCCTGAAACGACCACCAACCTCAGGGCGTCCTCAAGGAAAAAGGGCAGAAACTTCCAAGGTACAATATTTACATGACTCCTCTGATAATGAAAGTTGTGATGTAATTCAAATTAGCCCTAAACAAGTAAAAATAGACATTACAGTCAACATTGAAGGTGCCCCAGTCCAAGTCTGTATTGATTCAGGTGCAACAGCCACTGCTATTGACTATGCAACATATGAAGCAATCTCTGCTATTAAAGCACTGCCATTAAAACCGACAGATGTGAGGCTTCGCCCCTATGGAGAAGACAACCCTGCACCGATTCCCCTTGCCGGGTCATTCTTTGGGTTAGTAACAGCCCCTCCAGGGCTACAATGGAACATGTACCACAACATGGGCATTACCATTACCTTTTTGAGAAGTTCCCAGCTGTATTCAGTGGTGAAATTGGAAAACTGAAGGACTACCAACTTGAACTTACAATTAACCCAGCTGTACAGCCAGTAGTACAGAACCAACGTCCAATACCAGTACACTACCGTGAAAGGGTAGCAGCTAAGTTGAAACAGCTGGAAGATCAAGACATCATTGAACCTGTCACTGGTCCGACACCCTGGGTATCACCTGTAGTAATAGTTCATAAGCCAAATGGGGACATCAGACTGTGTGTAAATATGTCAAAGCCCAATGAAGCTGTCCTTCGTACACAACACCCATACCCAACATCTGAAGAAATTCTGCAAGACTTGGAGGGTTCAAAGTTCTTTTCCAAGATTGAAACAGTAATCTGAAAAGATGATATAACGATATGGAATGCCCAATAAAGAAATAAATAGTTACATAGGTCAAAGAACGCGTTCAGAAAACAAACTATCGAAAGAAATATTTTTCTCCTAGAAAGCCATTCAAACGCACAGTGCTGCCGCTTAGAATTGCAAAATGTTGTCTCTGATCTTATTAGTGAACTGATTTATTTGCATGAAAATAGGGCAGCGTACAGCGCATGAGGAAATGCGAGAAACGGTTAGTAAAATTAAACAACAGCAGAGTATCGGAAGTCAGCAAAAGAGGTAGGTAGGTGGAAAGCAGGATGAAAGGGTAGTAGTAAAGATGGCTTATATACCGCCGAGCCAATCAGAATTGAGTATTTTGCCCAGTGATCACTCCCGACCAATCAGATTGCAGGATTCCATTTAAGATGGCGCCGTTAATTTTTCGGCTGCACGGGGATAATTAAATTCAAGATGGCGGATTGGGAAATTTCACACAATGTTCTAGGGTCAGGCTAGGTCACATGAGTCGCGTGGGGATCTACTGTAGCACTCGTACGATAATTAAATTCAAGATGGTGGTGCCCGCAAAGTGAAAAGTTGGCCCTGTTGGTAAACAGCCCACCAGCCTCGACAGAGGACTGGGACCGGTCTTACAGATTTCCATGGCAATAACTCTAATCGATAATCGGTACTTACAGTCATGTGTATAGTGCAAAGACAGAAGTCCTTTCAGTAGCCTGACATGTTAAGTACTGAGAGAGATGGACCCGAGCACGTCTAATATAGCATGTCATAAAGACTGCCGGTACGGCATGATATCATCAGGAACCAATCCCCTGGCTTTTCAGTCCCCCTCTCCTTAAGGGAGAGCATTAAACCCATGGATCCCAGAGACGTGTACCGAAATCCCTGATGACTCTGAATCCTTAGGGTGGGTATCATGAAGGCGCCATCCTCACTCATTGTAACCGGAAATTAAAATCGAGATAGGGGTTACTGCCTGACATGCTAACTACTTAGATTTTCAAGGGAGTTTTATGAAAAATAAAAAATAATACCTTCCTTTTCGTGTAGCACAACAAAAAGACTTCTCAGAGACAAAAGTAGAAATGGCTGTACAGGACACTCACTTATATAGGCCAACAGATGGAGAGGAAGGATACCCCACCATACCCCTACGTCAAATGTAGAAATGACTGTACAGTACACTCGCTTATATAGGCCAACAGATGGAGAAGAAGGATACCCCCCATACCCCTATGTCAAAAGTAGAAATGACTGTACAGTACACTCGCTTAGATAGGCCAACAGATGGAGAAGACGGATAACCCCATACCCTAGCGTCAAAAGTAGAAATTTATTTACATGACACTCAGCCAACAGGGATTACCCCCACCCCCAACACTTCTCAAAGACAAGAGTAGAAATGTTTTAATTTGATTTTATTGTGTCCCTTATGTTACATGTAATTAATCATCCACAACCAAAAAGCATGATACATGGTTTCACAGCACAGTCTGTGGTCCCTAAGAACAATTCTCCCTGCTCTTATAAATACTTGATTCAAATGGATTAAAAGTAACTTTTGATTGACATTACTTTCGATCAAGTGCACAATCGTCTCTCTTTTTAACGGGCTTATCCATTACAGTACATCCGATGATTCTTTGGGACTCGTGTTCACATGGTGTTGTTCCCGCGTGACATTCCGTCCCAGTCTCCCACAAAGTCTTTGATTGATCCGGTCCTTGTTCTTCGCATAATAGCGTCGCCAATACTCGTTGATCCATTCCCTGTTGTTTTGACAGTATTTTCTTTGATAACTCCTGATGTATTCCCTGTTGTTATGGTAATATGCTCTCTTGGCCCTGTTGATTTCTTCACGCTTTGTTTCACGAGGAGCTTTGATCATCTCCGCGTTCTCTGTGCGCCATTGTTTTTGTCGAGCTAGGATTAGCTCCTTGTTTTCTGCATAATATCTTTTATGGTAGGCGCTCTTGCACACGACCTTCCTATCACCCTCTGGTAATTGATTGGAGCAATTCATCTTGAATGGTCTTGCAAATAATGAGAAAAACCTTTCAATCACACTCTCTTATAACAGCCATGTAGCCAATTTACAAGGAGTTTTCACCCTCTTCTTCTTTTCCTTCATTAGCATCATCATCATAGTTTTTCTACTGCTGACTCTTCTTCGAAATCCATGTCGTCTTCGTCAGTCAGAGTGTTCATGACTTTTCGGTGTAGTGCGTCACGGTTGATACGATGGGACCATAATAGACGCAGGTCCTTCGTAGCTTCCTTCTACTTAAAGGTAAAAGGACATTGAAAACAGCATTTTCTGCGTATTCTTGTGTTTTACCCATATAGAGAAACCATTTGACTTCATCGATGTATTTTTCTTTTATATCTTCCCTCACTTCCCTACCTAATGGAAGCCATGGATCATAGTCTGGATCCTCGTCCTCTTCGGAACTGCTACCATTCTCCTCCTGTTCCTCTTCAGGTTCCTCTTTCTCTTCTACATTTTCTTTATAACTT
>OX393570.1:13237016-13252016 GCA_947652115.1 Blastomussa wellsi | reverse complement strand
AGCTTTCCGCTGTGATGGTTCTGAAGAAGCCGTGGAATTGGAAAACGTCTTATTATGGGTTCAGTTCCATCCAAAAAAATTTGGATGCACCGAAGACATCGCCTATAACTGAACAGTGTAAACGAAAGCGGCGAAAAGTGAAGTTTATTAATTAATATCCTGTGCTATGTGAATTACATGTGCCGGTGTGAAACACGCACACATCTAATTGTTTAGTCGCAAAAGTTGATTTCTTTTCATAAAACAATCAAGATTAATTTTGTCATCGAAAAAGATATGGCACGTGTTTGTTTCAAATGGAAACATATTCTGAAAGAGTGGTATGCACAAGATGCAACACAGTCAACAGATTTGCGCGCGGTAAATGTAAAATTAATTTACAATTGAATCATGTGGTGCCAACAAGAAAATACAATGAACAAAATAGGAGGTTAAAACCTAAACACCGAGCTCAGAAGACTAAACGCTCAATAAAATTAATGCAAGAAACACACCCTCTACGACACAGAATGGCTTTCTCGAAGTAGAGCTACAGCAGTTTCCAGAGAAGCCGGACTAAGACAAATATCCGTGATAATAAACCACATCTTGCAACAGTATCAATTTATTAATAGCCGGGCCCGGCGTCACAAACAGCAAATGCAAGCTATCAACATCTTCACGGAAAGTCTTACCCTGCCCTTCGATAGCGAAGTTATGAGAAGTTAAACATATGTTGCAAATATAAATGAGCCAAAACAAACCGAGCGTACGAAACATATTGAGCATTACAGAGATGTCAAACTACCAATGGAAAATCGTTCAGACGTCTGACCTTTATACATCTGCATGGCGGCTACGATGTTATGGCTTCAGTTTGGAGAAAACAAGCCTCCAAATAATACAGTATATAGTGCCCTTTAGAAACTAATGTGAAGCAAAATAGGTCGGAAGACCGAATTAATAAACAGATCGACGGCAAATGAACAAATGCCACGAGCGATAGGCTCGTCCGCATAACGCGCATAAGGCAGGGGTGTTTCTAAAACGAAAACGAAGACCCAAAAACGAAGACCGAAGACCGAAGACCCCCTGATCTAAAACGAAGACCCCTTGATCTAAAACGAAGACCCCCTGATCTAAAACGAAGACCCCCTGATCTAAAACGAAGACCCACTGATCTAAAACGAAGACCCCCTGATCTAAAACGAAGACCCACTGATCTAAAACGAAGACCCCCTGATCTAAAACGAAGACCCACTGATCTAAAACGAAGACCCCCTGATCTAAAACGAAGACCCACTGATCTAAACCGAAGCAATACAGCAACTGTATCTCCTACGCGTTGCGTGACATCCCAAAACTCGGCTGTGCGTAGGCTACTGCATTTTAAGTGTTGTTTGTGTGAAAGATAATTATTCAAACGGGAAATCCAGGGAGCAATGAAAGAAAAATTCAAGAAATAGAAGCAGGCGATTCAATCGATGCATGGATCGGTGATCGTTGATTGATTGGAGTCCAATTCGTCGAGACAAAAGCCGTCAAATTTAAACAAGAGAGCAAGATTTTCTGACCTGTGACCTGAGCGGAAGTCATTTGATATGCAAATCCCTTGTGAACAAGATCGGTGTTTGCAAGACACTTGTTAATCATCACAATTATAAGAACTAGACTATAAAATTTAAAAACTAAACTATAGAATTTAAAAACTAGGCTATTACACGTTCTCGCAGAAATCGAAAGCGGGCGCGTTGTGTTTTGAATTGTAAATCTCCGCCCCCTACTGAGATGATTGACGGAACAGAAAAACCCAAAATAGCCAGATTTCCCGCGCATTTCGATTTGCTTGCCTGTGCGGCATGTTTTAGAACATGTCGCATAATTTCAAATTGCCGGCTTTTAGAAATCGAAATGAGAACGCGATCAAAGGCGTTCCACTTTTCGACCTCGGTCAAGTAAATGTTAAAGAGGGAGTTTCGGCGAGGTCTTCACCACGGATTTCAGTTTTACAGGCGAACACGCCGCCGAAACAGTTGTGGTGAAGAAAGTTCTTGGTGTGCTGGATAGCGAGGAGAAAAAGCTTTTTCTCAAGGAAGTGGCCTTACTCAATCAGCTAAACCATCCAAATGTTGTGAACTTAAAAGCTGTGCGCTACAGGCCCTGTGCTTTTATGATGGAGTATGTATACTTCAGCTTTAGTCCCTTTGGTCGAGATCCATCACGGGTGAGCAGTTTAGGAGATCTTTTGCTTCACATTGACGCTGAATATCGCTGTAATGGTTTCGAGCAGTTGATTACCTCCGCTGCAGGAGAGATTGTTCGTGGCCTTAGCTATCTGCATGGCAATGGAGTAGCTCATCGGGACCTAAAGCCGGCGAACATTTTGGTGAGTAACCAACATTATTGTTACGCGAGCGAAGGCGAGCTTGCACGAGAATTTAATCTCCGTCCAGTTGTGTGTAAACTCACAGACTTTGGAGAGAGTCGCTCGAGGTTTGTACAAACAAACACAGTTCTTGCCTCGAAAACTGGACAAATTGATCGAGGAACTGCAGTGTACATGTCCCCTGAAATTCTTGCTCAGGACGAGGGCAATTTCCAGATATCTCTTTCCGAACTGATGTTATCCCATATATGGGCGCTTGGGATGACATTGTTCACAATGATTAATCCAAACCTTAAGGCACCCTTTCTTTTGGAGATAAGATCAGCGCCTGAAAAAATTCACACACCAGAAGCTGTAAGTAAATTTGTCAGCAATCGTTTACGCGGCAAGAAACGTCCTTTGTCAGATGCAAAATACAACACACACCGTGCAAGTGTTTGGTCCAGCCTTGAAGAGATCTACGTTGGCTGTACGCACTTCGATCCAGCTAAGAGACTTTCCCTTCCGGAAATCGAGTATATTTTAAATGGAAAATACAGCTTCTACAAAAATTGCGACCATGTGAAATTAAAGGTCACTCAGAGCGCGGCCACTGAATTAAACGATCGTCGGGTTGCATGCCAACTGCAGCATTCAGAGGAAAATCAGCTTCAGTCACCAGGAAATGCTAACGACGTCATCAATGATGGCACCAATGCATGTGCATTTCTGGCGGTTAAGATTGCAGACAGAATAATTCATGAGATAGACGACAACTTCTCTGACATTGCCACCCTAGTTGATACTATCGAGGAAGTCATTTGGTCCTTACCAGAACACGTCAATGCCAAACGCGACATGACCAGATTTTACGACGCGATGGAGGCTTACTCAATTCTGTCAAACGAAACTTTGCTCAACTCTAAGTACGACCTTTATGAAGAGCTCCCATTCAGTGATTGTGTTTATAGTTTTGATGGTAGGAGGAAGCTGCATGAAAAACTGTGTATACTGGGACAGAGTGACTTTACTTCTGTATTTTCATGTGTACCATATGTTGTGGTCATTGGATGCGCTGGTGGGAGTGCATTCCTCGTGGACACTCACATTGGATCTCTGATATTGGGTAGAAGTAACGGTCATGAAACGTGGAAATCTCTGTGTATTTGGCTTTGGGGGAGACTTGTAAACGCTGGTGTGAAGGAAGGATCGGTACAGTCACTGTCCACCATGACGCCAAGGATGAGGTAACTGAATTTCCATACTCGATTGTGCTAATGCTTACCTCCCTTTAATACGAAAAACACGAAACAGGCAACGGAAGTGCATGTCCTGGAAGGATGAAAAAATATCCAAGAACCCTAGGCCTGTTAAAAAATATTTTTTAAAAATTATGTATATGTTCCAGGCTGCTTGCAGAACATTTTAATTTTTTTTTTTTTTTGCTGCTGGAATGTATTTTTAGACAATCTCCCTTTGCAGGAATTTTTCTTTTAGACAATTTTCCTTTGCAGGAATTTTTTGGTAATTGTCTCTTCCCCCCCCCCCTCCTCCCAGGATTTCTAAAAATGGAAAATGAGAATAGTGAACTCAGGTTTAAAGATACTAAAAGGAGAAGGGGAAAACAAAGGAGAAATTTATCCTGTCGCTTTTGTAATAACAGAAGAGGCTTCAGATTTTTCAAAAGTAATACATAACCAAGGTACCGAGTGAGACCGGAAGTGACACCACTCGCTGCTGCGCTCCTCAAGAATTCTTACCGAAACTTTCACTTTCAATTTATGGTTTACCCGTAATATTTGATATTTATCGTTCGGTATGAAGAATAGTCTCGAGAATAATTAGCGGAAGATTTTGTATCCTTTCTATTTAAATCGACATTTTCGGCTTTTGCGGTCGAATGATAGTATGATAGCACGCGTACTGATATTGATGGGGTTCTTCTTCCCTCTTCTATTCTTATAAGGTGTCCTTTGAAGGCGATTTCAGCAAGGGGCATTGACAAGACCAAGCATTTCGAATCAACCCATGAAGAGGTATGAATACCTGTTACTCTCCTATTTAAGTTGCCCTATAAAAAATAAGCCACCATCCTCTTTAACCACAATCAAGCCATCAGTCCTCAAAATGCTCCCACTCGTTTCAAATTGTACATTCCACAACAAACTGTGTTCTCTAAGGCCCCGTCCACACGGAAACGATTGAAAACGCAAACGCTAGTAAGCGCAAACTTTTTTATGCGTCCACACGAAATCGACCGTAAACGCATAAATTCGAAAACGCTCTCCAAAGTGGATGAATTTGAAAACGATATCGTTTTCGTGTGGACGGAGATAAAAATATGCGTTTACTAGCGTTTGCGTTTACAATCGTTTTCGTGTGGACGGGGCCTAGCTGGTATTCGTTTCCTGCCAACAATAGGACAACCGGCAGCCCTCCACAACTAAAGGCATCACTCTGGGCGCAAAAGCAGGGCAGGACCAGTCAATACAAGCGGACAAAGATGATGTATGTAACTATGCTGTGTGTTATTGTTGTTATATCATAATCTCATGTGTGGTTACTAGTTAAGCAAAAAGTCTGTTGTGACTTGCAGGACGAGGTGCGACTTCTTGGCAGTAAACGCAAGCGTTGCCTGGATCCTTTTGTTAAGCCGGTTAGTATCACACTGTTTCATTATCTTCGACCCGGCCCTTCCTCAAAACTGTGTTATCTAACTGGTATTCGTTTCTTGCAACAACAGGACAACCTACAGCCCTCAAAAGCTAAAGGCGTCACTCTAGGCACAAAAGCAGGGCAGGACCAGTCAATACAAGCGGACAAAGATGATGTATGTAACTATGCTGTGCGTTGTTGTTTTTTTTTAATGCAGCCTGGTTAAAATCGCTAAAAATATATCATAATGTAATATGTGGCTAATAGTAAGCAAAAAGTCTGTTGTGACTTGCAGGATGAGGTGCGACTACCACAACCGGATGCAATTAGCTTTAGAATAAAAAGAAAATGATAGCCTTTAATGTAGCAGCGTCAATATAAATAACCACCGCTTTATCAAACGGTAAAAA
The DNA here is from genome assembly GCA_947652115.1 of Blastomussa wellsi. Taxonomy (NCBI): domain Eukaryota; kingdom Metazoa; phylum Cnidaria; class Anthozoa; order Scleractinia; family Plerogyridae; genus Blastomussa; species Blastomussa wellsi. Next base: position 13,246,607 of record OX393570.1, on the reverse strand, counting down.
TCAGTATGAGTAGGCATGTTGCAACAAATTGAAGCTTTTAGTCACTTCTGTAACCTTGTGGCAAGATGAAACTGAAATATTAGGTTGTCAACAAGGTAGTGGTGCAGTGCTTATGGAAAACTATTAATGTTTCGATTATCAAGAAGGTATTTTGTCTGTTCAGCTTACATATACTTTGGCCATTTATACTTCTATCTAAAGTTAGTTAATTTTCAGACACTTTCATGGAGTGTTAAAGTACAGATTACAATCTCTCAGGCAGAAAGAGGGTCGTGCATTTCACAGGGAACAAATTGCTACGACACCAGCTCCCACTCTCAATCCACAGAAGCCAAGGGAACGCGGCCACAAACCAGCAGCTCTAGTGCTAATGACAGGGTAAGTATGTTATGTTTACGCTGCATGTTCCTTACTGTGTAGTTTCAACGTCGGCATAGAATTACAAATGACGTGCCTCGAGAAATGTTCCTCTCGTCTGGACAGATAGGAGAGAAAACTTAAACTTAACCAATGTTTTAGACTGGGCCTGACCCTTGGTCATTCAGAATTGATACAAGCCACTGAACATTTACGATCGCTTTGACTCTGACGGTGACTCCGTGTTGTCAGACGAGACTCCAGGCACTGTTAATAACATGTCAATAACACTAAACAGTCTTTCTGATGTCAAAACCAATCGTAATCATCACCTTTCACATTTATGTCATGGCCGACTTCCAGGCTCAAACCATTCACTATGAAATGCCTGTCATTTTCTACGCAGGTGTTATCGAAAGATCCGGTTGAAGACTCTAGCGATGATGAGCTTCGTAACAACCCTTTTGAAATCAGAGGTAAACTTCATGCAACTTATTCAACACAACGATGCCCTGAATCGCATTTGTAGTAATCTTCAAGACTTCAGTCGGATTGTCCCACGGGGGGGGGGGGGGAGGGTGGGGGTGGGGAGGGAAACTGTCGACAATTTAGAATAGTTATGTATGTGCCGCCAAGGTTCTCAAACCCTGACCCGTTTTAAAGCTAAAAAAAATCGAGATTTTATACCCTTTTTAAGGCCTTAAACCTAGCACGTACGGCAATACAAGCCATAAACGTCCTTTAAAGGTGGCTCCCAACAGTTTCCAGCACTTTCCAAGACTCAAGCCGTGTTCACATTAGGTCTCGATTATGATCGATCGAATTATAATCGAATTAAATATGGAATGGGCTCACATCAACTAATTACAGTTCCTGATTATAACTGGATTATAATTACTTCAAACAACCTCAAAGGTTAATCGGTTCAAGTAGCCCTTGTTGACGAGAGATCCTTTTTATAGATACACGCTAGTTCACAATAGAAATGACTAGAATTTAGTAATGCTTATCTGACATTACTGCCTTATGAGGTCTAATGGGATAGGGGATTTCAACAGGACACCTGCCATTTGTAAACAAGGGATGTCAAATTCAAGAAATAAATGACATTGCTCCTTTAAACTCAAACTGGGACTTACAAAAATTATGCTATATGAGTATCAAAGTGTCACCTAAGCAAGAAGGTTAACATTTTATTTTAATTCAGGATAATTGTTACGTTGTGTTGACTGTTGACACTTGGGTTTCACGTTTATTTTTTAAGATCCGTCTCCAAAAGTGAACCACTTCAAAAATCAACAAGAGGTACCGATATTTGAATCTGGGAGAAAAGAACGATACCTTACCAATCAAGCAGTGGACATACTGTTAAGACAAGCCCCTCTTGTTGAAATGTGCAGTAAACAACCCCTGGCCGTTCGGCAAAACATGTTGTTCCTTGTCAATACCAGCAAGTTAAGTAACTGGAAGGATTTAAAAGCAGACCGAAATGGGGTTTATAGTGGCGTTCTTCGATGTGGTGTCTGGACAGTGTCTTGTGATGTAAGCAAAAATGAGACTCTTACTGAAATTCTTGCCAGAAAGAAAGAGAATTTAAAAAACGACAACGAGTACCACCTAATCATTAATTCCAGGAGAAACAAGGCATCGCCAACACTTGTCCGTTCAATATTCCTGTTGACAAACAAGACTGGGAAGATTGTAAATGATGCCTGCCTCTTACAATACCATATTGTATCAGGCGAAGATACCGTGGATGTCCAAGTGCAACCCCACGGAAACCGAAAAGAAGGCCAATCGCGCCCCTTTCACCCAACGGCCTCAAGCACCCTAGAGAAAATTCACGAAGGCCTTTCTGATAGTGGAAATATTGCTAAGGTTTATCGAAGTATTATGGGAGCTACTGGAGGTCCGTCACACGCTACCAATCCAAGTGCTCTTCCCAGGGGAAAGAAGCAAGTAAGCAATATAAAGTTTTCAAGACATGGTTCAAACGATCCAGTCAACGACCTGTTAGTTTATGCAAGGCATAAAGAAAATTCTCCTGTCCTCCATCATTCCGATTTCCCGACTGATACATGGGTTTTAGGAACAGAGGTGATGTGTTCAGATATCTCTCGTTTCACGACTTCTGAAAAGATGAGCTATCCCCTGTCCATTGATCCGACCTTCAATATGGGACCCTTTGAAGTTACGCCTGTTGTATACAAGCATCTGTTTCTAAAATCTAGGCGGACAGGCGAGAATCCAATTTTTTTAGGCCCTACTATGATACACCATCGGAAGACAGTAGAAAATTACCGAATTCTCTCCTCTGTGTGTGCGACCAGCATAAAACATCTGAATCAAGCAAGAGGTTTCATGACTGATGGTGAAGAAGCCTTGATTCAAGCTTGGAGTGCAGACATGCCTAAGGCAAAATACCTACGCTGCTTCAAACACTTTGAGGGTAATTGTAAAGAGAAACTAAGGAAGATAGGTATCTGCGACGCAAAACACCAGAAAGCGTTTCTCGCCAAAGTGTTTGGAGTCAGAGGAAAGGAAGAAGGGATCCTGGATGCAGAAGATAAAAAAGACCTTAAAAGAAGACTGCAGGCCTCCAAGGAAGAGCTAGATCGGGAGGAGAGAAAGGCACTTGGCAAGGGCGACACATATGAATGCAAGTTCTGGAATTACCTTGAATCAAACTATGACATGATGAAGGAAAACATGATTGCAAAGGTTCGACGCAAGGGTGGTTTAAAAGACGGTCCTGATGGCAAACCAATCCGATCATACACAAACCCATCAGAATCCATGAACCATGTGATGTCCACTTTGAAGAAGGATGTTGTTTCAAGTAAGAATGAAAAGGAAAATGGTTTGACTAAGCTTGAATTCACCGCCTTAGTGTTTGAAGAAATTCACAAGAAGCAGCAGGATGAGTTGCGTTTGGCGATCCCTGGAATTAGTGAAGAATATGAACTTTCGGAGTTAGTGTCTCGCTTTGAGGTCCCTGCTGACACATGGTGTAGCTGGTCAACCGAAGAAAGGGAGAAGTACGTCGAGGACATGAACAAAATTTCAGTCGAAGAAGCATTGGAGGGAAAATGTATTCGTGAGCCAGATGTACCAAAACAGTCACCAGGGAAAGAATTCACCGAGTTGTCCGTAGACGTAGCCAATTTTTTGGAGAAAAATATTGGATACCAGTCAATTACGGCAAAATATGTCGCGGAAAATGCACTGCTCTTAGTAAACCACCCACTTGCCATCCAGGAGCAGCCAACCTTACAACCCACCAGTAACAAATTCGAAGTTGCTGCAGTATACGCCAAAAACGGTAGAGTACAGTGTACAGTTAACACCAATTTCGTATCACGCAATTGTCCCAGCTACAAATTTGATAACATTTGTAAGCATTCCATTGCTGTTGCTCAGGTGAAAGGCTGTCTTGAAATTCACTTGAACCACATTGCAAAGAAATCAAGGTCAAGCTCAAAAACTGCTTTGGCAGAAGCCATTGTAGACAAACAGCGAGCAGGGAAAAAAGGTGGCAGAAACAAATACAAGTATCGTCCGTTGAAACAACAGAGCGCAACAACTGAAGTACCGCAAGCAAGTCGCAGTGATGGAGTGTACACAGAATTACATCACAACGACAATCTTTTCATGGTCCGCATTCTTCCTGAAGAGGCAAAGAAGTGCAAAACCTGCAACCTGGACTTCTGTCACCGGCAAAGACACATCCCTTTTGATTTGGTCCTGGAACACAAAGAAAGGTGGTATTTTCCAAAAGATGGTGATTGGAAAAATAAAGTTCCGACAAACAAAGAGGCGAAGAGATTTTATCATCCTAACCTACAGAAATGTCTCAAACCCAGGTTTCCGTACATCTCGTCGCAGTATATACACATTCCCGACGAGACACTCCCAGAACTACAGGAATCACACAAGGAACTTCTTAGACGGGAATTTCAAATAGATATTTGAAACATACTGTATTTAGAATCGTTAAAAAAACGAGGCAGCATATCGGTTTATTCGGTGTGCTTTAACGCTGAATAGCCATGAAAAAGACAAGGCAATTTTTCTCTGTAATTTTCATGATATCAAATGCCAAGGTACTATAGGGCCCCTTCTGCTGTGAGCCGAAAAAGCACTGATTACTTGCATCTTTCTGTTAGTCTTCACTGGAACGCACGAAAAGGCTATATAAGGAAAACTCAAGGACTAACTATAGTTTAAAGCGCTTTTTACCAGTGGACAATTAATATGTGAGCCTCGTTGGCTTTTATGGCGGACATTTGGGCAGAAGACAATTTAATCATTTCAAAGATTTGTATGGCACCTGGTCTTGTTATGTTACGTTTATGTTTGCCTATTATTGCTTCGAACGATAGTCACAGTTGTGTTGTAGCGAATGGTACGTTTTTCACATTCAACGTTCACCTACTCATAGCCGCTTCTCAAATATATTGTTTGTTACACGTTTCATTTTTCGAAACTCAGTGAGTCGCTTTCTATGGACCACAAATTTCCCCATTAAGTGTACAAACTCGAGATGGTAGTAACCATGACACTGGAAATTGGAAAGCAATCAAACAACAATCGGGGGTACTCAAGTTTTACCTTTCCGATGTTCCAAATAATAAAAACTGAACCGAAATTGCTGGTGTTTCAAAAAAGAAGTCAGTGTGCGTACAAAACGTGAGTGATTTATTTTGACACCGCGCGAGGGTTTTTTAATGTACGTTTTAATGTAAATGGGAATTTATTTCCATTTGGAAAAGAAAATCTCAGGAAATTTGAAAATAGGCCAGATAGAAAGCGTCCCATATGACACATCAGTATTTTAAATGAAGTAAAAATTTTTTGCAACATGAACTTAGTTTCGTTAACAAAGGATGTTACAATCGTTTTACAGATATACTTTACATGGGACAGTGTGATTATTAGCCTTTCTGTACCTTATATTAAAGCGTCTGTTTCTATTCGTAATGTGAGTTGTAACTTCATTTTTGTCATCAACTAGGATGACATTTTTCTTTGATGTCTTAGTTGCGATCAATGGGGTACCTTCGATGGTTGTAACAGTTCGCCTTGGATGGATGCATAATTCCGAGGAAATTGGAAAGGAGGGGAGGGGGAGGGGGTGCGTTATTAAGGATATTTCAAGTGCGCAATTGCTGTAAAAGCTGGATACAGACCGGGTGTATCTAACGACTTGCATTGATCCATTGAGCCAAAGAGAAAACAGAAAATACTGGAGTCGTACACACTTCCTTTAAGAAAGCTTTGAAATGACCTCCGCTCAAGTCACAGTTCAAACAACACTTCAAATGCAGTAGCCTACGCAGCAGCCGAGTTCTGGGGTGTCACACAACGCGCAGGAAACTATTAAAACAGTTGCTTGTCACATCCTCATCATCATCTGACCACAAGCGACAAGGTGATCTTTATATGATCTTTATATTCAGAGGTGTTCGGTTTAGATCAGGGGGTCTTCGTTTTAGATCAGTGGGTCTTCGTTTTAGATCAGGGGGTCTTCGTTTTAGATCAGGGGGTCTTCGTTTTAGATCAGTGGGTCTTCGTTTTAGATCAGGGGGTCTTCGTTTTAGATCAGTGGGTCTTCGTTTTAGATCAGGGGGTCTTCGTTTTAGATCAGTGGGTCTTCGTTTTAGATCAGGGGGTCTTCGTTTTAGATCAGTGGGTCTTCGGTCTTCGGTCTTCGTTTTTGGGTCTTCGTTTTAGAAACACCCCATAAGGCAGTTGGATATGTCCAACTATCTAAATTTCCAGCGAAGAATCGCTTCTTGAAGATTGTTCAACGCTCGAAATGGATGTCGAGGAAGGCATTTCATCGCTACTGTCAGACATAGTTGAAATTTAGCCAATGAAAATACAAGCTATCAGGACTTCTGATATTTCGCGCGGTCACGGAGCCACGAAATTCAGGTATTTCCGTGTAAACAACGTACCAAAAACTACCAGGCGTTCTTAGGTAAATATTGCGAAAAACTGGGCACTGGACAATGTGAAGACTTTTCGTTGCCACCATACGGATTGTGAAAGGAAACTGCTGTATGTAGTAATGCAGGCACATGTTTACTCGAACGTGCAGGACACGATCGAGACGCAAGAATGTTTTGATAACAATCTTGCCTTGAAACTACAAAGCAACACAAGACAGCAAGGAAAGAAAATAAATTTATTGCATTGCTGTTTTCGGCTTTAAATTGCAGCTGAAAAAGGAGGACAACCGTTCGAAGTTTTTGCCGCTCGAAACAAGAACAGTTTCGTTCAGAACTGTGTTGGATGAACTTTCATGTTTTCTTTCTTGCCCTGAATTTGAAATCCTGCAGTATTTTTTCTGGCATGTTTCTTTTTTGCCTTTTAGTGAAATTTGCCCCCAAATCGGCCATTTTCTCTGCGAATTTGGCTCTGCAAATCCCGCGAAATTTGACTTTTTTCCCCGCAAATTATCAGAAGCCCTGTATAGTCCTCTGACTAGGAGAAGTTCACTCAAAAGCAACAGGAAACTATGTGTAAACAACACGCTGGAACCACTAACTACGTCATCACCGCTTAATTCGTTCCCAGTCTCGAGAACCCCCTATTTACGTACTTCAAGCAGCCAAAAAACGGATTTCCTTTCCTTTCCACTGAATTTCTTTTGTCATTTTGGAATAAGGGTACAATATACTACAAAAATGTGCAAAAAAAAATTTTACTTCATAGGAACTTTAAAGTAATAATCAGAATATATAATATAAAAACCAAATAAGTTACCAAAATAAGTAAGAAGCCATGCTTGGAATTTACACAGGGTACCTCTCTCCTGTGGGACACCAGTCTGATAATCAATTAACAAGAAAACAATAAATACAACAGCTGGTATGAATAGATTGCTCACAAGACACATTATAATACTCTACTGTTTTACCCTTGTTCTGTTAGTGGCAACAAATGTTTTCGTTCTAGCTTATATAGATTAGCTTTCTTTAACAAAAATGTGTTGAGTTACTTCCCGTAACAGTATTCCCACTTACAAGATAAATGGAAAATATGAACGGGGAAGATATGAACTCAATAAATTGACCTCGCTCCCAATGTGTGGCATCATAGCTCAGTTGGTAGAGCATCGCACCGGTATCACGGAGGTCACAGGTTCGAATCCCGTTGAAGCCCTGATTTTTTCAGGCTTCATCTGTCCAATTCCTTAAATTGGAAATTAACTGTGATGATCATTCTTGTAATGTAATGTAAAACTTTATTTAAACACGGAAAATCATCAGTTAAGCTAAAAGTTAAAAACTAAAACTCATTACAACTGTTTTACATGATTTCCGTGTGGGAATCCGATATCTCAGATACCTTCTTAATACCCCTTTTAAACTGCCCAATAGAACCAACGCTTTTTAAATCCTGGGGCAAGTTCTTCCACAAACAAGCTATAACAAAAGCTTTGTTTCAAGTAATTAGTATTTGGCTTGGGCAGCGAAAGTTTACCTTCAAGATTTCTTAAGTTATAATCTTTAACATGGCGTTGAGTGAAAAGACATTGAAGATATTCTGGGGCCAGTTCATTCAATGTCTTATACATAATTAAAGCTTTCTGTTTTTTACGACGAAGAGACAGTTTCTCCCACTTAAGCATCGCTAGAAGGAGGTTGGAGCTTGTATCAAAAGGTGATTTAGTAATTACTCTGGCTGCGAGATTTTGTAATTTTTGTAATTTGTCACTCAAATAGCAACTCATACAGTCCCAGACCTGGCTGCAGTAATCAAAATGTGGTAATATTAAAGCATTATAAATTTGAACTGCAACATCCGTCGGAATAAAAGGTTGTACACGTTTTGATGCACCAATGGCTGAAAAGGCTTTCTTGCATCTCTCGTCAACGTGTTTAGGCCAAGAGAGTTGAGCATCAGTGGTAAGACCCAGAGATTTAGTATGATCAACTCTCTTGATCGTCTTGTCATCAATGCTGATATCAATCACGGCGTCACAATACAATATAATTATACAATACAATACAATACAATACAATATAATACAATATAATTTGGTTTTATCAACTGGGTTGATAATGTCAATTGGCCACCGTAAAGAGATTCAAGTGCTGACGTTTCGAGCGTTAGCCCTTCGTCGGAGCGAATCAAGGAATTGTGCGTCGTGTGTGTTTATATACAGAAAGATGGAGCTTCGCTATTGGCTGGTGCCTGGTAACGTGAAAACTTCGGAATAAATTAGTTGAATGAAAAGCGTTCGTTGATACCGTGAGGATTAAGAGTGCCGATTATTACAAACAAATCAATGGCGTGGCCATGGGTACCAAAATGGGACCCAGCTACGCCAATCTTTTCGTAGGCTACATTGAACACCAATTTTTCAATCAATACAACGGCCCAAAACCTGAACTCTATCGTCGCTACATTGACGACTGTATCGGCGCTACCTCTTCTACCAGAGAAGATCTTAATCAATTTATAACCGCTGTTAATTCGTTTCATCCTGCCCTTAAATATACCTGGGAAATTTCCGATACTTCCTTAGCATTCCTGGATATCAAAGTTTCTATCCAAGGCAACAGTTTATGCACCAGTGTGCACTACAAACCCACAGATTCTCATAGCTATTTGTTGTATTCATCTTCACATCCATCACATGTCAAGAATTCCATTCCTTATTCTCAGTTTCTTAGACTTCGCCGTCTTTGTAGTGACGACTCTGATTTTTCCTTAAAATCAGAGGAAATGTGCAATTTCTTCGACAAACGCGGCTATCCTGCTTCTGTTGTTCAAGCGGGCCATCATCGCGCCCAGCAAATTGATCGACAGTCAGCACTACAAACGTCACAGAGAGAAAACAGCGATAGAATTCCATTCACCCTCACATTTCACCCTCACAACCACGCAGTTAAATCCATCATTCTCAAAAACTTTAAATTACTTCTAAATGATCCCGACACTGGTAGAATCTTTTCGCAACCTCCATTAATTTCATTTAAACGCGACAAAAACATAGGTAACTTTTTAGTCAGAAGTGCATTCCAAACTAGTGATCAACCCGGAACTTTTAAATGCGCTCGCGCACGATGCAAAACATGCCCTTTCATTCACAATGTTGACAAAATATCGGGACCCAAGCGATCTATCAAAATCACTGATCATTTCACCTGTACCTCAGCCAATGCCATCTACTGTATAACTTGCACTCTTTGCAAAAAGTTATACATCGGCGAAACAGGG